>CP124189.1:600000-891207 GCA_029952725.1 Salmacisia buchloeana
CCGGCCACCAAGCCCGACAGCCCCCCGCCCGCGCCAGCCACTGCGGCGGCGGCTCCCACCACCACCGATGAGCCAGCCTCAGCTCCGTCCGGCGGTGCCGCGGCCGAGGGCGCATCGCAGCCGCAACCTGCGCCCACGTCGGCGGTGAAGCAGGAGGCCCAGGATGGCGGCCTCGCGGGTGACGCACCTCCCCGAGTGGACCAGATGCCCTTGGGTGAGTCGTCGACGCCTCTTCCAGCGGCCGTCCCAGAGCGAGTACATGGGCTGACTGCGTCTTCCTTCTCGCAGATCTCGCTCCTCGCCCGGACAAGGGCGGTTCAGCCGGTCGAGCCATCAACCTCCTGTGAGTCCATCGTCCCCTACCTGCCCACATCACGAGCGCGTCGCTGACAAGCCAGCACGATGACAGCGCCAATGTTTACAAGATCAAGTTTGGGCGCCGCAACCAGACGGTCACCCACTACGACGTGATCATTACGCCCGTGCTCGCCTCCGACGCACAAACGGCCCAGTTTCAGGTACAGTGAGCGATGCGCAGGGGCACTGCTACTTCCACTCAAAGCTCACCTCGCTCTCCTCTTGCCCTGCAGGCAAGCCGCCGCGGGGGCGACCACAGCCCCAGCGCAGGCACGCCGTACGCGTCCGCCTCCACCCGGCTTCCTTCAGGCCATCTTTCGCGAATGCGCCGACCGGCACGCGGCCATCAACGACCGCTTCACGAACGAGATCGCGGCCGCCTTCGCCTTTGACGGCCGTAGAAACGCGTACACCACCAAGCCGCTCCTGCTCCCGCCCGGGACGACGGATACCACGTTCTTCGTCACGCTGAGCCCACGTCAAGACCTTCCACAGGTGCCCAACCACCCGAGATCACAGCCAGCCAACCGGGCACCGCGTCGGCCGCCGCCCGAGCGTACGTTCAAGGTCAAGATGACGGCCGTCGCCAGCATCAACTTCGCCGACATGATCGCCTTCTGCGAGCAAGACTTTGCCGCCATTCGAGACGCACGGCAAGCCTCCGTCTCCGGCACCACACCCTCCGTGCTTACCGGAATCTCCGTGCTCGAGAACGGCCTGCGCTCGATTGCACTGGCTCGCGAGGAATATCGGATCCAGGGAGCCGCCGGACGCAAGTTCTTCTCTCAGCTCGACACGGTGCCCATCACGGCCGGGCTCGAGATCTGGCGCGGCTTCTACCAGTCGGTCCGGCCCATGATGGGCGGACCGGCTGTCAACCTCGACGTCGCCGTCACCACGTTCCTCGGCTCGGGGGATCTGGTCGACGTGATGGGGCGCATCCTTGGAGGTGGCGGCTTTGGCGGCTTCGGAGGCGGGGACCGAGGCGGATTCCGCGGAGGCATGCGCGGTGGTGCCCGCGGACGGGGCGGCGGGCGAGGTCGTGGAGAGGGCGTGGGCCCGGGCCAGCCGTCGGGACAGGGCCAGTGAGTATCCTTGAGCCGCATTTACTCCTCGATGTCCTGACCTTGCGAGCTGACATACACAACCGCCCTGCATCACCACTGCAGTTCCCAGCCTCCGACGCCACGCTCGCTGACCGCCACGGAGGCCAAGATGCTACGGGACAAGTTCAAGAATGCGACCATCCGCCTCAACCACCGACCATCTCGAGAACTTTACAAGTTTATCGAGTTCACGCCCAGATCGGCAGTTCACATGACCTTTGAACGCGATGGACAGCAAGTCAGCGTCAGAGACTACTTTCACCAGGCTTGTGAGTATGCTGCGCCCCGAGTCAGCGAGGTTGGTACACTCAAGGGATGTTCATCCACATTACAGACAACATTACGCTGCGCTATCCGGATCTGCCATGCGTCGTTTACAAGAAGCGCGGCGCGCGGACCGAGTTCGTGCCCTGCGAGTTCGTCACCATCGTACCGGGAACGCCGGTCAACGGTTTCACGCTCTCGGGACCTCAGGTGAGCACAGCTCATCCACTGCTCTTACAATCTGCTATGCTTACGCTCCCAACGTCTTCGATGACAGCGCCAGGACATGATTGCGATCAGTGCCACCCGTCCGGACGTACGGCGGCAAGACGTGCAGCGATTCCGTCGCGACCTCGACTATGACTCGGACGCGAAGCTGCGGGCTTGGCAGGTGAGCATTGACAGCAACATGCTCTCCCTTCGCGGACGCGTTCTGCCTTCGCCAACCATTATCTACGGCCCGCGGTCCACGGCGAGCCCCCACGTCAGCAATGGCGCCTGGAATTTGGCTGGAGCAAGTGAGTGCATTGCAAGCCATGCCTGTCGGAGCTTGCACCTTGATCTCACACTCGCGTACTCTGCTTGCCTCCCTCAGAGTTCATCAATCTTGGACGCCCGCTCATTACCTGGACAATCGTGAACTTCACTCGCAACCCGGCGAACCGAATTCAAGGCTTCACATCGACCTTGATCTCTGCCATGCAGGGTCTGGGCATGGAGGTGCTCAATTCTCAGCCACACTACGATGAGCGTCCGAAAGATATCAACATTATCGAGAGCGCCTTGCACACCGCCGGCCGCGAGGCCTACCGTCAAGCCCGGGAGCTGATGCGCCGGCGGAACCCTTCGGACCCCAACCCGAGGACGCCGGCTCCTCAGCTGTTCCTCGTCTTTATGGAGGACCAGGACCCGGCGTTCTACGACGCGATCAAGCGCGCCGCTACGCTGCGACTGAACACGCGAGTCGCCAGCCAAGTGGTGAGTTGCCCAATCGTCCATTCCCCTCGTGCGACTCGAGCCAGCCAACACTGACACCGTTTGACATTGTGCAGCTGAACACGAACAAGGCGCTGTCGGAGCGGGGAACAATGCAGTACGCTGCCAACGTGGCGATGAAGATCAACATCAAGCTTGGAGGTGAGCATCGTTCTGTCCCTATGAATGCTGTTAAGCCGGACGACTGAGCATCTGCGCTTCTTCTGGTTGTGGCAGGCTGCAACTGGACGGTCCCCGACCAGGCGCTGCCCGGGATTGGTCGGGACACGATGCGTGAGCACGTCTGCTGGATCGCTCTGACCTCTCTGCTCCGCTGACGCGCTCTCCCTTCCTCCAGTCATCGGAGCCGATGTCACGCATCCCACGCGCAAGGGAATCATGCCGTCCATTGCAGCCACGGTGGCCACCGTCGACGGTGACCGGACGCGCTACTCCTCGGAAGTGCGCGCCCAGCGCCACCCGGGAGGGCGGCTCGCGGCTCAAGAGATCATCCTCGCGGCCAAGGACATGGTCGAGGGCCACCTGAAGCGGTGGATCCGCAACAACCAGTACCGCCTGCCCAGCTCCATCATCTTCTTTCGGGACGGCATCAGCGAGGGGCAGTACTCTGCTGCGGTTCATTCCGAGTTCGCCGCCATCAAGGAGGCATGCAAGGCGCTGGTGGAGCCCAACACGCCGCTTCCGAAGGTTACGTGAGTCCTCTGCTCGCCATCTCTCTGCCAATCGTAGCTTACCGGTCCTCGGCGCGCTCACAGGTACATAGTGATCACGAAAAACCATCATATGCGCTTCTTTGCGCAAGACTCGCGCGAGTGAGTCCCGTCCCTTGCAACCTTCCCCTTCCTGGCACTGATGTGATCCCTCTTGTCACACGCAGCAACGACCGGAGCGGCAACTTGCCAGCCGGCACGATCGTCGACACGGACGTCACCCACCCGGCCGTGTTCGACTTCTTCCTCCAAGCCCACCCCGGCCTGCAGGGCACGGCCCGCCCCGCGCACTACATTGTGCTCAAGGACGAGAACCACTTCTCGTCGGACGACCTGCAGCAGGCGTGCCACACGCTCGCCTACACGTACGCGCGCGCCACGCGGGCTGTGTCGATGGTCCCGCCCGCGTACTATGCCGACATCCTCGCGGACAAGTGCCGCGCGCTGATGTGGGACCCGGCCGACGACGCGGCGTCGAGCGTGTCCGACTCGACGACGCTGCCGGCGCTGACGAATGACGAGCAGCGCAAGTTGATGGATTTGCTCGAGATGAATCCGGATCTGTGCGAGTCGCTTTGGTACATGGTGCGTATGGCCCCCTCCTCCTCCTCCTCCTCCTCCTCCTCCTCCTCCTCCTCCTTCTCCTCCCCCTCGCTGAACTGCGCGCCGCGCTCCACTTGGCCTGCTCTGACGCGTTCTTGGCTCGTTCTCCTTGCCAGTGAACCCCCGAGCCGGCCTCACAACGCGTACAGCCGACGGCAACGCGGACCCAGCGAGCGACTAGACGACTCCCCCAAGAACCAAGAACCCAAGACCAAGACGGCCATCAACATCCCTTCATCGACTTACATCGGCCTCTTACCATTTGCTTCATCGCTAGCTAGGAGCCACTGGCAAGCTACCGCGGCCCTGCTGCTGCTGCTGCTGCCCCATCTTGCCCACCATCTCTTCCATCTCGTTACCCACCCCATTGATTGGCCCAACGCCTTTGCCTTGCCCTTGCTCCTGTACGCACACGGGATCATCCATCTACCTCCCCTTCCTTCCCCCTGCGCCGTCTCGTCCCCCTTCTCCCCCGTCTCGTTCCCCTTTCTCTCTTTCTCTCGAATTCAGCACCACGCGTACTGCTCGCGATCCAATTCCCGACCCGTCATCAGCGCGTCGTCAGCCCGTCTGATCCGGTTCGCAGTCACACGAACGAGGGACGTGAGGCGACGGCGATTGTCGATTAGACGGGAGGGATCGAAGCGTAAGGAAGATACGGCGTTGCGTTGGGTGGAGAGGCCCGGGCTTGAAGGCGTAGACGAAGACGAAAACGAGGGCGGGGGCGAGAGGGTGACGAAGGAGAGTGATCCAGAACCGGAAGAGGAGCCACGGGAGAGTGGTCGTACTCGTACTTGCACGCGCGCGGCACGTCGGCCCGTCGATCAAGGGCGGGGCGGGGGCGGGGCTGGGGCCGAACTCTGATTCCCGGACAGATCAAACCGCCTGCTCGCCGCTGTACTCGGGCAGGCGCTCGCACGCGCCCGCCCAGTCGAGCCGGCCCTCGCACAGGTCGACGATGACCTTGATCACGTCGTCGATGGGGCCGATGCGCTGGCTCGTCGTGTCGCGCTCGCGGATCGTCATCTGCAGGGGTTGCACACGGGGTACAAGGTCAATGGGAACCGACGGAAATGTACCCAGGACCGAGAGGAAGGGTAACTCACCGTCCCCTTCGAAGCCGACGCAAAGTCAATCGTGCACGCAAACGGCGTGCCGAGCTCGTCATTGCGCGCGTACCGCTTCCCAATCGTCGCGGTCGAGTCGTCCACCCGGATCGCCACATTGGCCGAGCGCAGCTTGCGGCTCACCTCCTTGACGAGCGGGCTGAGCTGCGGGGAGGCGCTGATGGGCACGATGAGCACCTTGATGGGCGCTACGACGGGTGGGAGGGAGAGCACGCCGCGGACCGCTGTGCCGCCGGCCTTGTCCGCCGCCCCTGCTGCTCCTGATGATGCTGCGGCCGCCGCCGCATCCGACGCACCCTCCTCGGGCCGGACCCAGAACGAGTGCTCAAGCAACGAGTAAAAGATGCGGCCGATACCGAAAGAAGGCTCAATGACGTTGGGCGTAAACTCGCGCACCGTCTCCTTGATCGTTCTTTGCTCGACGGACAGCAGGTTGGCGGTCAGCTTGAAGTCCTCCCCGCCCACGCTGACCGTCGTCTCGCCATTCTTGAGCTCCGACTGCGCCTTGGCGAGCGCGGCCTGGTCGAGACTGAGCACGGCCTCCTCGACCAGCTTGGCCTGCTTCTTGAACGTGGGGCCGAGCTGCTTCATGTCGAGCACGGGCACGAGCTTGTCGTAAATCTTGGGTTCCTTGAGCGCCTTTTGGACGACGAGGTCCTTCTTTGTCCGCTTCGAGTGCACGGTGAGGTCGTACGCCGACCGATCTGCGCACCCGACGCACTCGATCCAGCCGTACGACGTATGAATCTCGGCGTCCCAGCAGTCGGACGCGTAGTGGGCCATCTCGTTGCCCATGTGCTGTCGGAAGCGAAGTCGGGACGGGTCGATGCCAATCTTGACCAGGTAGAGATGGATGCGGCCGAGGAAGTAGCCCAGCGTCTCGTTGTCGACCATGCCCTTCTTGACCGCCTCCCCGATGGAGATCTTGACCAGGTCCGTCTTGCCCGCCTCTTGAATGTCCTTGGGCAGGAAGGAGAGGACCAAGTCGGCCACATCTCCAAACTTGTCGTGGTCCTTTTCGAGCGGGTCGACGTAGTGCTCAATTTCGGCCATGGTGAATTCGCGCACGCGCAGGAGGCCGGCACGGGGGCTGATCTCGTTTCGGAAGCTCTTGCCGATGTGCGCGGAGGCGAAGGGGACGCGCCCGTTGTTAAACTCGAGCAGACGCGCAAAGTTGACAAAGTGGCCCTGCGCCGTCTCGGGCCGGAGGTATCTATAGAAGAGTGTACCTTCAACGGTCAGCGTAGGCCATGAGGTGGGAAGGGCAGTATATGTGAAGCTCACCCTTTGACGGCACCGGTGGGGCCGATCTGGGTGTCGAACATGAGGTTGAACTCGACGGGCTCGGAGACCTCGTTGCCCGACTCGGGCGCGCGAATGTCAAACTTCTTGATGAGTGCGCCGAGCTCCGGTCCGGTGTAGTTGTCAATCTGGGCCAGGGTGTGGTTGTACTCGTCGAGCACGGCTGGTTCGAGCTTGACGGCGACGGCCTTGACCTTCTTCTTGCGCTTCTTGTCGTCCTTGTCTGTGCCGGGGGTGACTGCTGCCTCTGCCTGGCCACCAGCGGCTGAGGTAGAAGGAGAAGAGGAGGCTGCTGCTGCTGCTTGTTCTGCTGCGAGAGCGAGCTCGTGTCCCTTGATGCGTGCCTCGAGGACGCCCTCGACGAGATGGTCGGCGCGGAAGATTTCTCCATTCTTGGTGTCCTTGCACATGAAGTCGGCAAACTTGTCGACGTGCCCGGACGTCTTGAGGACGTCTGCGAGGGTCATGATGGTGGTGTCGAGCTCGAGCATCTCCTCCTCGAGGATGAAGTGGGTGCGCCACTGGGCGATGATGTTGGCCTGGAGGGCGGCGCCCATGGGCCCGTAGTCGTACAGGCCGGCGACGCCGCCGTAGATTTCGAAAGCCTGGCTGTAGAAGAAGCGCTTCTGGCAGAGGCCCTCGAGCTGTGCGCGCGAGAAGGGCACGGCGTCCCTGTTGACGGTGGCGGCCATCGTGGAAGCGGTGCTGCTGTGGCGGCTGCTGCTGGCGTGGAAGCTGCGGTGCGCGGTGACGCGACCTGGACGGGGCGCGGCGTGGGCGGCGGCGATGCGATGGAGCGGCTGTGACAACGACGAGATGCGCGCAATGGCCGCCTTGAACATGCGATGGTGAGTCCCTCGGCTGGCGTGTGGGAGATGGTCGTCGTCGTCGTTGCCATCGTCGATCTTCCTGAGCCAAGGCGAGTCAGTCAGGGTCAGTGCATTCCTTCGAGACTCCAGACTCAGACTCCCCCAGACTCCCCAGACTCCCCAGTCTCATCGCCACCTACACAGCTTCGTGGAAGCCTCGACGTCGCCGACAGGCCCGAGCTCACGACGACCACCACCATCACCACCACCTGGCAAGAGGACAGCAGGCATGGCCGTGTCCATCCTGGCGCCCGTCGCCTACATCGGCACGCTCATCGTCGCCCTCGTCCTCTTCTCGCGCGTGTACCGCCGACGCAAGGCAGCCGCCTTCGCCAAGGCCCACACGCCCTGGTTCGACGGCCACCCGGAGCGCGACGTCTACCAGACGCTCATCGCAGCGCAGAGCGACCAGATCCCAGACGAGGTCCTCAAGGCCGCCCTCCTCTCCCGCGCCATGACCGACGTGCGCCGCATCATCCGCATGCGCGACGACAAGCAGGCCCTCGCCGTGCTCGCCCAGAAGGGCTCCATCGGAGACGAGACCATGACCCACTTCGCCATGGCCGAGAAGGAGCTCGAGGCCGAGATCCTCGACGTCGTCTCCGAGGCCAACACGTACCGCGAGGGATGGGGCCAGATCATCTTCCCCACCGCGTCCGAAATGGTCACCCATCTCAAGCACAAGGAAATCTACTACGGCATCCAGACCCAGCGCGAGGAGGAGAGTGAGTTCACCCCCATCCTCTTCTCCTCATCCTCGTCCTCATCTTACCAGGCTCTCCCTCCCAGCCGAGGCGCTCAAGAAGGCAGGCAAGCCCATCCCCAAACCCACCATCGAGCTCCCACCCCTCGTCACACCACCAGGAACCACGATCCAAGTGCAGGCCCCCACAACCCAAGGCGGCCAACCAGCCGTGACCCAGCTCTCCATCAACAACGACGACGACACGGCGCCCAGCAGACCCGTCGAAGGCGACGGCTTTGGCGACGCGTCCAAAGCAGCAGCAGCAGCAGCAGCAGCAGCAGCAACTTCGCCCACCAAGTCATCGGCACCCTCCACACCCGCATCGCAAAGAACAGGCAAGAAGGGTGGCAGTGGCAAGGGGGCGGCGCCCACACCTTCGCCGTCCAAGAACAAGTTTGTCGCCACCGTCGCGGAGGAGGAGGAGGATGAGAATGCCTGAGGGACGGCCGGCTGGACAGAGCTCTTGGGAGGGTGGGTGCGCCAGCGGGGACGCTCATCAACCTCAGGGATTGTACCTCTGCCCTCCCCTCCCCTCGTCATTCATACCACATCATCAAAGCTTGCCCAGCCGTCCCCTCCAGCGTTCCCAGCGAGACGCGTCTGAGCTCACAACGAAGGCAAGGGAAGGGGAGGCAGGGCCGCACGACGCGTGCTATCGTCACCGTCCATTACACAGTCGCATTCTCACTCTACACCCCACCGACGCCCAATCGGGACTACTGACCTTCCTCAGCGCTGGACCGCGTGCGGACCAGGCATCATGCCCCCCGGCACGCCGCCGCCCGGTGCCCCCGGTCCAGGTCCAGGTCCAGGTCCAGGCCCAGGCCCACGCCCCGCCTGGACAACAGGCTGCAACTCTTGCAGCCGCTCCGTGAGCCTCTGCCGCTCGTGGATGATCTGCCAGGCAGGGAAGGAAAGGAAAGGCGCTCATCAGCTCTGCCCTGAACTGTACATACACACACACAACCGCGCGCACGCGCGAGCGATGGAGGCCCGGCCCGCCGCCGAGGAAATACGATACTCACAACCGCCTCGTCGACCCACGCGCCCCTAAAGTTGTCGCTCCGCCGCAGCTCCTCCTTCCCGATCCCAACGCCCGCCCCGCTCGCGCCGCCCAGGGCCGTCGCGCCAATGATGGCGTCGAGGTCGCGCGCCTGCGACGCGAGCCAGGTGCGCAGGTGCGCGTGTGGGTCCTTGGCGAAGGACGCGAGGAAGGCGGCGGTGGCGGAGTGGGATTGTAGCGAGAGGGCTGCTTGGGCGATCTGGAGAGTGGGGTAGGTGGAGCAGAGTCAGTACAAACCATCCCGCCTGGACCTTGGACCTATTGTTGCATTCTCACCTCGTCATCCAGCTCGATAATCTGCTTGCTCAGCTCGGTCCCATAGTCAAACTTGCGCAGCACCTCATGCTGCCGCGCGCGCACATTCTGGTCCTCCATCTCAATCTCGACATCGTACGCGACGGGGCTCTTGTGCTCCGCCTTGTCCGTGCGCACGTAGTACTCGAGCACGACGGGGTGCGCGGGCGAGAGGAAGCGGTTCACCACCTCGGGCACGTGGTGGAACGCAATCGACTCGACCTTGAAGAGGGCCGCCAGCTTGGCGTCGCACCGGATCTTGCGCCGGTCCTTGTCGTCCAGCAGGCGCCGGTCGCGGATGTACGCCCACAGCGCTTGGATCACGTCGGCGCGCGTGGCTTGGCGGAGGTCGAGGAGCTGCGCCAGCTCGGGCGCGAGGGTGTATTGCTCGGGCGTGTGGGCGAGGTAGAGGACGATGCGGACTTTGACCGGTTGGGAGCCCAGCCGGCGGATCTCAAAGCCGTCCAGCGAGGGCTCCGTCGTAGCCAGGAAGGGAGGCTCCGTCGACACTGGCCCCGAGCCGCCCGCACCGCTCCCTCCCCCACCGCTACCGCTGCCGCTAGGTTGCCCAATCGTCAACGTCGTACTCGCATGCGGCGCCGCCTGCGGGATGGGCCGATGCCACTCGACGACGTTGCTCGAGTCCGGGTACAGGCTCTGATCGCGCTGGATCTCGACCGTCATGCTGGAGAGAAAGTTGGAGAAGCGGTGGGCGCCGATGCGGGACGCGGCGGCTTGGGTGGTGAGGGCTGCGTTGGCTCGGGAGCGGTAGTTGGGCTCGAGGAGGCGGCCTTGGATTCGTAGTGTCCATGAGGGGGCGTCTATGGGCGCCGCCGATGTTGAAGCATCCGTGGAGGAGATGCCAGCTGCGCCCGCATCAGCGCCCTCAGCATCCGCCCCTTGCGCCTTGGAGCCCGAGGTCTGGAACGGCTGATTTGCGCAGGTATTGCTGATGAAGATCCGAAGCGTCCTCTTCGTCTGTGGGACAGGGACCGACACAACACATCAGCGACGACATCCTCCGAGCCAAAGCCGCCAGACTCACCCGTGTCGGCTTGGTGACCGCGTCCGCGATCTCGGCGCGCTTGCGGGCAATGGTCCAGTCGAGCTTGCGCTCGAGCAGCTGGAGGTCGTAGTAGAATGCGCTCTCGGGCACGCTCTTGCGCAGCGTCGCGGGCAGCGAGCGGTCGGTGGGCCGGCTGCGCTTGGCGGCGCGTAGGACGTCGGCGAGCTCGGGTGGCATGATGGGGGGCGCGACACCGGGCATGGGTTGCGGTACGGCCGCCTGCTGCTGCTGGGGCATGTTGGCGCCGGCCATGTGCGCTGCGCTGCGCTTGGACATTGCGGGCGGTTGTCTTGCTGGATGCGCTGCCTGTGCGATGTCAAGTGAGTGTTGCACTGCGCTTGCGACGGACGTCGTCGTCGTCGTCGTCGACAAGGTCAATGCTGGCGAGGCATCGCGTTGGGAAGTCGCGAATGGGCGCGAGGGAAGCGCGCCGGTGACGGGACCCCGGGCCGGGATGACCATCCGGGATGACCATGTCAAATGCAGATGGTACGAGTACGATATCTACAATTGTCCCAAGCAGAAAGGAGCCCATTACACACTTCCAAGCGTCCATCAAGCCCAGCCTGAGCGCAAGCATGAGCCCGAGCCCGAGCCCGAGCCTGAGCCTGGCGCGAGCCAAGCTACAGCGTAGCCAGCGTAAAGACATCCGCCACGCAGATGATCCCAAACACGGCCCACGCCACGATGGAGACGGGCCACCACGTCTGGAAGTGGTGCCACCGTCCACCGCTCTCCAGCTCGGGCGGCGTTGTGGTCGCGGTCGTGCTGGCCGTTGCTGTCGCAGCTGCTGGGGTTGGCGTCGACGTCGCCGTGATGGAGAGAGGACCATCCGACTGAGCGTTCTCCGTCGGGGCCGGAGCCGGGGCCACGCCTGAGGGCGAGGGCGACACGGCATCTTGCCGCGCTGCTTGCTGAGCCGGCCGCGTCTCTGATGGAGCGGACGACTCCCACACCCTCATCCACGTCTTGCGGCACGTCATGATGAGCAGCGGCGCCGTGACGAAGGGTAGGGCCATGCTCAGCACCACCTGGCTGCCCACGAGCTGTATGCATACCGAGACGAATCGTCACAGAATCGTGTCAGCGAAGAAGGTATCTCCCAAGAGTGGAGGGGAAAGAGGAGGGAACGCACCAAGGAGTCGACCCCATCCTTGCCGACAGAGGCCGCCACGATGAGCGAGGGAACCATGGCAATCACGCGCGTGAGCAGCCGGCGCGTGAGCGGACTCGTCCGCCACCGAATGAAACCCTCGGAGATGATCTGTCCCGCCAGACACACTGTCAAGCTCGCGCTTTGACCCGCCGCTGTCCGAATCAAAGCAAGAGGAAGAGGGGGTCAGTTAAACCAGGGATGAGGACCGCTTTGAGGAAGTGGGAAGGGGAAACGCACCCAGCAGCGCAATCGCAAAGAGCACAGCCGCCCCCTGCCCAACCGTATCCCTCAACAGCTGGAACGCCTCAAACAAATCGCCCACCTCGCGCTCCCCGCTCCGCGTCGCCGCCGCCGCCACAATCAAGATGGCACTGTTGATCGTGATCGCAAACGCGAGGAGCGAGAGCGCAATGTCGATGGACGCGTGCGGGAGGTGCGTCTTGACCGTTGCGAGCCGCACCGTCGGCGTCGTGTCCGGGTCGAGCATGTCCGGTATCCTGGGGCCCGCGCGGAGGGCGTCCTTGGTGCGCTGGCGTTGGGCGGCGCGTGAGGCCGAGGCCGTGGCCGAAGCTGAAGAGGACAAGGAGAAGGGCACAAAGGCGCTCACGTCGATGCGGGGGAACATGCGCACGAGCAGATGGAGCGTCTTGTCCTTGATCGTCTTGGGCACGACCGCGTCGTCGTCGTCCTTGTTGTTGTTGTTGCCGTTGTCGACGCGTTCACTACGGCGGCTGCCGTGTTCTTGGATCGTGCCGGGCTCGATCTCGTGCAGGGACGTGGCCGATGACGAGGGGGACGCGGTGACGTCGCACTCGCACCCGCGGTTGAGCCGGTCGACGGTCGAGAAGTGGCTACCCAGGAAGAGACCGTGCGGCATGACGGTGGCACCGAGGATGCCCACGGCAATGTAGAGGGCGTCGTGCTGGACGAGGGTGGCGCTGGGCAGGTATCCCTCAAAGACGCGGGGCCAGTCGGGCTTGACGCGGACGAGGAGAACGACGTAGCAGGCGAGGACGATGATGACGAGGGCGCCGATGAGGACTTCGAAGGCGCGCAGACCGCCGTTGGGCCGGTAGACGAAGAGGATGAGGAAGACGTCGGCGGAGGTGACGAGGACGCCGGCCCAGAGGGGTAGCTTGGGGAACAGTCTGTCGGCGACAACTCGGTCAGGGGTGAGCTCTGGCGTCGAGAGGGCAGGTCTGATGACTCACAAGTTGAGAGCGATTGCGCTGCCGACGAGTTCGGCGAGCTCGGTGGCGACGATGGCCGCCTCTGCGATGAGATAGATGGTCCACAGTCCACCGTACCTGGCCCACTTCTCCCACCTGGGCCGCTTGGCACTGGCATCGACGCTCCCTGCGCCACGGGCACCAAAGGGCCCGAGGATGAGCTGTCGCGAGGAGCAGGCGAGGTCGAGGCCTGTGACGATGCCGAGGCGGCATGCGAGGACCTGGAGGAGGATGGCAAAGAGGCCGGAGAGGAGGACGGCGAAGAGGAGCTTGTAGCCGTGGGAGGCGCCTGCTTCGAGGTCGGTTGCCCAGTCTGTGTGTGTGAAGGGGGCATAGTGAGCAACCTGGACAGCTTGAGCAGGGGACGATGTTGAAGGGAACTCACTCCCTGGGTCGGCGTACTGGCGAGGGGCGGGTACATGGCGAGGAAGGCGTCAGTGACCAGCCCATGCCTGTACTTGTCATGGGAGCACTCACTGCGACACTGGCGACGATGCCAGGCCCAACAAAGGCGGCATGGCGCGTGAGCGTCGTCTTGACCTTGTCGCAGCACTGGCGGACGCTGGACCGGGCGCGCGGTGTCGTCGCTGCTGCTTGTGCGTTGTCCTCGTCGAGGAGAGGTTGGCTCCTTCTCCTCCTCCTCCCGCTGCTGCTGCTGCCGCTGCCATGGCTGCTGCTGCTCGTGACCGACTCTGCTGCTGCCTCTGCTGCTGCTTGCGTCTCCATGGCGGCCTGCCCTGCGTGGTGCGCTGGCAGTGATGGTGAGGCTGATGATGGCCGTCGTCGTCGTCGTCGTCGTGTTAGTACTCGCAACTCGTACGACGATCTCGCGTCCGCCCGCGTTGCTGAAGCCGGGTCCACTCCCTTCCGTTCCTTGTGTCCTGCCGCCAAGCCTGGGCCGTTCCCGATCCCAGGAACGGGCATCGACGTGCTCCTCCTAGACGACAACGAGGACGTTGGGACGACGGTGGGATGACAATGGAATGGAGTGCAAGACGTAAGAAGATCAAATAGGAAAGACGGGGCACATCAGAAGCACGTCGTGAGAAGAGGAGGGAGTAGAAGGCCAGCATCGTCGCCGTCGCCGTCGTGTACCGAATAACATTACCAGCCAAAGCAGCGTGTCGTATCCTCTTGCACAATGTCATCGTCGTCGTCGTCGTAGTCATCATCTTGTAGTATCTTCGTAACGCCCCTTCACACCACCTCATCGTCCTGCAGCATCTCCCGGAACGCCCGCGACACCGGGCCCGCAAAGCCGCTCACATAGCTCGCAGCAGGCGAGTCCGTCTGCGCCGTCATGCTCGAACTCGCCCCCGTCGTCGCCACCGACACCTTGCGATCCGACTCGTGGTGCCCACCGCCCCAAGCGTCAGAGGGACGCCGGCGTTGGCCAGCCTGGTACTGGTGTTGGTGGGCAGACGCGAACCGAGAGGGGTACGAGTCGCCCTCGTACTCATCTTCATCACCGTGCTCGTCGGCTTGCTCCGCCTCGGCCACGCCCTCTGCATCGACCTCGGCCACGTACCCATCCACCGGGCCCGACACACGCCACCGCGAGCGCGGCGATGACGACGACGACGTCTCCGAAGCCAGCGACACCGGCTTGCGCACCGGCACGCTCCCGTGTGGCTGTTGATGAGGCTGCGGTCCTCGATGCTGTTGCTGCGCCCCCGCCTCCCCCATCACCCACAGCGCGCCCCGTCCATGCCCATGCCCATGCCCATGGCCATGTCCAGCACCAGGCACATGCTCCGACGTCGCCGTCGTCCGATCCGTACTCGACGCCGGTCCACTCACAAGCAGCAGCGAATTCGGCGAGGACGTCGACACATTCGGACTCGTGCTCCCCGCCAACGGCGAATCACGCGTCACGATCACCGGCGTAGTTGTTGTCGTGCTCGTGCTCGTGTTCGTGCTCGTCCCTTGATGGCTGCTCGACGCACCCACCATTCCCACCGCCCCAGCCGCCGCGGGAGCGCCTTCCCGCGCCGCCTCAGCCCGCACGCGCGTATTCCGCTCCAAGAATTGACGCGTCGGGATGGAAGGGAACGGCGCATTCACCAGATCCTCCGCCCCGCTCTCCCCAACCTCGTGCTCGCCATCAGAGAGGAGCAGGCCGTGCTTCATGGGCGACGCGCCTTCGCCCACATCCGAGCGCGCATGGTGGGCATGCGAGTGGGAATGCGTATGAGAATGGGGCAGATGGAGCGGCTCGTCCGCCAGCGTCCAGCGCATCTCCCGCTCGTCCACGTGCAGACCCAGCACCGACGGATAGTTGTGCAGCGACGGCGACGACGTCGGTCGCGGCCGACGACTGGAGGCCTTGGACATCGCGCGGACCTGCTCGGCCGCGGTGGTGCGTGGCGCTATGGCAGCAGAGGCCGGGGCAGATGCCAAGGGGGTCGAAACTGCATGAGAGGCCGGGGGCGAGGGACGCGCCGGCGAGCTCGCCACGGGTGGCGGTGGCGGTCGTTCGAGACCCATCCCATGCTCACGCTCATGCTCCCCCTCCATGTCCGCCGTACCCGCCGACGGCGGCGCCCGACCCGCGTCCGACCCCGCATCCGACACGTCGCTGAACCCGAGCGGACTATGTCCAGGCGGCAACCTCGAGATCGACACCTCGTACCGGTCCAAGATGGACGCCTGCGCACGGCTCAGCCGATGCCGCTCCAGCTCCGCCTGCAGCTCGCCCACGCGCTGCTCGAGCTCCTCGAGCTGCGTACCCAGCGTCTGCTCATGCACGAGCTGCCGCTCCAGCTCGCGCTCCAGCTGGAGCACACGCGTCACCTCCGCATGCAAGTCGGACTGGAGCTGCCGATTCGCCGTCTGGAGATGCTCGTTCTCCGCTCGCGTCTGCTCGAGCGCGTCGAGCAGGCTGTTCCGCTCGAGTTCGTGGCGTCGACGGAGGATCTCCAGGGCCGGGTGGTCCCCCGCCTCCGACGACGCACCGGCACCGCCGCTGCCACCACCGCCGCCGCCTTCGCCGCTGTTGTACACCGATGTCAGACCAGACGATACCGTCCACGGCGAGCGCGTAACGCCGGCAGCGGCCGCCGCCCGCTGCGACGACGGCAAACTGAGCGCGTGCGTCTCAGGCCTCATCGCGTGATGCCCGCTCCCCTCCCTTGCGCCAAACTCGCCAGGGCGGAAGTGACCAAAGGTCATCGTGGGGCTAGCCAGGCTCATCGGACGCGATCGCGGGCTGTCCGTGGACGAAGTTGCGCGGTGATGCTGTTGCTGCTGATGTGTGTGCGCCGATGATGCGCCGAGAAGATGGGCCATGTCGCGTCGGGTCCGAGTTCGACCATTGAACGAGCCCTCGCGGAGCGAACCCGCAAAGGGAAGACTGGACCGATGGTGAGACGTCGTCCCACTGCTCCCCGTTCCCGACCCGAAGCCAAACTCGCGCTTGAGCTGATCCGCCCGGGAGAGCGAGCCCGTCTGCGGATAGGCCGCATGTTCAACACCGTCGTCTCGAACCGTGTCTGCGTTCGAGGTCGCATTGGACACCTCGCGCTGTGGGTGCGGCATGCCCATCATGGCCGATAACCTCCTCGACCGACGCGAACCGTCCGACGGGAAGCGCGGACCTTGGATCGGCGACGACGGCGAAAACGCCATCGGGGTCGGGATCGCAGTCGTGCTCTGTGTCCGGGGCCTAACCGCGCTCGAGGGCGTCGCGATCTTCGTAGCGCGCCTGACGTTCGGAGGCACGATGGGCGTCGAGGCGGCAGAGACGCCAATGGCGGACGTGACGAGTTCCCGCATCCTGTCGTACGCCTGCTCAATTTCGCGCAGGCCCTTCTGGTGCGCCGACATCTTGGACACGTTGGAAATGTCGCCAAGTGCATCGGCAGAGTCATCGGTCTGCTCGGCCTCTGCTCGTGCCGCCGGCAACGCCTTGTCCGCGGACAGAGACGACGCGTCCTCGAGGATCTGAGATTGCTCAATCGTCGTCTTCAGTCGTCGCACCGCGTCGAGGATCGCGAGCTGAGAAGAGGCCGTGAGCGTGATGCGATTCCGCTCCGTGCCGCCCAAGCCCAAGCCGCCCTCGCCTTCGCCAAAGTCTTGCTCGTCCTCATCATGGGTGGAACGGGCGCCGGCGCCACGCGGGCCCTGGACCAGGGCAGACGTGAGAGGCAACGATGAGAGCCGCCTTCTCAACGAGGTCGGGTCAAAGCTGCCATCCATGCGATTCTTGACCAGCGCCTTCTCCACCGCCTTGAGATCGCGCTCAATCTCGAGTACAAAGCTCTCTTGAAGCGAGGGCGCGGCGGGTGACTGGGTCGGGAGGGACGGCATCAGGACAGCCGTCTGGAAATCACGCTCGCCTTCGCCGTGATCTTCATGATTACCGCTCCCTTCCCCGGCACCGACGACGACGCCCGCCTCGCTCCCGTCCCCAAACGTGTTGCGCCGCTTGTACGACGTCGCCCGCGAGACGCCCGGCCGCTCAAACGACGACACGCTCTCCACGGCAGATCGTTGACCCGACTCGCCCTGCCTTCGGCCGCCCGAGTGCGTAACCGGATCCAAGGGCCGATGGAGTATCTGCGGCTCCATCCGCGGCGTGACTGGACTGAAAGTCGAGCCTGAGAAGTAGCCGGGGGAGTCGGCATGGATCGGGCTTCGGCCCTGGTTGGACGAGGCGATATCTGACAGCTGTGGTGAGGCCGTCTTGTACGAGAGCGCCGAGATGGAGGGGATCTCGGACGGGGTGACCGGTGGCACAGCAGATGATGTGCTTCCTGATGCGCCGTCAGCCCCGCGCCACATGGCAGGAGTAGGAGAAGTCGCCAGCGGCCGATCGGACGAGCCCTGCGACAGGTACGCCGCGACCGCCTTCTTGACAGGTGACTCGTGCGGCGTCGACACCGACGCGCCTCTGAGCGCTTGGAGCGTCAGCGCCCGGTCCGTCGAGTGTGCACTCGCAAAGGTGGCACGCGAATTGGAGCGCGTGATGATGTTCCCTTCGCTGTCCGTGCCAATGCCTTGGCCTGGCTGCTGCGTCGTCTCCCCCTCGAGATGACCGGACCGCTGCTTGCCGCGCTGGAAGCGGAGCCGATCCGAGGTAGCATGCCCCTCTCGCCTCTTCACGCTTCCCGCCCTCGGTCGAGTCGGGGACGTCGGTAAGGACGACGGCGTCACGGTCGGAAGCAGCATGCGTCGCTGCTCCTCCGTCCAGCTGTCCGACGACCGCAAACGCATCACGGGAGCGGCGGACGGACCGGCGGAGCGTCCCGCATCTTCCTCGTGCGTGTAGATCGTCGACCCGCCAATCATGGAGTTGCGCTTGGATGAGGGCTGTCCAGGGTGGGCGAATTGGTGAGACGCGATGAGCCCGTCCATGCTGGTATGAGCCCGGGTTGGCAAGAGGGACTGTCCTCGCCGCTCCGGCTCCGAATGGCGGGGCCCTTGCGCAGGATTGCCACGCACGAGACCAGAGGGTACTGGTGATGGATTTGAAGCGCGAGTCGTGCGTCCCGTGAAGAACTTGCGCAGCGTGGACAACGGCTTGGACGTCGTCTTCACGGGTTCAGGCTCTTCTTGCGGGCTCACAAAGCTGGAGCGAGGCGAAGAGACCCTGAGCGAGAGCATGCCAGATCGCGGAGTCAGCAACGCAGTCGCTGACCCGGGATCAAGGTGGGAAGGACTCACATGCTGAGCGTGTCTTCTCTATGATCTTCATGCACTACCGACTGAGCCAAATTGGCATCGCCCGCCAACGCCCGCGACGAGAGTCGAGTCTTGGATGCCAGCGGCCGATTCATAAACGCCGTGGGCGAGCCTCCATGCGCACTACCCGCCGCCGAACCGGGCCCACCCGCGCCCGTCACCGAGCCAGCGGCGGAGCCCTCCTGAAGCGTGTAGCTGCCCGTACGAGGGTCCACGAGCTGGACATGCAGCGATGCGTTGGGCGCATGGGTATGGTCGAGGATACTGGACCGGCTCGTCTGCAGACCGACGCGTCTCGAGGGCGGCGCGACGCTGACGATGCCCTGGGGTTGGGCGCCGGCCAAGATGTCGTCGTCCGCTTCCTCGCCGCTCCCAGCTGCGCCGCCGACCATGCGGTGCGACGAGCGCGAGGGCGGGCCCGAGGCGAGGGACGGTGGCTTGGGTACGGTGAGGGAGCCGCCTCGTGGGCGTCCGATCTTGCTGCCCAGTCTGGAGGCAGTGCTGAGGATGCCGGCTGGAGGGGCGGCGCTTGCGCCGGCCGTTGCCGAACGCATGCGTGTGCCGGGAGCGATGCCTGCGCTGGGCGCTTGACGGGAGTAGCGCAACCCGCTGTGCCTGGCCGAGCTGGCATCGGTATCCTCATCATCGGAGGAGTGCCAGGTTGATGGGAAGGGCTCGGCAGTCAGGGTCGACCTCGGTATCCGACTTGGCAGGCCATCGTGTTGATGGTGATGACGGCGTTGTGAGTCGACGGACGTGCTACGGAGGATGTCTGCTGGGCCGGTGTAGAGCACGCCGCTGCCGCCTTGGTGAACGAGCGAGACATTCATGGCTCCGTCGCCGACGAGGGATGGCGGCCTGCTGCTGGTGAATGGCAATCCAGCCCGGTCGTCGTGCTGCTCGTCGCTGTGCCTCTTGATGGCCGATGCGCGCAGGAGAGTTCCCAATGTGCTCTTGAGAGAGAATCGCGACCGCCGCTTTGGAGTGTCGGATGGGATAGGCGCTGCAGTCGTGTCCTCCTCTGCAGGAGCTGCTGCCCCTGCTGCCGAGCTATGCGTCGCTCTGAGTCCGTCGTTGTCGTAGGAGTGAAGAGGCTGTTGAGTATGATTATAATTGTCGTCGTGGTTGCGGTGATGCCTGGTTGGGATGGTTGAGGAGATGGTGTTGCTGTACGAGGAGTCGTGATTACGAGTTGCTGTATGCGAGTCGTGGTTGATGTTGAGGACGAGCTGCTGCTGCTGCTGCCGTGTCTTGTGGGAAGCGTTGGAGAGGTTGGGAGTGCGGGTGCGAGTGCTGTTGCTGGTGCTGGTGCTGTTCAAGGTGCTCCCAGTCGTCTCTTGCGCGTTTCTTGCTTCCGGTGGGGCAGCGCCCAGTGCTGCTGCTGATACAGCTGGGGCTGCCTCTGCCGCCTTGGCCGCCTCTGCCTGAATAGAGTCGATATCACCACTGTTGAGATTGGTGTGCTCCGACGACGAAGGCGGCGTCGCAGGAGGCGGGGGCAGCGCCTTGTCCCGCACCCTGTGGAGCGAACTTGCTGGCCGCCAGTGAGGAGGTGTTGGTGCTGGGGGTGGAGCCGCCGCCTGCTGCTGCTGCTGCACCGCAGAACCGTGGCGCGGATCTCGAATTAAGGTTTGTGGTCCTGTGCTGAGAGCAGCAGGAGCAGATGCTGTGGCAGCAACTGCACCACCACCTCCCATCGAATCTTCTTCGTGTGCTGGCCCGCTCTGTCGATCCTGTCGAAGCCGACTACGCGGACGGAGAGGGGACTGCCATCGAGGCGGTGGTGTTGATGCTGCTGGTGCTGGCGCTGGAGGAAGGTGGTGCTCTCCCTCGAGCGCGCGTTGGAGTGGTGGCATCGATGCTCGACCCATGGCAAGACCTTGCTCGTGTCCTCCGTACCCAGGAGCAGGTCGACCTGGATCTTGTTCCACAGCAGTCGACCGCCGCCGCACCGTCTCCTTGGAGTCGAACTGGAGTAGCTGACGCAGCATCTGGCCCGCACCGCTGCCAGATCGTCGTCGTAGAGAAGGAGCAACATCGTGGCCAAGCTCGGTTGGGACGGGCATGCTGCCTGACCAGGTGCCCCTGCGTGCATGCCGACCTCGGGGCAGGTTGGACCGACGCGGCTCCATCGACCATCCGAACGAAGCCATCTCGACTGCGCTCATTGGGCGCGACGGGTCGACCTCGACCACTGCCGTTTCGTGAGCAAGCTTCGAATCAAGCTCATCGGAGTGGAGCCTTGACGCAGGCCGACTTGTTGAGCGTCTCTTGCGCCGGAGCGAGAGTCCCATCTTCTGTCACCTTGGATGACGGCTCGTGTTGGTAATATGTAGCGTGAACTGAACCGTGCCTTGCCTTGAAAGACGTGTCGATGATCGTCGTGATGCTGGTTTGTCGATCCTCGAGCGCTTTAAAGGACCGAACCACGGAGGGAGAAAGTGCCTCGAGTCTTCTTCGCGTCTCTTGGAATGAGGTCGATGAATGAGGTGGTGGCGACGATGAGCCGGGGCGCACCGTCAAAACATGGCTGGTAGGCTGGCACCCAAGCTCCGGCCAAAGGGCAAGCCGTCCGACGACGTGAATGGGCTGTACGATAGAGAGGACTCGCGTCAGGTGCGGATCGGCGGGGGTCAAAGCGGGCGACGATGAAACAGCGAAAGGTGGATCAGATCGTCGCTGGGTCTCAGATGTCCAACGGGGTAGCCAACCACGGTCCACGAGCCACGAGCGACGACGGTACCGCTCGTCGCCAGAGAGTCGGGTCCCTGTCAGACCTTCCTCAGCCCCGACGGTGCTCGTGTCGGAGGGGAATGGAACAGGGAGGAGGGAATGGAGGCGGGGGTGGGGACGAAGGCGGGGCCCCTACCCCGCTGATGGCGGAGTCAGGAAGCAGGACTCACCAAGTCAACAAGGTCTCCGTGCGCGGACCTCGACACGGTACTGGACCCGACTAGCTGCGCGAGAAGACAGGCAGGCAAGCGATCCCGACGTGCGCTTGTGCTCTTGCTCGTCCTTCTTCGCCGGGCAGAGAGGCAGCGCGTCGAGACGCGTACAATGCCGTGCCGTACTGGCTGGTACCCGTAACCACCGCGACGCGACGCGTCCCTCCTCGAGTCTTGACCGTCTCTTGCCGCCCTTCCTTGCGTCGACGAATGGACAGACAAGAAGCCGATGCTGATGATGGAAGCGTGGGAGAGGCAAGGAGGTGAGAACGTCTGCAGGAGGTGTTGAGTGGGTGAATGAGTCCAGTGTGGGAAGCCCACCCGACGATGTGGTGTGGCCCCACTTGGGCAAACCTTATCGACCTCCGTTCCCGATGGTCCCCTTGCCTGGCTGGCTTGCGGCCGTGTGCGGGGCTCTTGGTGAGGTCGGCGAGGGTGCGGACGGCGAGGGCGAGGCCCAGGATGAGGAGGACGAGGGTGAAAGGAAGCGGTGAGGGTGCAAGGTGGTGATGGTGGTGGTGGTAAGCAGGATGGAGGGCGACCAGAAGGAGGGCCAAGCCCACCACGGCACTCCCTGCCCGCCCGCCTCTCCTTTCTCTCTCCCACGCCCGCCCACAACAACAAAAGGACGACGCGTCGCGTCGCCTTCCGCCCACACTACGACGCGCCATACGGACCTCCCACCATCACTCGATCCTCTTGGGCAATAGTCTAAGCAGCAGCAAGGACGAGAGATCGTCGAGCAAGAAGGGATGGACGGAGATGCAGGGCGCGCCGCGAAGCTGTACTTGTACAGCGTCGATCATCGAGATTCGAGCCTTCTTCCAATTCATGCCTGCTGCAGCCTTGTGCTCTCTCGAATCCGTGGTACGATGACTGCCCCCGCACATGACGGAATGAGCGCTACGCTCCAGCACGGTGACACGACGCGACGCCCAGTCGGGACGAGGGCAAGGATCGCGCGAGCCGCGACGCGACGCGGGCGTTCTGAAGACGGGAAGGATGATATCAGCAATACGGACGAGGAAGAAAGATGGGCCCAGACTCACCAGTCACGAGCCAGACGCGTGATGAAGTCGCCGCGCTCTCGCCACCACGCCCGCCGCGCCCTCCTCCCCCTCGTGCCCCATCCAGCAGCCCATCCCCAGCACCATCCCCCTTCGAGCCGCATGGGGACCCGACGAGGCCCCTCCAGGCCCCAAGCCCGTCCACTCATACTCGTGCTCCAGCAGATCCGAAATCACATGCTGCGCCTCGGCCATCGCGAACGGCGTCCCCGTCCGCCCATCCCGGTACAGCGCCGGAAAGCCCGTCAGCGGACAGATGCGCTGGCGGGGATGCCGCGGTCGACGACGTGCTTGCTCGAGGGGGTCGGCGAGCTCGTACATGTCCCAGGACGTGTGCGAGCCGAGGAGGGCAGAGTGGCGCTCGTACCATCTTGGCTCCTTCCCTTGCGTCCCGTCGTCGTTCTCACCGGCGTCGGGCTCGTCGTCGTTATCATCGCGTGCAGGGTCGAGGTTGTGGAGCGAGATCAGCGTGCGCTCGTGAGACTTGGTCGAGGCTGAGGGCTCTCCTTGTGGGACCGGCCTAGGCGTAGTGGTCGTGGTGTGGGCGGCGCCGGGGACCACCGAGCCGGTAGCACGAGCCTGGGAGGCAGCTCGCGCGGCGATAACCGGGTCGGCCGTCACGCTCGTCATCGTCACCGTCGCGTCCACATCGTCGACGACGTCTTGACCACCGACGCCGCTCCGTCCTCCGCCTCCCTCCTTGATCGTCACCGATCTCCACCTGATAAACGGACCCTCCATCCGGACCCTCTTCGGCGCCCGCGCGCGCTTGGCCCGCTCCTCCTCGCTAGCCAGGTACACCCTCAGACTCTCCCGGTTCTGCTCCTCCATCTCGAGCGCAGCCGCAATGTGCTCCGCCTGCGTCATGACGGGCCGCTTGTGCCGCGCCCGCGGGCCTGCGTCTCGTCCCGAGGCTCGCTGGGCCTCGCGCCGTTGGGTCCGTTCGGCGAGCTTGAGTTGGAGTTGGTGCGTGCGCGCGAGGGTAGAGGTGCGCTTGCTGGCGCGGGTGGGCACGGGGGTGCGGGCGCGCTCGTCCTCCTCCTTGTCCTCCTCGTCTGACTCCGAGTCGGACAGTTCCATCTCGTCGCCATCGTGGTCGGCAGCAGGTCTTGTGCCTTCGGGAGGAGGTGGCGGTGTTGGTGAGGTGGCCGCTTGGATAGCATTAAGGAGGCCGACTCGACTCCTGTGCGCTTTGGCGAGTCGCACCGCCATGGGCACCTTCTTGAGGCGCTCTGCCTAGGCAAAGGAGCAGGTAGATCAATGTCAGTCCATCTCATGCGTGATTTGTTGCAATCGTAAGGAGGTACCCACCCGCCGATGCGTCCTCTCCTCGGCCTGAATCTCAGCCTCCGCCTGATTTTCGTTGGCCTCGTCGTCGGTCGTGTCGCCAAAGTCTGAGTCGACAATGTCCGGCTGGACTGTGACGAAGATTGTCTCAGCGCGCTCATCTGTGCAACATATGGCGAGCACAGCATGACTCACGGTGTACCGCCTCGTAATCCCCATCGTCCTCGACTTCGGCAAAGAGCTCCTCCGGCTCGATGCCCTTCTGGAGCAGGGCCTTGAGGCTGTGACAGAACAACGTACGAGGGTCAGCCAGAGCAACGCCGCTATCCATGAGCACATCAGGATGGGACGGATCTCTCCTGACGGATCTCTCCTCACCGGTTGCCTGCCGTTGAGCGCTTGGGCCTGCTTCTTGCCAGCGAGACGGTGTCATCGTCTGTGCCCATGGGCAGTCTTGATGGCCCTGCGACGCTCATGGCTGGTACTGTGCGTGCTTGGGAGGAGGTCGTAGTCATGGTCGTGCTCATGGCCGACGCTGGGAGGAGAGCAAGGGATGTCGAGGATGGTGTCGAGACGACAGCAGGTGAGACGCCGTCTCGCTCGGACCATCACCGCATCACCTTCCGCACCCTGACGACGAGCATCGACAACGTCAAGGACTGGCCCATCACCGACGGCAACAACAGGCGGGCTGGCGGGACGACGCTGGCAAGTCTGCGCACACCCGCGCTCGACCTCAGCGTGCGATAGCAGCGGGAGGGATGAGCGCGGCCATCACCATGAACACCATTGGCAGTAGCAGCGTCGGCATGCTGTCTCCTTCAGAAGGCGGCATGATGGCATTGGGAGCGGCAAGGAGGACACCAAGACTCCTCCCAGGAGCGGGGCAAGGCAACGGACACGGTCCCAGCAATCTCTCGTGCCGCTTCCGACGCGCCGTCATGGACGACAACTTGCCCCTCGCACGCCGGCTCGCCGACACGGCGCTCAAGCTCTCGTCCTCCGATGGGCGCAGCGCGCACTTGCTTGTCAACGCGGAGCAGAACGGAGGGCCAGGCTCAGAAGGCGCGGCAAGAGGACAAGTAGCGGGTATGGGCTGGGCAGATCGACGGGCCTCGGCTGCAGAGACGGTGCGTGGAGTTGCCAGCTCAGGCGTCGGTGTCTCGTCCTCCGCGAACGGGAGGACGCCAGGCCACGGTGCTGGCAATGGCGGCGATGACAACGTCAAGGACGCCAGCACAGCAGCAAGCACGACCACCTTGTACAGCGCACGCACGCCCACCCTCGCCAGCGCCGCCTCCGTCGCAGCCCTCGCGACCACGCCCATCCTGGGTAGCACTTCAGCCGAGGAAGAGGACAACCCAATGACTCCAACCTTGCGCTCTCACTGGGGTGCTCGGGGCGGGGCAGTCAACGGCGCCGTGCGGCATGCGCGCGCTATGACAACAGGAGCCACGAGTACGCTCAGCGGCAGGAGCGGAGGCAGTGTCGCTGACGAGAGCACGAGTGCTTCGTCGCGTCCTTCCACAAGCCGCGCCGGGGATACCAGCGCCGCAAGCACTGTCTCATCCTTCTCGCCCTTCTCACTTCCTGTCTCCAAGGCAACGTCAGACACGGCGTCCACTTCCACCTCCGCCAACAATGCCGTCACCGCAAGCGTCACCTCTACCACGCGTCAAGGCTCGAGCACAGACTCAATGACAGCGGCAGAACAATACATGCAACGCACCAAGCCCGCCACCTGTCCACTACCTCCCATCATCCGCTTCGCGCGCTCGCGGACCGAGGCCGACGAACGAAGATATATTACACCTTCCGAGCGGGCAGCGCGCGCACAGCGCGCAGCCCTCGACGGGCCCTTCACGATTCAGAATGTCGATCTGAGCTCGACCGCGGCCGGCGCGGCGGGGGCGGGTAAAGAGGGACGCAAGAGCTCGCTGGTGCTTGCCCTCGAATGCGGGACGTCCATCGAGATGATTGATTGGCTGTTGGAGATGGGTCATGAAGCCGAGGGACCGAGCAAGGTGCGTTCTTATTTTGGTTCCATGGCATCATTGAAGACTGACCCGGATCCGTCGGTTGCAGGACAGCGACGACAACTCCGTGCTTGCCCTGGCAGCCATTCACAATCGCTGCGATGTGATTGAGCGATACAGCATCCATCCAGACGTCGATGTTGGATCATTGATTCATTCGAAAAGCGCATCGGACGGCCGCACGGCGCTCCACTGGGCCGCGGTCAAGGGTCACGATGCTGTCATCAGGGTGAGTGCCTGCTCTCACTTCTGCGGCTCAAGCTCGCTCAGCAGACTGATGTGGCTACCTCGGGCATTCATTGTAGCTTTTGGTCTCCCTCGGCGCTGACGTTGATGCGTTGGACGCGAATGACAACACGCCCCTGCACTTGTACGTCGATTGAAGCCTTATATGGCAGACTTGTTCAGGCTGACTCATTCCAACTGCTCAACAGCGCCAGCGCATGGGGACACCTCACCTCGGTTCAACTGCTCAAGGAGCTTGGCGCACGACTGGACCTGGCCAACAAGCAAGGCTTCCGCGCACTCGACTGGGCATTCGACGGCAACATCAAGATTGTCCTCGAGAGTTTCAGCGAGCAGGCGGGGGCGATGTCGTCGTCATCGTCCTCGGCGATGGGTCAGCAGGCGGCGCATCGGCAGCGGTCGCACAGTCAAAGTTTGTCCTACGGTCCTTCGACGTCCACCGAGGGTCAAGGCGTCGGTCCTGCGCCTGCGAAGGGCTATACCGGCCCCATATCCGGTCAGCCTACGATGGAGAACAAGCCTTCCGCGCCGGCACCGCCCGAGGTGGGGATGGCGCGCTCGGTGCTGATGAGTCGGGACCAGGCGGCGATGCAGCTCTATCGACGCGCGGCGCCGCGTGCGGCCATGCCGACGTCTACGTCTGGATCGACGGTGGCGGGGGCCATGACACCTTCGAGCTCGTCGTCCTCAAGTACGATTGGCATCGGCCTGGGCCAGGGGCCGACTGAGCAGGAGGGGAGGAGGGTGCCGTATGCGGTGGGGGTGATGGCGCCGTCCTCGTCACACGGACACGGATCCGCCTTGATAGGGCTGGCGGGGCAGCCCTCGCAACTCGCACCTCAACATCAGCAACACCAACAGCAGCAAGTGCGAGGACAGGCGTATGCCTATCAACATTCAGCACCGGTCCAACCTCAAGGACAACACCACCAGCCTCAGCCCTACCATCTCACGTCGCCTCAGCGCCGCCCCCTCGTCCTTCGGAGCGGGAGCAGCAGCAGCATGACCAACGACGGCGGCGGCGGCACGACGGGGCGGAAATCACTGACGCTGTCGCCGGAGACGTTGCGTGCGGTTCCGAACCTGCCGCGATCGCCGCCTGCGCATTCTCATTCGGGTCCGCCTGCTCAGGCTTCTTCTTCGGCCTCGGCGGCGGCGGGGTCACCACCTGTGCAACTGGCGCAGTTGCGCTAGACTCAGGCCGACGACCCGTCTCTCTTCTTGAGGCTCTGCTAGAGGTTGAAGCTGGAGGGGCTCACGTGTACCAGTTGCCACCATACCATCATAGCCTTGCTGTACTCGTATCTCACACACACTGATCGACCGCAGAGACGGGCCGACGCGAAGGCGCGCCGGAGCCGGGGACGCGACGCGTCTGTCACACCTCTGTGCCTTGTTTTCTTTTGTGCCGCCGGCAGTCGGGGTGCGGGCAACGGGACCCTGGATGATCTGACCTTGACAGCGCGGGTCCGCACGTTCTCGCCGTCCTGGACGAGGACCACGACCACGTTGACCATCAACACCCGCTCGGCCAGCGAGGATGAAGTTCTCCAAGTCGTACATCGAGACGCTGGCCTCGTCGCACTTCCCCGACGAGTGGAAGCGCGGCGCCGTCGACTACAAGCAGCTCAAGAAACTCATCAAGGGCGTCGTCCACGAGCTCGAGAGCATCGGCCTCGGCGCCGACGTGCTCAAGGACCTGCTCATCCCACCCGCCGAGGAGGCATCGGCACTCGGCAGCAATGCCGTGAAGAGCAACGAGCACGCCGTCGTCGACGACGATGAGCACAGCGAGGGCAAGGCGGTCGATGGGGACGACGAGGAGGAGACGCCGGCGCAGCAGTGGATCGACACCCTGCCCTCGGCATCCCACCCGCGCAGGACGAGCACCAGCGACTCGGAAGCATCAGCATCAGCATCCCTTGTCCCTCCCACCGCGGACAGCAAGCAGGCGAAGCGGCGCAAAAGCTCCTCAACCGCAGCCAAGACGCCCGCCGACCTCTTGCGCACACACGACACCCTCATGCGCCGCGCCGAGTCCACCGCATCCTCCACCACCGCCTCGACAGACTCGGGCCTCAAGCACGGAAGCACCAGCGGAAGTGGTAGTGCTAGTGGAGACAGCAGCGCAGGCTCCGTCTCGTGTTCCAGGTCCGGGTCGGCGCGTCTCTCCACAGACTCGGCACGGCACCATCATCGCCGCAAGCACCCAGAGACGGGCAAGTCCCACATTGACTCGGAGGGTCATCGCTGGCTCAATGGCAAAGATGGACGACGCGCTCGGGCCGAGTATGAGCTCGGAGGTGAGTAGGTCGCACCGAGGAAGATCACGAGCCATGACGTGGACATGAAGCTGAATGATTTTCCTCATTCCATCACAGGCACACCCGAGCATCCCGTGCCGCGTATACGTCTCCTCATCGAGTCGCCCGTCAACTCTGACGATGAAGGCGGGAGCTCAGAAGACATCGGCACGGAGTCTCAAGATGGCGACGACGACGACGAAGATCGACCACCACTCTACGTCTTGCCCCACTCGCCCTCACCTTCCTCGCACAGCTCACGCGCCAACACCTTGATCGCGACGAGCTCGGCCAAGGCCGAGTCTCGGGCGAGCGGTAGCCCACATACCCTTCGCGGCAGGCCGACCGATTCGCCCGCCTCGAGCTTGATTGGTAGGACGCCCGTCATTACCACCGCCGGCGTAGAGGCGGAGCAACAGGCTGCTGCCGCGGCCGCTGCAGAACTTGAAGCCCTTCCCGAACCTGCCCTCGGCGATGTCGGTTCCAGTGCGTCAACCGACGAGCAAGAAGGACTCCCAAGACGTCGCCCCCGCCGCCACCTGAGTCCAAGCACAGGCCTACGATTCCGCCGCCGAGAAATCGTCATCCCACTCACCGCCGACACCCAATTCCTCGAATCGCTCACCGACGCGCTCACGAACCTGTCCCGGGTCCAAGAACAACAGCGCGAGCACTTTGTGGCCGAGACGGAGAACCTGTGCAGCTCCATCGCGCGCGTCGCGTCGCCGTACGCGACGCACAACGACATGTACGTGTGGCGCGAGATCTTTGCGCTCTGGGTCGACTCGCAGATCTTTGAGAGCTCGCGCGAGAAGGACCGCGGCGAGCTCAGTGTGGAGGAGAGCGAGGCGCGGCTCAAGACGTTTGCGGAGGAGCTGGCCAAGCGCGGGTGGATCGCTCGGCCGGCGTTCGTGTCGGCGGACGAGGCCGACGTCGCTGCTGTTGAGGCGGAGCAGCAGGCGGCTGGGAAGGATGGCAAGAAAGCGTCGGGCAAGAGCAAGAAGGGATTGTTCCGGCTCGGACACCCTCACCGATCCTCTTATGCGTCGGGCAAACAAACGGACATCATCTCCCTGCCGGACGGCACCGTCGCGCACAGGTCGCACGACCCACGCACGCAGACGGCCCTGGACGACTTTCTCAAGCTCAACATTGAGCTGTTGGACGTGAAGAAGTTCCAGGCGGTCAACGCGGAGGCGGCGCGCAAGATTCTCAAGAAGCACGACAAACGCACGGCACTGACGGCTTCGCAGGATTTGCGCTCGTTCATGGCGATGCAGGAGCGGCAGAGGGCGCAGCTTGAGAAGCTGGCCTCGCTCGGCGGCGGGACGGGAAGCGGGAACGGGCTCCAAGGGGCCGAGCGGCTCAACCTCATGGAGGTCAATGGCGGGA
This sequence comes from Salmacisia buchloeana, assembly GCA_029952725.1. NCBI lineage: Eukaryota > Fungi > Basidiomycota > Exobasidiomycetes > Tilletiales > Tilletiaceae > Salmacisia > Salmacisia buchloeana. The sequence goes on from CP124189.1 coordinate 629,846, forward strand.
TTGCGCCGCGTCCGCTCAGTCAGGCGCCTCACGCGCTGCCCCTCGCCAACTTTGACCAGCTCTCCCTCGTCCCTTCCTCCGCCTCGTCCTCGGCGGCCGGCCGCGAACTCTCAACGACGACGACAATGACGCACCCGTCCCTCGCCGCGCTCCTCCCGACGAGCGCAACGGGCCTGATGGCAGGCTCGCTGCCCCACATCCTCCTCAGCCTCCTCACGACGACGCTCCTGCCCATCCTGCCCTCCATCGAAGACTCGAGCTGTGTCATCTGCACCTCGGTAGCCTGGCGACCCGTCCGTCTGGCGTGCAGCCACCTCTTCTGTATCCGGTGTCTCGTCAAGCTCCAGCGCCAGCACCGGGACGACTGTCCGCTCTGTCGGGCGCCGCTGGCGGTCAAGAATGCAAATGGGGCCAATCTGGACGAGGCAATGGCCAACTTGCTCAAGACGTACTTCCCGGAGGAGGTCAAGGTCAAGCAGCGGGAGAACGATAAGGAGGTGAGGGCGGAGGAGGAGAAGGAGATGGGGCTGGAGGATACCCATTGTACGATTTGCTAGATTTGCCTTGCAAGGATCTTCTTCTTATTCCCTGTTTCTCTTCTCTGCCTGGGAGCTTGTACATCAAGTGAACGTGGACAAGGTGCTAGACTTGCCCACAGAGTAAGGGCGAGGAAGGCAAAGACCATCCTTCAAAGACCGAGGACCTTCTCGAGCCGCGCCCGCCACTCGCCATCAAGCCAAGCCGACACGGCGCCGAGCGCAACTTGCAACCGGACGCGGTCTTCCCGGCTCAGGGCTGGCGCCGTCGCCTGCTCGACGACGTTGTCGACGTCCATCGGCTGGACGGCCGCGTTCGCGCCTTCGCTGGGAGGGAGCGACGCCGATCCAGACGCGCCGGCTCCCTGCCCCTCGCCCTCGCCCGCCGTCGTCTCTCCCTCCTCGCCATCGCCCATCATAGCGAGCGTCCGCGCATAGCTCCGACCCAGCGTCGACGGCGCGTCCTTGAACACGCTCTCTTGGGCAATCGCTCGCACCTTGTCACGGAGCAGCGTCTCGGCCTTGGTGCGGCTGAAGCGGTAGAAGCGCTGGCCGTTGCCGATATCTGTGTTTGGTAAGAAAGGTCAGCTTGATCTCCGGCCGCCGGCGGCCCCATCAATAGAAGCGTCCTAGGTAAGATATCCACGCACCTTGGACATCGCACAGCCTGCCCAGCGCCGCCAAGCCGGCCCGGGACGAGCCCAACTTGACGACGTCCGACCACACCCCCTCCTCCTCCAACAGGTCTACCTCCTCCAATGCCGAGCTCGGGCCAGCACCACCACCACCACCGGCGGCGCCACTACCCTCCTCCCTCGCCTTCTGCTTGCCAGCTCCCTTGGTGCCCGATGACGCGAGCGCCGCACCGCCCGTCCGACCCTGCGTCCGAGAGGAGCGCACGCGCTCGTTGTGCTTGTGCGCGAGACGGCGGTAGGCGGCCGTGGCGAGGTCGTCGAAGATGTCGTCGGCGGGTTGGTACCGGCCTGGATCTGCGGTGTCCGTCTGTGAGGGCAGGGCAGAGAGTAGAGTGAAAAAGGGAGGGGATAGGGGAAGGGGAGGGAGTGGAAGACACGGTTGGCTGGCAGGGTCAGAGGATACGATCCGACCAGCTCGGGAAGAGTCATCGATCACTTACCGGCGCTATCAAGCTGAGGAGGGGAAGAAGGATAAAGATGGGGTCGACCGGCACGAGCATGTGCAGGGCTCCATCTGTGCCGTCACAAGGTCAGCTCGTCGTCATGGCTGCAAGGAGGAGGGAGCGAGAGCTAGGACTCACCAGCGACCACCTGTCCCGCGAACTGCGGCCTCCTCCTCCGACTCGACGCAGGCGTAACAGCCGCTCCCTCCCCTTTCCCCTCGCCCATCTGCGTCTCCTTCGCCCCGTCCTCTTGCTCCCCCCTCCTCGAACGGGACGCCACTTCCTCCCGGATCCGCGCTCGCTCCGCCTCCCACTCGGCCCGCTGCGCCGCCTTGGCCTCCTCCGATCCGGGGACGGGGGTATGGATCGCCCCCGTGCTGCCGAGGAACCACGACCGCTCGACATTCTCCGGCCTGACGACGTGCAATTGCAGCAGGCCATCGTCGTGCGAGGAGGCGGCCGTTTCCGTCGAGACGGCTCTCGCTCCCGCCTCGTCACGCTTGTAGAGCACAAAGTACGTCGGTGCGCCCGTGGAAGGGTGCGGGAGCGAGATGAATCGGTGTCGGATTGCCGGCTCGGTGGGCGGGGTGAGATCGGTCGGTCCAGTGGATGAGGACGCCTTGTTCTTGTGCTCGTCGAAGTGGACGGAGGAGTTGGGATTGGGTGGCGGGGCGACTACGTTGCTGGGGCCGATGAGGACGATGGGTCGTGCGTTAGCTGGGAAGGGCGGGCTCGTCAAGGGGGAGGGAGGCACGCTGAGAGGACAAAGAAGGAGGAACGCAGAGGGGTAAGCTGGCTGAACTGCGTTCGCACTGGAATTTGGCGAGGGCAGGAGTTCGAACGGTGGTCTCCCTCCCTCCCTGCCGCCCCGACACGGTGACCACGTTCATCAGGATGCATTGCAGCGGACAGGGAGGGAGCCGTGTTCGATATGCCGAAGAAGCGGGCGGGCAGAGGTGCAGGGAGAAGACGCTCACACTGCTTCCACCGCCTTCCTTGCCATCTCGAGTGCGCCATCCTTGGTTGCGTTGCCTGTGCAGACAGTGAGACCATCAGCTTGCCCATACTCTTTACGAGTTTGTGCAAAGGCAGACTCACCTCCGATGAAGCCACTTTGATGTACAAAGATGCAGCCTGCAATGCCAGTAACTTGACTGAGGGCCTCGTCGCGAATGCCGCGCCACGACTCTGGCAGAGGCTTGCGGCTGACAAAGCTGTCGGGATTGATGGGCACCGCCTGGACGCGCCACTTGCCAGACTCGTCCGGGTAGATGACGTATAGCACGCGCTCCTCCTTGGGGATGGCAAGGTCGGTCTCGAGCTGGTAGATGTGGTCCTTCCACGAGGCGAACTCGTCAAAGACGAGGATGCGTCCTTGTGGGTCACCGCCGGGTGCCGACTTGCGCGCGTTGAGCGCGTTGACGACAATCTCGCGGGCGGGCAGCCATGCCTCGAATGTGTAGTTGACCCGGTCGAAGAACTCGGAGCCGGCCATGGCGCTCGCCCGCTCGAAGCGCGCGTTTTGGTCGGCTTCCGATGATGTCTCGTTCCAGCGTGGGTTGGTGTAGCCGACGCGGGATGACAGATCCGTCTTGTTCTTGTACAGGGGCTGTCCTGCTGAGGACGGGTACTGAGAGATGCCGTTGTCGATGGCGTCGATGGCTTGGACAAAGTCGTCGTAGAGCTTGAGGTGGAGGAGCGAGACGCGTGCGTCATCCGCAGGGAGCTTGAGGTGCTCGGCGAGGACCTGCTGGCCAAAGTGCTTCCATACGAGTCCTGCGCTGCTGAGCTTGATGGAATGCTGAGCGTCAAAGGTCTCCTCGAAGCCGCGTTGGTGGTGGTCGTAGCGATGCCTTGCCGGGTCGTACTCTGCGCCGACGTCGACTACGATGGATCCCTTTTCGATCAAGGCTGGGTCGCGCGTGCGTACGAGGGGCAGGTCCTTGTACTGCGGCAGCTTGCGCAGCATGGACACGGCCAGCGCTTCGTCGGCTGTGAGGTGGGTGCGTGCGAAGTCAGTGCGAATGTTCGACTGGCAGCGACGAGGCCAGGATGCTCACCATGATGGGTGCCACTGCAAGCGTCAAGACACGACTCTGTCAGCGACTGCGATCCCAAGTGCTGCGCATCGAGCTCGCGCGCGCGCTGAGCTCACCTGTGGGTGACGATGGAGCTGGACGATGCCATGGTGGTGATGCTCCTTGCCGTCGTCGTCGTCGTTGAGCGCGGCAGTCGATGAGGTGCCGCCAGTGAAGCAAGCGCGTTGAGATGGCAGAGGGGGCGGCGTGTCAGGGCGATGGCCATGCACCGTCTCGTCGTCGTCGTCGTCGTCGTCGTCGAGGACGTCGAGGTGGGTGCGCCGGCGGTGGGGTCTTCGTGCTCGAGGGCCATGTGGAGGGGGCTCGTTCCCACGCCCCCTCTGGAAGATCGGCACTCGCCTCGACTTTTTTGGGAATGGCATCGACCTGACCACCATCTCCTCCTCACCCTTCCAAGACGGCGTCGACACTGGCAAGGACAGCACCAAAGCAGGAGCAGCGACAGGCGCACCATGGCAGCCGCATCGGCGTCGGCAGCGCCGAGCTCGGCCGCGTTCGCCTTCTCCAACCTGATCGGCAGCGTGTACCAGACGGGCAACATCCTCTTCTCACCCGACGGCTCGAGTCTCATCTCACCGGTGGGCAACCGCGTCTCCATCTTCCATCTGCTCAACAACACGTCGACCACGCTGCCGTTTGAGCTGCGCAAGCCCGTTGCACGCATCGCGCAGTCGCCCGCCAACCACGCCGTCCTCCTCGTCGCCGACGTCGACGGACGCGCCGTGCTCGCGCACACACAGCGCCGCGTCGTCCTCGCACACATCAACTTCAAGCAGCCCTTGCGCGACGCCGCCTTCTCCCACGATGGACGCTTCATCGCCATCACGCACGGGTCGCAGATGCAAGTCTGGCGCGTGCCGGACATCTTGACGGCGGCCAGCGACTTTGCACCCTTCGTGCTTCACCGAACCTACGTCGGACATCACCAGGACCTCCTCAGCATCACTTGGTCCAAGGACGATCAGTGAGTGTGTCTTTCGTCGTATTACCTCCTTCCCGGCGCTTGCGAGGGGACAAGAGGCCCTCAAGATGCTCCAAAACCTTGAAAACTGATTTAATGAGGCTGCTGTCGTAGCGGAAAACACGCAACTCTCTGAAGGGTCCTCTTTGTCCCCGCGCCACCCCTACCCCTTGAACTCGCAGCGCGAACGTGTACTCATCACTGACCGCAATCTTTTGTCCTTCAAAGGTTCATCTTGACGACGTCCAAGGACTTGACTGCACGCCTGTACAGCCTGCACCCCATCCAAGGCTTCAAACCTCGTACTTTTGCCGGACACCGCGACCACGTCCTCGGCGCATGGTTCAGCCTAGACGAGCGCGAGATCTACACCGTCAGTCGGGACGGCGCATGCTTCGTCTGGCGGAGCAAGGACGCCGCCATGGACGGCTGGGACGAGGACGGCAGCGACGAGGAGGACGTCCACATGGACGAGGATGGAGCAAACGAGAAGGAAGGGAGCTCCAAGCTCGCCAGCACCGTCGGTGGCGTCCGCTGGGGCATCGCATCAAGGCACTACTTCTTCCAGCCCGACGCTCGCGTCACCTCCGCGGCGTTGCACCGATCGCAGGCTGTGGGCGGCTCAGCCCTGCTGGTCACAGGCTTCTCGTCCGGCATATTCACGCTGCACGAGCTGCCGTCCTTTACGCTCATCCACAGCCTCAGCATCTCGGCGGAGAAGATCACCTCGGTCACCATCTCGCCATCTGGTGACTGGCTCGCCTTTGGCGCCAGCAGGCTCGGCCAGCTCCTCGTCTGGGAGTGGGCCAGCGAGTCCTACATCCTCAAGCAGCAGAGCCACTTCTTCGACATGAACACGATCGCATACTCGCCCGACGGAGGCTTTGCCGCCACGGGCGGAGACGATGGCAAGGTCAAGCTATGGAACACTTCCAGCTCGTTCTGCACCGTCACCTTCTCCGACCACTCGGCCGCCGTGAGCGCCATCGACTTTGCAAAGCGCGGCCAAGTCTTGTTCTCCTCCAGCTTGGACGGCACGGTGCGCGCGTACGACCTCTTGCGGTATCGCAACTTCCGCACCCTCACCGCGCCACGGCCTGTCCAGTTTGGCTGTGTCGCAGTCGAGTCGAGCGGGGAGGTCGTCTGTGCTGGCAGCACGGACACGTTTGAGGTGTACATGTGGTCCGTTCAGACGGGTCGCATCTTGGAGATCCTCTCTGGACACACGGGCCCCGTCGTCGGGCTCGCATTCGATCCGCAAGGCAGCGGCATGCTCGCGACGATCAGTTGGGACCGCACGATCCGGCTCTGGGAGCTGTTCGGGCGCAGTGGCAATGTGGAGCCGTTCCAGCTCACTGCGGACGGCCTGGCTATCGCTTTTCGGCCGGATGGGCTCGAGGTTTGCGCGGCCACGCTGGATGGACAACTCGCCTTCTTCGATGTCAAGAATGGCAAACAGACGGCCGTGCTCGATTGTCGGCGCGACATTGCGGCTGGCCGGAAGGCCAACGACAAGATCTCTCGGCGCAACGCCGCGTCTGGCGCCGCGTTTACCTCGGTCACGTACTCTGCCGATGGGAGGCGCGTGCTCGCTGGCGGCAATGCCAACTTTGTCTGCCTGTACGACGTGCGGGAGCGCGTCCTGCTCAAGCGGTGGACCATCAGCCTCAACCTCGCCTACGACGGTACGCAAGATCGGCTCGACTCGCGCCGGCTGACGGAGGCGGGTCCGGCGGATCTGCTGAACCAGATGGAGGAGGAGGAGCAGGAGCTCACGCCTAGGGAGCGACTTGATCGGTCGCTGCCTGGTGTGCAGGGTGGTGATCTCAGCAAGCGGACGACGAGGCTGATGGCTCGCACCAAGTGCGTCCGCTTCAGCCCCACCGGACGGAGCTTCGCGGCCGCCAGCACGTCCGGCTTGCTCATCTACAGCCTGGACGCAGCGAGCGGCGGCGCGGCGCTCGCGTTTGACCCGCTCGAGCTCGAGATCGACTTGACGCCCGCGAGCGTGCGGCAGGCGAGCGAGGAGGGCGAGCATGTGCGTGCCCTCGTGGGCGCGCTCAAGCTCGGCGAGCGGGCGCTCGCGGCGGAGATGTATGAGCGCGTGCCGCCGCCGGACATTGCGCTCGTGGCGCGTCAGATTCCGCAGGCGTACCTCGGGCCTTTGCTCCGGCTCATTGCGGCGAGGATGTCGCCGTACACCGCTGCGGACGGCACCACTGGGAGCGGGACCACCATCGCCAAGGCGTCGACCACCAACGCGACGACACCGGCAGCCATCGCCACCAACCCAGGTGCGGCGCACTTCGAGTTCCACCTCCGCTGGCTCGCGGCCCTCCTCACCTCGCACGGGACGACGACGCTCAAGCCTCGGGCGAACAACGAGTATGCGCCCGTGCTGCGCGAGATGCAGGGTGCGCTGAATGAGCTCAAGGCGAATGTGCGGGCGGTGGGGGATGAGAATGTGTATTCGCTGCTCTATCTTTGGAATGGGATGCGATGAGGAGGGAGGCGGGGTGGTCTCGTCTCGTCTCTCCCTTCCCCTTCGTTGCCTATGATATGCGAGCATGCTTGGTCTTGGAGCTTGTTCCGTCGTGCAGAGAATGGCGCTCTCAGGCTGGCGGGACTATTGAGAGTTGTGCGGAAGGAGGGCGGCCGCTTGGAATGATATTGTAGGAGATCGGTGAGTGGCGCAACATCAAGCCTACTGGATGAACACGTAGAGGTTGTCGCCATTTACCCAGGCCGACACTCCGCACTCGTTGGTGTACTGTCATGGCATCCATCGACCAGTCAGTGCGCAGGCAGCCAGCACGCTCCCTCTTCCAGACCATTCTGTACACTCACGCTGTTGATGTTCGTCTGCGGATTCGTGTCGACCGTCGACCAGCTGGCGGACACCTTGGGACCCGAGGTGGGGTCGCCTGCACACGCGATACTCGCGACCGAGCTGAAGGCCATGGACATGTAGCTGCCATTCTTGGGCACAATGGAGTCGGCAGTGCCGGCCTTGTACTGGAAGACGTGGGTTCCATCTGGAATGAATGCAAGTCCATCAGAATCAGCGCTAAAGGTCGAGGGCCGCCAACGGCAGACGTACCCTTGAGAGTAAGCTCCTTGAAGTACTTCTTCTCGAGGAAGGAGTAGTTGGCACGGTTGCCCTTGACAAAGACGCACCACACCGAGTCAACGCATCCCGGCGCGGTGGGCGGAGCCGGAACGGCGCGCTCGACGTTGGCAACGTCGCTGTGGCCATCCTCCTCCTTGCGTCGCACAATGTTGAAGCGGTTGTTGTGCCCGTCACGGCGATGGTGCGTGAGCTCGCCGCCAGCATGCGCACGCGCGACGTGGACGAGGCTCGAAACGTCGAGCTGGCTGAGCTGATGCTGGGCCTGGGCCGCGCTCAGCAGCGCGCCGACGAGGACGAGCGTCTTGAGAAGCATTGCGAAGGATGGGCTTGTGGACGAGGAAGAGAGGAAGGTGGGCTTGTTTGACGAGGTCGATGTCGAGGTCCGCCGGCGCCTCTCTTGAAGGGTCGCTCTTCTTGAAGGCCAAGCCCATGAGGCATGAGGGGCACTTGAAAGTCTCGTCTCGCTGTTGAGAAGGCTGTTGCGCGCAATGATTCCCGCCGTCTCATCGCTCTCTGTGCGCCGCCCGCCCCGGCGTGGATGAGGCACCGTTGCATCGGCGGCTCACAGCTGTGAGCCACTGAGTGAAGGAAGGGCGGAGGTGCCGATGATGAGATGATGGTCGTCGTAGTAATGTTCCCCGTTGAGCTTCGCGGCTGGCGATGAGGAGAGCGGCAATGGAGTCCTCTTTCCCACGCTCATTGTTGACATTGTGAGCAGCCTAATGATTGGCTGTTCATCATGCCTGTCAACAAATAGATGCTCCTCCTGAAGCCCATCGATACGCACGACGTCCACCATCACAAGACGAGACAGATCGCTGGTCGGTCAGCACGATCCCTCACGCGTACCTGAGCAAAATTAGGACAAGGAGCACAGGCCAATCATGAGTCAAGGAGCGCGCCACGGAGTAAACGAATGCCGGGACGAGGTTCGGCGGCGCGAAATGCTGTGCAACAGAGCAACTCATTCCCGTCAAGGCAGGCTGATGAGGCTCTTTCGGCATGTGCACTGCTCATCTCAGCCATGCCTCGATGGGCGCACTGGACGCTCGCTTGGATGGGCAGGGGAATGCTTCGCCAGTGGGCCGTGAGTGCCATAAGTTGGACAGGTGCTCGACATCCTTGATGAGTCCATGTATCTTCCTCACCCCGAAAGCAGATCCCCCGACTCGACCACTCCGTCCTCCACCATCGCCCAGCTGCCGCCATGGCTCGCCTCAACGTCCTCTTCTCACTCCTTTGCATGGCCTTGGGTGCCGGTGCCGGAGCTCACGCCCAGGAGACGGGCGTCGCTTTTACCAAGCGCGACATCAACAATCCCCAGTACGGCGACGCGGTCAAGGCCATTCCCGCGCCCAAGTTGACGAGCAAGTGCACGAAGCGATGCGTGTACGTGACCGCGCCGCAGGGAGCCCCCTTCGCCGCCGAGTTCCCGATCACGAACAACCTTACCGTTGGTGAGTGCTGCGTATTCAAACTTGGACTCGGCCTCGCCTGACTGTGCCGTTCGCTCCGCCACTCGCCACTCGTCGTGATGGCTACGACTCTTTCCTCCGCAGACGACATGACGCAGGCGTTCCAGATGGACTTTGGCCAGTCCAACACGATTGCTCTCCAGTACGGCGACAACAGCATCACGGCGCTCACCTTTGCCTGGGAGCGCTCGTCCAGCTACATCATCTTCAGCCAAGGGGGCAACCCCGGCCCGCACACGCTCCTCGCGCGCTGGTCGACGGCCACCAAAACCTGGGTCGGATCGAAGACGGTGCGTAGTCATTCTCCCTTTTCGATGCTGTCGGTGACTGAAGGCTGACCTTTTCATGATCTGTACGTAGGACGCGCCGTACGACTACACGATGTCGAACAGCACCTACGATGGGAACCTGTACATCCTCTTCAAGTGAGAGTAGAAAGCCCTTCGCAAGCATCGATGCCATTCAGTAGACACTGTCAACCCACACGAGTAATCAAAACTACTCAAGGCGGGCCATCTTGCGCGCCCTGCCCATGTCCACTTCCTCCTCCTCTCCTTCCTCAATGGCAGGGTGACGACCGAGGGACGACCTCGCCGATGTCGCCGCGCCCACCGCCGCCGCCGAGGACCCTCCCGCGAACCCAAAGGCATTCACACCACCCGACCCGCTCCCAAATGTATCCTCCCGGAGCACCTCACTCACGTCCATCCCCAGAATCTGCGCATACTCCTCCTTGATGAGCGTCGCAAACGTCTTCTGGAGCGCCTGCACGCGCTCCGGTTTCTCCATCTGCGTGAGGACGTCGCGGTTAAACTTGTAGAGCCGACTCTTGACTTGGAGGCGGTACCGGCGCACCGCGGCGGGGTTGCGCAAGTCGAGGTGGCGAAGTTGGAACATTTCGATGAGCCGGGCCCATTGTCGGCCTGCTATCTTGTACTTGAGCCGCTCCCGCTCGGACCACTGGTGGTCGAGTGGGGGCGCGAGCTTGCCCGCCTTGAGCGCTTGCTCCTCAAAGCCGCCGGGCACGAGGAGCCTGCGCAGGTCGGCGCCGTCCCGGAGCCGGTCAAAGGCCTCGGACGGGTCCTCGAGGGTGAGCTCGCACACCTCGGGCCGGCCTTGCATCTGCTCCGTGACGTGCGAGAAGAGGGCGGGCCCATGCCCCTGCCCCTGGTACGGCGGCAAGATGACAAACTGGGCCAGCCGGATGCGCGAGATTTCTGGGTACACCCAGAACTTGTACAGGGCGGTGTAGCCGACAAAGTGATACCGATATCCGTCGCCGCCGTCGCCCGCGCCCGCCCGCGTGCGCTGAAAGACGACGTAGAACTCCCAGTTGTCCTCGTCCTCGTGCAGGTACGACGCCGCCTCGATGTTGAAGAGGGCAAAGATTTGCATGCGGCGGTGGTGCTCGCGGAAGTGGGGCGTGTCCCACGTCGCGTGGTAGATGACAAAGGTGCCGTCGTCCGCTCCGGAGGTGTCCGCGCCGTGGCCGTTGCTCGTGCTACTCTCAGCAGCGGCAGAGGCAGCAGAGGCAGCCGCGTCGCCGGCGCGACCAAACAGCGACGCCTTGGCCTTGCCCTTCGACGCCGCCCTCGAGCGCGTATACAAGTGCGTCCTCGTCCCGTACGGCACCCACCCCTTCTCCCCCTCCTCATACGTCCTCACCAGCTCCTCGTACCCCACCAGATCCGGCGGCAAGAACGGCCGCAGCGTGCCCTCGACGTCGTCCAGCTGGGCCGTCGTGCCCTCATTCTTGGCCGCGTAGACGACTTGGAGCGCCGTGCGCAGCGTGCCGCTGGCAAAGGCGAGCTGGATGCGCAGGCCGCTGTAGCCGAAGACGGTCTCGGCTTCGCCAAAGATGGGGTAGGTGAACTCGGGCCCGAAGACTTGGTCGGCGGGCGGGGGTGCGCCGAGCAGCTTGAGCTCCGTCGCCGCGTTCGTGTTGGAAGCCCAGGACGTCGTCGCCATCTTGAGAGGGCAAGAGCGTGCCTGTGCCTGTGCGTCTGCGTCTGCGTGTGCGCTTGCGCCTGCGCTGATGGAGATGCTCGCCTTCCGTCCCGTCTCGTTGCAGTTGGAGACTTGGAGGTCGTCGACGTCGATGTCTGCGAGAGCGAGAAGGTTGGCGGGAGACCAACACCACCGAAACACGCGCCACGCGCCCGCCGAACGCGACGCGTATCCACTCACGCGTCGTACATTCTCACCCTACTCAGCTTCAACTTACAGGGGACAAGGACTCGAATTCATGGGTTGAAGAGGCCACGGCGACATATGAAAGAGGAGGTGAAAGACAGGAGAAATGATATCAAAGGTGAGCGCGTACCGAAGCCATCGGACAGAGCTTGAAGGACTTGGATGGGTGAGGTGACCTTCTCAGCACGGCGCATGCTCCCACGAACGCCAAGCGGCGCGGCAAGCAGGGCCCTCTGCGAGTGTGGCAGAGTGGTTGTCGAGGGGTGGTACTTGTACTGACGGCCGCCGGCTGTGTGTGTGTGGTGTGCGTGACCCAGTCGAGTTGAAGCGAAAGGTTGAGGCGAGGATTGAAGAAGAGGTGAAGCCGGGATGGACGAGGTTGAAGGCAAGAAGGTTGCTGAGCGAGCTGGGAGAAGTCGGGACCGTGGAGAGCCAGAGTGTGAGTGGGAGCGTGCAAAGACGGAGTCGGAGCGCCGGGACTGCTTCTTGGAAGCAATGTCAACGTGGGGTGTACGCCGTTTGATGTGTTGAAGAGTGCCAGGCTGAAAATCACTGGCGATCGCGGCTTGTGGTATCTTGGGCGGCAGTGTATGTGGCGAGGCGTCCCATTGAGTCCGCGCTTCCTGCTCAAAGCGACCTTGTCCACAACGTGGACGTACGCATCACGGGCGCTCGTGGCAAGGGTGCGACGATCGGCCCGGCGTTGGCGTAAAGACCGTCAAAGGAGTCGAGCGAGCCCTCTCCTCTACTTCGGTGCGCCGCCATTGCCTAGCTGCCGATCCGACAGGACGCCTTGCATCGAGTCCCCGCCAGCGATGCCGCCACTCGAGCCCGTCAGCCCAGCCGGTGACTCATCCGTCGCGTCCTGGAACTCGATCTCGCCCGCGTCCGACCCTGTGCCGCCGTGTGGGTCATCATCAGCCATGCTGATATCGCCAACACCGGCCTCGACCCCGCTCGTCGCCCCGACGCCGACCCCACCTCCAGGCAAATTTGGATCGTAGCCTCCTACTGCTCCCGCGAGCAAGTTGTCGGGACTGAAGTCCAGATTGCCGTCCTCATCGTCCAAGAAGCCAGGATTGCCGGCGCTGTCCAGGCTCGAGCTCGTCAGCAGCAAGCTGGCCGCCGACCGTGGTGGTGCCGCCTCGTCCTCTGCCAATGTCTTGGGAATAGGCGCGCCAATCTTCTTGGAGTTTTGAATGGCGGCTTCTCGCAGTCGTCGCCACGCATCATCGCGCTCCAGCGCTCTTTGGCGTTCCCTAGAGAATAGAGCGGCGTCAGAGGCCGATGGAGAAGCATTGTCACTGCTTGACACTCACCCTTGCCGCTGTTGCTTGAACTCGTTTGTGCACGCGTCGAAAAGAGCAGGGTTGATGTCCATGAACAGTTTGAGCGCGTTGAAGACCAGGCCGTGTATTGTTCTAAAGGGCGTCAAAATGATCAGATGTCATACTCCTCGTGCGCAGAGCTGCAAAGAATCCTACTCACCGGTTCCAGTGGCTCTTTGAATTTTGGTAGAGCGACGCGAATACGAGGGGCAGGATGACCTGCACGTTCTCGCCGATGAGGTTGACAATGTACTCGTTGTTCCAGAAGTAGAGCGCCCGCTCTGCGACCTGGAAGTGCTGGCTGTTGATGCACCGTTGCAGTTGTTGGAACAGCGGCACTTGGATCTTGACGAACTCGCTTGCCTCGATAACGTCGAGGATCTCCTCCACCTCGCTGAGGAACATGACCTCCTTCGGAGAGTTGACCTTGGGCCAATACCGCAACAGTCCGAGTAAGACCTCCTCCGTAAGGCTGGCATCCTTTTCGAGGAACTGCACGACGCAGTACGCCAGTTGAGGGTGGTAGAGCGCTAATGACTTGACCTTGTGGAGCGGAATGAGGACGCGGGTCAAGAACGTCTTGTGCTCCTCCTTCAAAGGCAAGGCAAAGCCGTTGATGATCGAGCCGAGAATCTCGAGCAGCTCGGCGATGCCGTTGTGTCGCTCCGTCTCGTAGATAAATTGGAAGAAGACGTTGTTGATCGACCGGCGGATGAACGCTCGCAGGTTGAGAAACTTGCCGTAGATGCGATGCAATGTCGTTTTCAAAAAGTCGCGTTCCCGCGGATCTTCCGAGTCGAAGAGCTCGAGAAGCTAGTATTCGAACGATGGCAGCGGATGTCCAAGTTAGCAAGCGGCCTGAATGGACGAGGTATCGTCAGACACTCACCTGCAACACGAAGTGTTGGTCGATGCACTTCTTGGCAAGGTTGGTGTTGAAGTCAGGGCTCTCCACGAAGCGGAGGAAGAACTCGTAGACGATCTGAAGGTGTGGCCATGCCAGCTCGAGCACCGGCTCGTCCTCTTCGGGATCGAACGCGTCTCCGGTGGGATTGGTCTGCGGTGGAATGGAACGGAAGAGGTTGGCGGCAAACATGGCGACGACCTCAGGGTAGATGGGCTCGGTGATGACGCCGCGTTGACTTGTGATGAAGTCGAGCATCTCGTGCAAGGTGGCCGCCTTGACTTGCTTGCCCTTGAGCTCCGCCGAAGCATCATTGAAGTCGAAGAGGACGGAGCACTGGCGGAGCTTGCGGATGAAGAGCTCGGTGCGATCGGCCGGCACGACTTCGTTGAAGTTGGGGAGCTTCTCGAGCTCGACCTTCTCGGTGATGTGGAAGCGACTGGACCGTTGTTTGCGAGGCGGTGTCTTGGACGAGATGGGGATGGTGTCCTTGGGACCTTGCCGCATCCTGTTGATGTTGGTTCCTGCTTTTGGCGCGCCTCCAAGCCCTGTTGCCGCGCTTGCGATCACACCTGCGCCGCCCGACGTGGCGCCGACATCGGCGGGGTTCAGGGTCGCCCCCAGAGGTGGCACATTGGCGGAGGCGAGTGGTGGCGGAGGCGAGCCTGGGTTGCCTGGATGGTGAAGGGAGGGCGTGTGCGGGATGGGGTCCTGTGGCATCTCGGACGAGACGACGACGATGGGAGGAGCTGGTGATGTCTTGTCCGCTATCGCGTTTGATCTTCGATCAGGAGAGACTGAGGACATCCCTGCTCGGGGCAAGGCGTCAGTGTTTCAATCGCCCTGGGAACACCCACGACGATCTCACCTCTGTGCGGCGACGTTCCCGAGTAGTCACTGTTGACAGATGCGGCGGCTGAGCGGGTGATGGAGTCGCGATTGGCCTGGCCGCTCTTGAGGGAGCCGACAAAGTTGGGATTGGAGGGTGGCAGGGATCCCTTTGGGGGTGGCACTGGTGTTCCTGCCCCCGAGCGACTTGATCCGTTGGAGTCGGTCGACTTTGACCTTGATAGGTTCTGGATGGGGATGCAAGAGGGAGCGAGGAGGACAAGGAGGCATCGGTCAGTCCATGGGAAGCAGGTGCAAGCAATCCCAGTCGATCTGGCGCCACGTACCATTGCCTTCTTGAGGCCCTTCATCATTGGCTGAGTGCAGGCACCGTCGATCCACCGTCGTCCTGGGCTCTCGTCGTGTTGAAGCTGCCGATACAGCGAGGATGGGCGACGCCGCGGTCACGCAGGAAGCTTGCTGGCACCGGCTTGGAAGTCGCTCCACTTGCAATACGCGGACAACGTCGTCGTCGGAGGCTGAGCAGCAGCAGCAGAGGCAGCGACGAGCCTTGCGAGGCGAAGGGCTTTCCCTGGCTGCGTGCTTGCTTGGTAGGGAGACACGCCTCGGTGCTGAGGATACGGTGCCCCGTACGCGTGTCTACGCGCCCTGCTCGACGTGCTGTACCCGTACGCGACTCTGTGGCCCCGCGCGAGCTGCACGCGCCGTTGTTGGAAAGAGTCAAGGAGGCTGCTGTTGCTGCTTGTGCCTGCCAGCGTCGCCGTCGTGTACGGGGGGAAGGATGGGAAGGGCAGTGGGAAGGGGGCAGTGGCCGTCGTAGTGGTTGAGGTGGCATCCCTCCCCACTCGTACACACACTCACCCAGGCGGAACGTCGCGCGGGCGGGCGGGCAGGCCACGGCGAGGGCGGCGGTCGGCCACCGACACTGGCTGGGCAATCAATCGACGTGGGGGCCAAGGGGGTCAAGGCACTGCCAGGGAGTCTCACAGACTCAGTCACAGAGTCTGGAAGAGCTATCCAAAAGCGCTTCCTTGGCCAAAAGATGCTGTTCCATTCGAGCGGAACGGTCCTTCCGAACGGTTGGAACGCAAGCCGGTGGCCGTGCACATCGTCCAGGATGTCATCCTCATCCTCAACGTCTACCTCGACGTCGTCGACACCAGACAAGGGGCTGCGGTCCGCCCACCAGGATGAGCGGCGGTGGTGGCAGCAGCAACAGCAACATCCACATCGACCTCGCCGCCGCTTCCGCTGCCGGCGAGCACTCCTCACAAAGGGACGAGGAGGAGGAGCGGCCGTCGATATCAGCATCGCCATCAACACCGCGCGCCTTGCGGCCCGTCCAAGGACGCCAGCAACAGGAGCATCGCGACGCGCTCCCAGCGCGCGGCGAGTCGAAGCTGCCGCAACAGGACGGCATCGACGTGGGCGCCTCTCTCGGTGAGGCAACTGGTCTCGGTTCATCGGAGCTGCTGCCATCAACAATGCTGGTCGGCGGCGCGTCCGAAGCCCAGCTCGAGGGACTCGACTTTGAGGACGTCGCGCTGGAGGAAGAGGCACAGCAGGAAGGGAAGCGAGCGCCCCAGCGCTCGTCGGAGAGCATTCGCAACGACCACATCTCCAGCGACGAGTACCTCGGCCAGCGCAAAGGGTCGGAATCGGACGACCAGGAGCATATCAAGGACGATGTCAACCAGCTTCCAGTCATACGGAGACCCTCCATGTCGTCCTCATCTCACGCCCGAAGTCCAGCACGCATCTCTATCGACCTGGCGCAAGCGCACGCACTCGCCGGTCAGCCAGGACACGAACCCGCATCGGCACCGCTGCCATCATCGAGCGCAGGCGATTCCTCCGAAGACCCTTCCCTGTCACCGACATCGGCGCGGATCCAGTCTCTACGAAACCACGTCGGCATCGAGTCTCCCGCAAGCACATCATCGTCTCTCGACAGCCCGGCCGGCGTCAGCGTCGGATCGCGCCCGTCATCATCTGCATCGTCTGCCCATCATCAATACCACACCGACTTCAGCACTTGCTCCGCCTCGTCCTCTCGCACCACTCGCAGGTACTCTCATCACCAGAGCGCTCCTTCCCGCGCCTCCACCGCCACCCCAGACAGAGATCGTCGGCACGTCGAAGGCAGATATCGAGGTCGCATGAGCCGGCCCACATCTCGCGCCGCCTCCCCAGAACGCGGCTTTTCCATCGACTCGGTCGACTCGGCGGCTCGCCGGCGATACTCTGCCTTTGGATACGGCAGCAGTAGAAGCGCTGGCATCAGTCCCAGCGCATCAGCCTTCGACCTGTCCCGCTCGGAACGGCAGAGCCTCCGCCAAGGTCATCCACCATTGGCGGCCATCAACCTCTCATCCACATTCTCGACACCGGCGAAGAAGGCTGTGGGTTTAGGCATGATGTTCACCTCATCAGCGCCGAAATCCACGCCCATCACGGCAAGGTCAAGTCCGGGCTTGTACCACGATCAGACCATGGAGGCTGGGTATCATTCCGACTACGCACTACCTTCGCCACAGCGCAGGCGTCAAACCTTCTACAGCTACGAAGGGAGCCACGCTCCCTCAAGCTGGCGAAGTCACGACACTGTCGAGAGGAGTCCGAGCGCCGACCGATCCTTCAACTCACGCGGCCGGCTCAAGTTGGACATGAACACGGCGAGGACCAGCACGCCACCTGGTGCGCTTAGGGCAAGCATTAGTACCGGCGACATGCGGAATCGGCCAGCAATGGGTCAACACGCGCACTCGGCTCCCCTCTTCGCCATGAACGTGCTCACCCTCGGCGCCGTGGGCTCAGCCGCGCCTTCAGGGTCCAAGCTCGCAAATGCTGCAGGAGAAGGATTCCATGAGGGCATCGGTTCTCAACATCTTGAGGCGGCGGAGGACCTCAGCAACGGCGTTGCCATGACGGTGGTGGGCGAGGACGGCGAGCTCCACATCGTGCGGACGCCCACGACGTTTAGCATGCCCCCCATCGACCACACGCCCAAGTCTTCCACCGAATCGAACACGGGTGCGCACGCGCGCCAGATTGGCGAACGGCCACGGATACCCGAGAAGAACCCACGACGGGCGTCAAGGTGGTTGGCCGATGCGGGTCCGGTGGTGCCAGCTGGAGTGGAAGGGGACCGCACGGCCGACGATGCTGACCGCTCTCAGCGCTCTGGCGACACCTCGCAAGAAGCGGACAAGACTCCAGCAGCGGTCGTGCCTGCCTTGGCCGCCGAGGCCGCAGCTGTGGACGACAAGGTGGACCAAGCAGATGACGAGGCGCTGAGGACGCCCGTCGCGCCTCATCCCACTGAAGGGACGCCATTTGGAGGCGGGCCACGCGCCGACGAAGCAGTGGCCGAAGATGAGATTGCGGACCTCAGTTTGCCGGAGTCGGATGTCGCATCAAACCCAAAAGGCGTCGACCATCATGACGAGGATCAAGACGCACAACGACGAGCACAGACGTCCGCTGAGGTCGAAAGGGACGCGACGATCACCGCTCCTCCCGAGGCAGGGCCATCGATGAGCGAGCCTAGGTCGTCAGCGTCGGACGGACAGGTGATTGTCATTCCTTCTCGAAACTCCACATCATCGCAAGGCAGACGCAGCACCGGCAGCGCGGCCCCTTCCAGCGCCCGCTCCGAAGCAGGCACGTCGGCACCCAACTCAGCCTCGCTAACCCGGCTCTCGACCCTACCGCCCAAATCAGCAGCGGAAGAAAATGCGCACAAGGCCCTACACCAGGACATGCTCCTCTCCTTCCGCGCCCTCCAGGCGAAGCGCGAGGCCGAGCTGGCGGCGCGGAGGCAGGCCAAGGAGGAGGAGTGGGCCGAGCTCACGCCCGTGTGGGAGAAGGACATCTTGCCTTCGTGGACCCGGGCGCGGCGGGATGAGCGGCTGCGCGAGGTGTGGTGGAAGGGCGCGCCGCCCAATTTGCGCGCTCGGGTCTGGGGGCTGGTGTGTGGGAATGCGTTGATGCTGCCTAGGAATCTGTGGGCGGGCGTTAGCAAGGCGGTCGAGGCGGCGCTGGCGGCTTTGGAAGCGACGCCACCCCCGTCCGCTCGTGAAGGCGACAACGACGAGGTCGGGGCGTCAGCGGCATCGAAGGAGCAAGTGCACAGCACACCCGAGGGCGTATGGCGCATCCCGCCCGCGGTGCTGCACGAGATCGAAGAAGACATCGAGGACGCACTGCCCTCGCTCAAGCTCTTCCAACGCGCCACAGGCCCAATGTGGGAGGACTTGCGCGCCCTGCTCTGTGCCCTCGTCCTGCTGCGGCTCGAGAAGCTCGGGCTGGCGCCCCCCAAGGCGGAGGCAGAAGTCCAATCTCCGAAGAGCGCGAGCATGACGAGTCCGACGTCGCCGTATGGCCATGCCAAGTCTGGCTCCTTGTCGCTGGCCATGAACGGGGACGCGCCCGTCAAGGTGCCGACGCCGGACGATATCGACCCTGCCCTGCTGTACCAGCGCGGCCTGGCCCCGCTCGGCGCCATGCTGCTGTGCAACCTCTCGCCATCGGAAGCACTCATTGCCCTGCTCAACCTCCTTGCGCAGCGGCCGTGGCTACGCGTCCTCTTTGGACCCTCACCCGGCCAAGGCGGCCTCGCCCCGCCCACCCTCCCGCCCGCCTCGTCCCTGCACCACCGCGACGCCCAACGCGCAAACCTGATCCAAACCGCGCTGCACGAGCTCGAGACGAGCCGGGCGCAGCTGGCGCGGGAGCGGGACGGGATGGAGCGCGTGTTCGATACGCTCTTGGCGGATCAGATGCCCAAGGTGTTTGCGAATATGCAGGCGAGGGGCGTGCGCCCGCGGATGTACCTGCGCAACTGGTTGCGGTCGATGTTTGCCTCTTGGCTTCCGTTTGATGCGGTTGCGAGGTTGTGGGACAACATGTGAGTATCTCCTCTTCCCCCGTTGTCTTTCTGCTTCTTTTGGCTGACGGACACCGCTTGTATTCTCGCAGACTGCTGGAGGAGACCGACTCCATGGTTTACCGCACCGCCCTCGCCCTCGTCCAGCTCCTCGAATCACGGCTGTACGAGACGGACGCAGAGGAGCTCACGACGGTGCTCAACGGCCGCAACCGTGTCATCCTCGAGGTGTGGCATCGGCAGCTGAGTGGGCCGTTTGGCTCGGCTCGGGACTGTGAAGCGGCGCGGTTGTCGGTGGGCAGGCACTGGGTTGGTGGGGTGGAGCAACAGCAACAGCAGCATAGGGATGCGGGAGGAATCAGCTCGGAGTCGGGGCATGAAAACGGACGGGAAGAGGACGGTGGCAAGCTATCGACCGAGGGCACGGCTCCTCCTTCGAGCGCAGGCAAGGGCTCAGAGGTCAACGGATCGCACATTCACCAACCAGCGCCTTCCCCCCAACCCACCAAACCAACCCACGACAACACCCCCACCACACCGCACACGCCGCACACCCAGCGCGCAATCGAAGCGCCCGCCTCGCTCATCCCGCTCGACAACATCTTCGCGCAGTACGACATCGGCGAGGACGCCCTCTTTGGCGCGCTCGAGGCGCAGCGCGCCTGGTGGAAGGATAGCACGCTTGAGCGGCTGTTGGATCGCGAGCTTGGGATGTGAGATGGGAGAGCTTGGGCGAGGGGAGGACGTCGAGCGGCGGGCCAGGGCGTCGGGGCTGGGCGCGTCGGGGCGGCTTATGGACAATCTTGCACGATGCAGTTGCTTGCATTCTTCTTTTGATACCTTCTGTGCCGGTGTTCGCGCGAGCGTCGTGTCTGCAGCGTCTGTCGAGAGATGAGTAGCATAGTGAGAAAGAAGGATGGTATGACGGACAAGGCGTACCTTCCTTCCACGCTCTCCTCGGCCCTCCTTCAAGCTATCATACACACCCCAGGCGCAAAGTAAAGCAGCTCTCATTGCTTCGCCACGCAGCGACGACACCATCCAGAGTCAAGACGGCCCGCGATCCAGCTCGACAACGGCCGCCTTGTGAGCATGCTGCTTGCGACCCCCCGTCGCTCCCTCCCCGCCTGCCCCCGTGCCCGCATCGTGCTCCCTGCCCTTGACGTTGCGCCTGCTCGCCTTGGTGGCGCTGGACTCCTTGCGCGAGCGCGGCAGGACCAGCCGGCCGCCTGTCCCTGCGCCTGACCCTGGACCCGTAGTAGCACCACTGCCAGACGCACCCGCAGTCACCGTCGCAGCCGCAGAAGCATTCGCCTTCTCCTGCTCATTGCGCGCGACGAGGAGCCGGAGCCAATCATCGCCCACCTCGCCCTTGAGCGCCTCGATGCGTCTTCGGAACGCTTCCGACGCTTCGAGGCCGCTCCCCGCCGTACTTGACGGATGAGTCGGGCGAGCATTGCTGGAGTGGGTGGAAGAAGGGCCGAGCTTGAGCGAGGCGGATGTATTGGTGGGTGGTGAGCTGGCTAGACGTCCGGGTGGTAGGGAGCGATCCGTCTTCTGGGGCGTGCTGGTTCCGCCAATGATGATGGGCGGCGAGGGCGGGTCATACATGCTCAAGCTGACCCGCGACCGGCGCGCCTGGATCCGATCGGCATTGGGCCGCGCGCGAGGCGAGGACGGCGAGGAGGAGGGCAGTGGTGGTGGTCCCATCTCTCCACCCCGAGCGACGCTGCTTCGCCCTTGCGTTTGGTATCCCTTCTTGGGCGTGCTTGGGCTGCCAAGGCGAGGGAGGTTGTCGGCTACCGCCAGCGTGTCAGCGGGCACGGCCAAGCCGGCTGGTGCACGCTTCCCTGCCCCTGTCGAGGTCGAGCTCTGATTGCGCTCGAGGGCAGGACGAGTACGCGCAGTCATCGAGCGCCGGCCCATCGTCGCCACCGCCGCCGCAGTCGACGTCGGCGAGCCATCCAACCCAGAGCCACCGGTACCACCACCGCCAAACGCCCTGACCTGACTGAGCCTCCGCTGCCGCTCCTTCGCGCGCTGCACCTCGTCCTCGAACAGATTCGAGTCGGACCCAAAGCCAGGACTGAGGACCGAGGGCGAGCCCGACCCTATCTCGCCGGCACTGCTCTCGCCAGGCGAGAGCACCTGGACCTGCCCCACCGCCGTACTGCCCAGCTTGACCCCCGCCCCACTCTTGCGACCCACGCTGTTCATCCACGCGGGCGGGGGCCGCTTCTCCGTCGGCGCACCGTCCGGTCCGGCGGTCACGTACGGGCTGGCAGCGAGGTC
This sequence comes from Salmacisia buchloeana, assembly GCA_029952725.1. NCBI lineage: Eukaryota > Fungi > Basidiomycota > Exobasidiomycetes > Tilletiales > Tilletiaceae > Salmacisia > Salmacisia buchloeana. The sequence continues at coordinate 651,639 of CP124189.1, forward strand.
GTTGCGCCCTTGTAAGACGGCCCGCTTGATCGCCTCCGAGTCGGACATGGCTGAAAAGTCCGACTCGAGCGCCGAGGACGAGTGGGCGAGCGCTCCGTCGGCGTCGGCCTCGCCCACTGCTACGTCCGCGCCTTTGGTGGGTCCTGCTTGAGCCGGGTCACGACGAGGCGAGGACATGGTCGAGGTCCGACTCATCTCCCGGCTCATCGCTGCTGCCGCGCTTCGAAGATCGGCGGGAGGATCAGGCAGGACGGAGCCTCGACGCGACGCCACGGCGATGGAGGCCGGTGACGAGGCTCGTTCAGGCGGCACGGGTGCCAGACCGGGCGAGAGGACGCCCGAGCCAGAGACGATGGACATTGTCGACGCATTCTTCGGCGCCTCCGGTTCCAACGTCGGCGATAGCGCCGCCGCCGGGAGCGGTGGACTGCACAGGACAGCACTGCTTCCCGCACCCGCATTGTTGTTCAAGTCGATCAGGCGCCGATTGCGGCGTCGAGGCGCCTGGTTGTGTCGCTCCACCAGGAGACGCGCCGCCACTCCGCTCCGACCCGTCTTGGAGCTCGCATCGCTCTCGCGTCTGGGAAAGGCTAGCCGGCGCCCTGAGCCCGCAATGTCGTCGACGAGCTCGACGGCGCTGTCCTCGTCACGATCGTCGTCGTCGATATCCTCATCGGTAAGACGACTGGCGTCGCCACGCCGTCGGGAGCGCAATGCACCGGCTCGAGGCGGCGAGCGACTGCTGCTGGGCCCACGCCCATCGCTTGGAGATGCGAGACGACCAGCCCGTCGTGGCACCACGGCGCGATACGCCCCCGGACCCACCACGACCGCCTCCCCTTCCTCCTTCTCTGATCCATCCACCGGCGCCTCCTCCTTCGCCTTTCCCTTGTCTGCTCTTCTGGAAGGTAACAAAGCCGCAGCCACGCTGGTAGCTGCCCCTCTGTCCTTGCCACCCACCGCCTCCTTCTCCTTGCCCGCCCCCGCCCCCTCCGCGTCCGCCGCCGCTTTCGCCTGCTTCCACTTGGCCGTCTGCGGCACGCGCTCGCGTATCCGCCCGCGCTCCAGCCAGCCGGGACCCTCGCCGTCAATCTTGACGCCGAGGCGGCCCTCCTGCTCAAAGAGGACAAAGCACTCGACGCGCCAATCGGGCCGTTCCTCAAAGAGGCCGACGTTGCCCGTGCCGACCCAGACCTCGGCGAGCGCCTCGCAGTCGGCCAACCGGCCAATCTCGCCCACGTCCCAGAGCTCGTTGTGCCGCAGGTCGATGCGCCGGAGCTTGCTCAGCCGCTCGAGTCCGCAGAGCGAGTCGAGCCGGTTGTGGGAGAGGTTGAGCACGCGGATGTGCGGGATGAGCGTGTAGATGCCGAGCACGGACTCGAGCAGGTTGGTGCTCAGGTTGAGCACGGCCAGGCTGGGGAGCGCTGCGAGGGCTGGTGGGACGGCGTTGAGCAGGTTGGAGGAGATGTCGAGGTGCGTGAGTCCGGAGAGGGCGAGGAGGGGTGCCGAGGGAAGGAATGTTAGCGCATTGTCCGCGAGAGAGAGGTACCGTAGGAAGTGCCAGGACAGCGACGGAAGCGCATCGGTTGGGAGTGGTGCCGACGCTGCGGCCTTGGCTGCCGCTTGTGAAGGTAGTAGCTCCGCTTCCGTATCACCTTGACCACTGTCAGCGTGCGCATGACCATGGCCATTGGCTTGTGCCCCCGACGATGTCTCCGTGTCCTCATCAGCAGGCCCGTCCGGCGCGTGTACGAGCCTCCTCCTCTGATGCACCTTGTCTCCCCTCCGCCGCCGCGCATCGTCCACGACCTTGTCCACCAGCAAGTCCGTGACGTCCTCCACCCCACTCCGGACGCAGGTCAAGCTGCGCAACTGCATGGCGAGCCGGTCCCAGCCTAGAAGCTGGCGCGGATCCACATCGGCCATGTCGAGAACGTGGACATTCTTGAAGATGTCGAGGGGTACGGCGTAGGTGCTTCCTGGACAGTCGTGCTCGTATCCCTTGATGAGCTTGCCGTTGTGTGCGGTGGGCGAAGGAAGGAGGCGGAGGGACGGGATCTTGGTCAGGGCCGAGTAGACGTACTTGAGGTCGCGATCTGGGTCCGCGAGCGCTGCATTCGTCGCCGACGAGGCCGCTGCCGCTGCCGCGCCCGTTCCCGAGGTCCCATTCCCCACCGCCTTGGCCGACGACGAGGAGCCAAAGCCGAGCCCCCACCAGTTGGACGGCGCAAGGGCAAAAGAGCTCTTGACACTGCTGATCGACTGCGTCTCCGCGCCAACACCGCCCGGGTCGTCGTCGCGCTGGCGCTGCTTCTCCTCCCGCCGCGCACTGAGGAGCGAGATGTACGATACCGGACGTGTGCGCTCCTCGTTGGCCTCCGCCCCTCTTGCTTCCTGAGGTATTGAGGCCTCCGCGGCGCCCCCGCCGCCGCCGTCGCCGCCGCCTAACCGCACATCGAGCGGCCCAACCGGCAGCCCGACGGCCTGCGCGCGCAGGAGGAGGTAGAAGAGATGGTGCAGATCCAGCCGGAGCGCCAGCGGCTGCGTGTGCGTGTGCGCGCCTGCGCCTGCCCCTGCACCGAGGGGGCGAGCCGGCGTCGAGGTCGACATGGTGGACAGCGTGCGCTGTCTCGAAGGTACCGCCGCCTCCTTGGCCGTCCCCCCGCCGCCACCGAGCAAGCCCCCAAGGCTCAACCACGCGCCGAGCCCGCCCGCTGCGGCACTCGTTCCAGCCGCGCCTACGCCGTGTGGGTGGTGAGGAGGGGCATCGCTGAGCCTGGCCTCGTTGAGACGGATCCACTTGGCCCACTCGCGCAGCCAGACGTCGCCCTGGTGGGACTCCATCGCGCGCGCGGGAGGGTTGCGCGGTTGCTCCTGCTCTGGCGCGTGAGGGCTGCCTTGGCGAGGTATGGGAGTGCTTGATGTTGGACGGTGGTGGTGGTGGTCTTCAGCATGTGTACCACGGGCAGGGGAGTGGGTGGCATGAATGAGCTCGGGCCCGCTCACCGACACGCCCCAAGCGGCAACTGACACCCCTTACCACCCTCATCATCAACCACGTCGATCTCGACAACGAGAAGGAAACATGCTGCTGTACAGATTACGGTTCATCGCAGTACGAAATGCAACGCCAGCGGTCCACCAGAGGGGAAGAGAAGTGCCGTCAGCTTGGAAAGGGACTCGTGGTGTCTCTTGCCAAGGTACGAAGTGTAGGTGCGTCTGGGCAGAGAGCGTCGGGGTCGACGTCGTGATGGGGCAGTCCTGTCATGGTACCGCCTTCGACTGGGAGGCGAGAGCCCCGTCCGCTCTTGTGCTCGTCGCAGTGGGCGATGCTGATGCCGACGCCGTGGCCGACGTCGACGTCGACGCCGGTGCAGACGGAGCACGCCTGACCTCCTTGCGCGGTGGCAAGATGGGCAACGAATGCGGCTTGCGCACCTTGACGAACAGGAGCAGCGCAAACGTGACCAGGAACATGGCTGTACACCAAGCGACGAGACGTCAGCAAAGAAGATCACAGCTCGGAAGGGGAAACCGACTCGGACTCACCCACGCCCAGGATGAAGATGGCCCCAGGAAAGCTGTCCACCGTCGCCACGAACAGATTGGCAAACATGAGCGGACCCACCACGCTCGTCGCAATGGCCGACAGCACGCTCCACGCCGAGAAGAGCTTGCCCGAGTCCGCAGGGTTGTACAGCAGCGCCAGCGCAAGACTGCTCATCGCCGCATTCCCGCCGCCCCCGAACGACGTCAGCGCCGTCGACAGCAGGTACACCCACGGCGTCTGGCTGAGGGCGAGGAGCAGGTACGAGATGGCGCCGATCAAGACGGACGCCTGCGCCAGCTTGAGGTCAAAGGCGCTGTCGTGGATCAACCGCAGATGGCGCGAGCGAAGCGTCCACAGCTCATCCTCGGCCGTCGCCGCAGCCAGGTACGAGCCCGAGCGCGTCATCTCCGGCGGCACCTCGGTATCCGCTTCGCCGTCATCTTCATCGTCGGTGTGGTCCTCGCCGTTGCCCTCGCTGAAGTGTACGCCTCGTGAACGGGGTGTCATCGGCGGCGAGCTGAAGGACGGTGAGAGGAGCGCGTCCGTCTCGGTGGCGTCCTCAGACGGTCGTCCCGACTTGGGATCGTCCCTGTACGGCACGTCCGCAGGCTGACCGTCCTGGACACCGGCAGGGGTTCGACTCGAAGAGCTCGTTGAAGACGATTGATGAGCACCCGCAGCCGCAAACACGTCGAACGAGCCGCCCTCCTCCAAGAAGGCCTCGCTCCGTCTCCGATCCTCGTCCTCGCTCTTCTTGACCGCCTTCTCCGGCCGGTGCAACTTGCGAATCGCGAGCGGGAGGATGAGCATCAAGCAGACGACGCGCGTCACGCTCGCAAAGCTCATGTACTCGCCCAGCTCCTTGGGGCCCCAGCCAAAGACGAGAATGGCGTACTGGACCTTGGAGGAGAGGATGCCCATGATCATGCTCTCGACAAAGTAGGCGAGCGAGAGCAGGAACAGGTTGCGCTCCAGTGACCGGCGCGGTGTCAATCTTGAGACGGAGATGTGCGACGACGACGCCGAGGCTGGGTGGTCCATTGCGCCGAGAGAGTGACTCGAGCCGCGGCCGGTCAGCCGAGGTTGAGGGTCTTGCGGGTATCGTCTTGGGAGGAGCATCGCCATGGGAGCAAGCGGACGCGTGATTTGGCGTACCAAGCTTGCAACAACGTGCGCAAAGAGCATTCGTATCCGCCCTGCCGAGCGCCTCCTTCGACGCATCGACGCAGGCGTGTTGCCACTGCTACCGTGCTCGTCCTCGTCGGCCGCGTCCGCCAAGCGCTGGTCGAGTTCCTGCCGACGCTTGTCCTCGACGAGCTGACGCTCGCGCTCCGCCGCCGCCTTGCGCTCCGGACTGACGCTCTCGGGGAGGACAAAGGTGACGAAGACGAGGTAGATGACGTGGGCGACAAAGGCGAGGTAGAAGACGCTGAGGACGTCGCCGGTGTACTCTACGATGAGGCCGCCGAGGAAGGGCCCCAGGGCGAGGCCGCAGAACATGCATCCGCCAAAGATGGCAAAGGTGCGAGCGCGCGTGCCGGAGGGCGTGGTGTCTGCAATGTACGCCTGGTGGGCCGCGATCAAGGTGGCGAACCCGCCGAGCAAGCCTTCGATGACGCTGCCGACGATGAGGAAGTTGTACCCGCCGGGCAAGTGCCAGCCGCGCGGTGGGAGCAGGGTGACGGCGAAGAAGGCGAGATCGGTGCAGATGAGGCCGCAGCATGCGAGACTGAGGACAAAGGTGCGTCCCTTGCGGTCGGACAGGGCGCCCCATGCGCCCGTGGTGTAGACGCTGAGGATGCCCATCGCGAGGGTCATCCGGAGCTGCAGACTCGCGCTGGCCGCCTCGACGTGCGGGCTCTTGCGGCAGGTGAGCGGGTCGGCGACGTCGCCGAGCAGCTCGTGGCAGACGAGCTGGATGTAGAGCTCGGCGCGCGGGGCCATGGCGGCGCCCATGATGCAGGCGAGGAAGATGGCAAAGGGCCGCAGCCAGACGTCCGACGGGCGCTTGTACCACGGCCGACCCGCCGACCAGCGCAGGTGCTCGTCGACTCCGTCGTCAGCCTTGCCGGCGCTGCTACTGCTGCTTCTGTGCTGAGGCTGCCGCTTGGTGTACGTGTCACGGTGGTGTTGTTGCTCGTCTTGCTCCCCGTCCGCGGCGAGGGCGGACACGATGGGCAGGGCTGGGTCCGCGTCTCCGTGTCCGAGTGCGTTGGTCGGGGCGGGCACCAGCCGTGGCGGGGTGCCACTGCCCGCTCTGCTGCTGTGTGCTGCCGCGTCCATGGCTGCTGTGACCGCAGAGGATGCCAAAGTCGACGTCGGGGCCGTCGTGGACGAGGTCGAGCCGCCTGAGGATGGGGGAGGCGAGGTGATCGGAGTCGGACATAAGCTAATCACCTCCCGCCGGGCGGCCGGAGATCTCCCGTCCTTGCATCACGGAACAGATCCGTACAGGCCGTGGCGGAACGGTTCGAAGCTCGTAAGTGGCAACGGTGAGATCAAGGATGCCATTCATCACAATGTAGAAGGACCAGAAGGAGGAGTGGGACAGAGGGGAGGAGGAGGGGAGGGGCCGCGGTCCTTCAGGCTGCCATCGCCGACGGACGGAGACGGAACTGCTCAATGTCGACTGCAGAGGTTCGACGGACAGAGGGAGGGCGTCAGTAAGCTACGTACTCATCACCCTGCTCAAGAGCACAACAACTCACCTCCTTGCGACTCGGGCCGCGCCTGCGTCTCATCCGTGCTGTACTGCGTCTCCTCGAGCCGCTGCGACGTCTCGTCCCGCGTCTTGGCCGCCTCGAGCGTGGCGCGTACCTCGTCTTCCGCCTCAGCGTCGGCCACCATGCGGCCCGTCGCAAAGCTGGGCGTAGGCAGCTCAAGGTCATCGTTGACCTCACCGCCGCCGTCCTCGTCCTCGTCCATGGCAACGCGTCGGCTGGTCACAGACTTGCCCGCCACCTTGCCTCGCGGCGACGTCGACTCGTTGCCATCATCAACCTCGTCCTCATCTGTGGGCCTGGACTTCTTCGACAGCTTCGACGATGCCGCCGCCCCCGTCGTCGTCTTGGCCTTCTTGCCGCCCGCCATGTCGAACAAGGTCTGCTGCTTGTGCTTCTTGGCCGTCGCCTTGCCACCACTCTGTCCCTCGACGGCATCGACGCGGTCAAAGAAGCTCGTGCTCTTGTGCATCTGCTTGTCCGCGCCACGTCCATTTGCGCTCGCCGTCGAGGCCGTGCGGGCAAACGGGTTGCTGGCGCGTCCATGCGTCTTGTTCGTCGCTGAGAACGGATTGCCACTGCCCTTCTTGGAGCTGGCTCTTGAGACGGAAAGGTCATCGTTGTAGTCGTCCACCGGTGACTTGCGCTTCTCTCCTCGTGCTTGCCGTGGTGAGTCGTCGCCCTCCTCGGATGCGCCATGGCCAGATTCACGGAGGGAGATTGCACCACCCCGCTCCTCGGCGAGGTCGTCATCATCATCAAAGTCGTAGCTGACAGCCCCACCTTCACCGACCGAGGAGTCTGCCCACGAGCCCAGACCACCGCCGCCAACGTCGGCCGCCGGGATCGACTGCTCCTCGACGAGCGGGCTGAACGTGACCGAAGCCGAGCGTCCCAGGGCGCGTCGTCCTCCCGCCTTGGACAAGGCCGAACGAGGCGCAAAGCCCTCCGTCAACGCCTTGCTAGCCGCGCTCACGGCGGGATCCTTCCGTGGCCGCACCGCCTCCTGCGTGCTCGGCACCAACGTGCGCGAGCCTACATCCTCCATGGCACCATACGCACGCGGGACGTTCACATCGCCCAACCCATGCGTAGCCCACTTGCGCCGCAGCTCCAACTCGAGCTCCCACTCCCGCTCCAGCTCGCTAATCCCCGCCCCCTCGCGCTCAAACGCCCGACGCTCGACCTCCTCCCGGAGCGAGCCCATCCGCTCGGCCAGACTGGGCAAGTGGAAGAAGCCAGCAATCGAGAGGGCCGCGTCGAGCGTCCGGGTCGAGTGCAGCTCGCGCGCCGCGTCCAGCGCGCGTCCGTGCCGATCGCCCTTGCACGCGAGCTGAATGAGCTGAAGCAGATCCTTGTCCGCATCCGACTCGAGTTTGATGGGATCCGGAGGCGCCATGCTCGTGAGCGAGCTCAGCGCCGCTACCATGCCGCTGCGGAGCGCATCGCGGGTCATGCTGGCCAACAGTGTCTGGCGCATCCACTTCTCCTCCAAGACCGCGGAGGGAGCCTCGGGATTGAGGATCGGCATCTTGAGTTCGACATCTTGAATGAGCGGACGGGCGGCGTGAGGATCGGGTAAGGCGGTGCCTTTGAGCATCAAGCACATCAGATGCGTGCTTGACACTCCAACAGGCCAGTAGTTGACCTTGGACTTGCCCTTGGCACCGTCGCCGTGCTCTGCGCCTTCGCCAGGGGCCGACAGCGCCAGATTGGCCGTTTCGAGAACAGGCGTCCACCGAGCAATGTATGTCGACGGCTTGTGCGCGCCGTCCAACACGTTGAGCACGCCCGCAGACTCGTACATGGCGGGAATGTCCCACTCATTGAAGCCGACCCACCGCAGTGCTCGACCCTTGACCATCGGAAGCACGCCGGTATGCCGCACTTGGAAGGTGTCCAGATCAACGAGGTCGTAATGCAAGTTTTGCCACTCGTCCAGGGCCACGCCCGTACCGCGGTACACGATGAGCACCGAACGCACGCCGGCAGCCATGGTCACAATCGGCTTGCCGTACGACCAAATGTAACGCTGCATGCCCGTGGCAGAGAAGAAGCGCACGTAGCCGGCCGAGGTGGCGACGACGGCGGCGGCACAGCGGGTATTGGCCGCCTCTTCCTCCTCAAACTCGTCTCGGCGGGACGTGGGCGGCGGTGGGCCGCCGAGCGCGATGAGCTCGACCGATTCGCCCTTGGGCAAGTTGACGGTCCACTCGCCCGCCGCGCCGCCCCATGCTTGCTCAAAGGGCCGATAAGTGATCGAGCTGAGACCACTCTGGATGTCCTCCGCGGATTCACTGGCAGCCGAAGATGCTGGGACGCCAAGTAGAGCGCCGTGGAATGCCAGTGCTCCGAGTGAGAAGCGATGGTAGTCGACCATGCGGAAGTTTCGCCGCGCCGCCGTGTCGTGACTCTCGAACTGGACCGTCTGATGGGTGCCTTGATCGATCGCCATGAGAGAGCCGAGCATGTTGAAGGCCAAGTACCGACGCTGATCACGCATAGGTGTAGATGTGGGCTGGAACGGAAGTTGCGACTTGGTCGACACGCCGGCGAGGCCGCCCACCACGGTTGTAGGCTGGCTGCGTGCCATCTTGCCCTTCGTCCTCTGCCTTTCCTGAGCCAGCTCCCGGGCATAGGCAGAGGCTGCGAGGCCAACGGCATCTGCTGCGGCCCCTCCGTCCTCGTCGTCCACGAGGAAACCGTCCATGTCATTGTCGTCGTTGCCGTCCAAGGCATCCTCGTCCTCATCCTCCGATGCGTCGCCATCATGGTCCGCCTCATGAGCGAGCAGTCCCTTGCCGCGGCCGTCGTCGTGGTCGACATCCATATCGTCGTCATCATCGACACCCGTGCCGAAGAAGAGATCATCGATTTCGTCCTTCTCTCGACGCTTGGGGACGGTGTCCGCGTCTTTGGTCCGAGCCGCTCCCGGGCGACCTGTAGCGGTGGCCGCAGAGACGCCCATGCCGAACGCGACTTGCTCATAAGGATTGTGGTTGTCCTTGCCGACGACATCCTCCCATCGACTGAGGTTACCCTCGTCGTCAGTCCAGGCGAGTGCATCCTTGGACGGATGCCAGCTGATGCCCGTCACGTTGCTTTCGGCCGTTTTGAAGCAGATAGGCTTGCGACGTCCCGGTGTCGTCTCCCAGATTGTGAGATGCTTGTCCGATGTGGCGGCGGCCAGATATCTGCCATTTGGACTGAATGCCATGAAAGTGATGTCCCCTTTACCGGCCGCCACATCGGAGTCTTCTGCCGTTGTGGGTGGTGCGAACTTGCCGGTCACAGCCCAGGTGCCGCCTGTGCAAGTGACGATGGCGAAGTCGTTGGTGTGGGACGGGAGGAGGAAGTACGTGCCGGAAGGGTGCCACAGCGGCAGGCTGGCGAGTTCCGACTCGACCGTGAGGCGAGCGATGGTGTTCTCGATGGTACCGACGCAAGCCGGCTCGGTTGTAGACAGATCCCAGATACGGGCCGTGCCGTCGCAGCTCGTAGTGACGAGCAGAGGCGAACGCGGTGACCAGGCTGCGGCTCTGACCGGTCGAGTGTGATCCGTAAGGAGAGACACTTGAGTGGGATCCTTGAGCGAGACCACCTTGATCGAAAGGTCATCGGAGCAGACGGCAACTCGTGCGGCTTCGGCACCACCGTGAGGCGCGCGTTCGATGGCAATGCAGCGGACTGGCAGCGAGCACCGCGTCAAGATCGATTCCAGGTCGGTGGGCTGCGCGGCCTGCGTTTCGAGATGGCCGCCTTCGGCGCCGTCGACAGCGGCCCCCTTGTGATTGTATACGCGCACGCAGCCGTCGTGCGATCCGACGACGAGATGTTTCGCATTGGCATCGATCCAGCTGACGGGTCCTTGAGCGTCTTCAATGAGCAGCGCCTCTTGAGTTGATTGGTGGCTTGTGGGCAACAGCCGGACGAAGTAATCGGCACCTGCCGTGAAGAGGCGACTGATGTAGAAGGAGAGCAATGGAAGAGCAGTTAGGACACAGACGAGCAGACGACGCTCTTGCCACAGCTCGACTTACTCGACATCGGCCGCGCTGGGAGCGTGGAGCACGCGTGTGAGGCCCCCGGTGTGCACGACGGCGACGTGGGGCTCGCTGCTGGCATCCATGGCGGGCAGGACTTGATGCGGTGTGCGCCCACGAATCGCTTGCCAAGCTCGATGGCGGCCTTGAGAGTGCGAGACGTTGTATGGGTCTTGAGCCGTGGCAGATGATGGTCGTGGTGAGAGAGAGAGGGCAGCGAGTGCGGCGACGAGAACAACACCGGCACCGCGTCGACGCGCTTCACCCGCGTCGCGTTGGAGAATACCATCTCACGTGGGTACGCGTCGCGATTGGTACCTCACGTGCTGCGGACCCTCGTCGTGCAACCTCGCCAACAGCGAGCTCGCCGAGCTCAAGGTCGACAGCGACCACCATCATCTCGAGGTGCACAGAGGTCAGGACGGCGGCCAGTGCCAAAGGGGCCACCATGGGCAAGAACAAGCACTACTGTGGTGAGTCCTCGACCCGCACTCCAGTCCGTCGCAACAGCTCATGCTCACCTTTGACCCTCTTCTCGTCGCACAGACTACTGCGACGTGCTACTCACGCACAACTCGCTCGCCGTCCGCAAGGCGCACAACGCAGGGCGCAACCATCTTTCCAATGTGCGCGAGTACTACACGCAAGCGCTCAACGAGAACCCAGCCTTGACGCAAAGCATCTATGACGGAGTGTTGAAGCACTACCAAGAGGCGGGACTGCCGCCGCCAGAGCTGAGCAACCCCATGTCCTCGGGTCCGCCAAGCATGTTCTTTGGCTCGGGACCGCTCTCGGGGCAAGGTGAGTGGCTCAGCATCCTGCTCTTGGTGAAGGCGATCCGGGCAAACTGACGTTGAGCCTCTCTTACTTGGCAGGACCTCCCATGTACAATCGGCCACCTCCAGGGATGGGAGGGCCAGGACCAGGCCCAAATGGATACTCTCGAGGTCCACCATCAGGCTACGGTGGCGGCGGAGGAGGTGGTATGGGTCCCGGACCCGGCGGCGGGTTCAATGGTCCACCTTCCGGCATGAACGGCGGCGGCATGATGCGAGGTCCACCACCAGGGATGAGTGGTCCTTCCCCAGGCATGGGCGGTCCTCCTTCCAACATGGGAGGTGGTGGCCCCGGGATGCCCAACTTTTCGCAGCCTCCGCCTGGCTTTCCAGCGGCAGACTTCAGTCGGCCGCCGCCATCATTTGCACCATCCTCGTCAGGGCGATGAGGTCCAACTCCCAGCTTCTTCTCTCAACGAAGGCACCCAACTTGTAACAGTAGTACCTCGCATTTCCAAATGTGCCATCCTGTCCATCAGTCGCAGCGTCGTAATAGCTCGAGTAGGAACGGTGGCGATTAGCGGCAGCCCAGAAAGTACATTCACGCCGACGCTGGCTTGGGGAAGTTGGCGTATCCCTTCTCCTTGTCTGCCGTGCCTCGAATCGCGCCCTCCGGCTGGCCAGGGATACAAGACAGTTAGCAAGGAGGCCAGCTTGCGTCCTGACTGAGGTCTTGGACTCACGATTCGTTCGGGCGTTGGGGTCAAGACGCCCTCGATCTGCACCGCGATGAAGCAAGTATGCAAGCGTGGCGAGGGTCAGCAAGGGCCGCCATGATGAGAGGCAGTGGCCGATGCTACTCACGCGCGGGTCTCCTCTCCTCGACTTGTACACGGCGGCGGTGAGCCAGAGGCCATACACCTGGCGAGCAAGCAAGGCAAGACGGGCAGCATCGCGTCAGCAGTTGGGAGCTTCTCCATGAAGGCGCGCGAGGTACTCACGCCGGTGCCGACGAGGCCGACGACGACGGTGCGCTGGACGAGGTCGGCGATGGACAGTCGAGGCGGCATCGCTGGTTGCTGTGTTGGTGGGAGAGTGTCGGGGTCACGCTGACAGCCGTCGACGTCGTCCGGAAGGAGCTCGACCTCATCGCCGACCTCGTGCTCCCCATCGGAGCGTTTTGGGGCCGGGAGGAGGGCACTGACCATCACCACCTTCTTCCGCCTCCTCACCCATGACCATCACCTTCAGCATCAACATCATCCCCAGTGAAGACGGCAACGACGATGCACCACTTCGAGACGACGTCGCGGCCGCCAGCGAGTGCTGCTACAAGCAACAGGAGCAGCGCAGCTCGGCCAGCCTACCACCTCTTCGAGCGCTCCTTCCCGGCATCGACCTCAGCCGACCTCAACTTTGGCACGGCCGGTCAAGCCGCACAACGCGGTACAGACGGGCTGAGTAGTCCAGGGAGCGGGCCACAGGTGGTGGACGCCCCGTCGACGGCAGCGGCCACAGCCACGCCAGCGGTGCCCATGATCACCGCCCGCGGCATCGACATTGCAGGCTGGACCATCACCGCGACCAAGGGCCCCATTGCCAACTCGGCCCAGATGGACACCTTCTCCTCCGAGCTCGGCATCCCACCGCCAGAGATGCTCTTCCCAGGCAACTCGCTCGTCATCGCCCATCATCAGCCAGACGGCCAAAGACCCTCCTTCACCTACGCCTTTGACGCGCTCAGTGCATTGGCAAGCGTCCATGGCGTCCAAGGCGCCCACGCGCGCGCTGGACTCGACTTGCGCGAAGCATACGAGCGCAGCGCAGGCGCTTCGGGCTCCAGCACCAAGCTCGGCACCAAGCCCAAGTCGAAGGGCATCAAGGTCGCCTATGCGCAGGAGTGGGGAAAGTCAAGGACGGAAGTTCTACCTTCGCACGCCGGGTCCGGCTCAGGCGATGCGCCGAGCGACGCGTCGGGTGCGCAGGCGGGTAGCTCTACGACGAATAGCTTCTTTGGGCCCGGGGTGGCGCAAGCTATCGCGAGCGCTGCGGCTGCCGCCAACGCGACGACGGACATTGCCTCGGCGCGGGATTACGACTGGACATACAGCACCACCTGGCCTGGCACCGACGGCAGTTCAGAGCCCTCACCCTCCTCTTCGACCTCAAGCTCTAGAGAAGCCTCAGACGCGAGCTCAAGCACCTTGACCTTCCGCCCAGGCACCGACCCCTACACCGACCGCATCCCCATCGAAAAGCTCGGCGCGGGCTCCGAGCCCATCCTCTTCTACGACGAAGTCGTCCTCTTCGAAGACGAGCTCGCAGATAACGGGAGCAGCATGCTCAGCGTCAAGGTGCGGGTCATGCCTTCGGGCGTGCTGGCGTTGCAGCGCTTCCTGTTGAGGGTGGACGGGGTGCTCTTTCGGGTGTTTGATACGCGCTTGTACGCTGCCTTTGTGCCGGATGGGCCTGGGCGGGTTGGGCACGCGTCTGCGCTGGTGGGGAATGATGCGAGTGGGGTGGGAGCGACAACGGCATATCCAGGCGCGACGAGGAGGCAGGGCCCCATTCCGACGTTGGAACCTGCCCTCGCGAGGCCCGCAAATTCGACAACGACGCCGCCGGTGGCAAACAATCCTGCCCTCCAGCAGGGGATGGCAAGACTTTCCCTTGGGCCGACAAGGCGTCAGATGAAGGTGGCTGCTGCGGCGGCGGCGGCGGCGGTGGCAACAATGCCAGAGGGAGCCGACACGCCAATGACAGTCGATGCGCAAGTATCTATATCAAGTGCTACAGACGGGCGAGCCCAAGACGGCCAAGTACGCGACGCGCACGATCCAAGTGCTTCTGAGCAGCCCGTACTCCGCGTCGTCCGGGAATGCGCAGGATGGGAGGCGACGTACCATGAGGTCAAAGCTGTGAGTCGTCTGCATCGTCCCCTTGCCCAGCTGGGCCTCGGCCTGGCTAGGCCAAGTGACTTCTTCTTGTACCCATGGCTGACACTCTCTTCTCAACCCCTCCCCCTCCCTCTCCCTCCCCATCGCATCGCCCCCCACCGACGCCTACAGAAACTGCCCCCGTACAAAGCACGGGACCTCTCCCCGCTCACCGACCCCAACTGGATCAGCGCCACGCTCCAGTCGCTCGGCGAGGGCGGGGCAGGCAGGTTGGGAGGGGGAGTAAAGGGAAGGAGCACCACGCCCGCACCCGCCTCCTACTCCTCCTCCTCTTATTCGACAGCCTCGACAGGCGGCGGCGGCCCGTCCGCGCGCATCCTGGGCGCGGTGGACGAGGACAAGTGGGAGGGCGTCGGCGCGCGCGTAGACGTCGTGCTCATCCCCTCGTCTCCCTCCCCATCTCAGTAGTCAGTAGTCAGTAGTCAGTAGTCGCGAGCGTGGCGTCATCGTCGAGTCGATCGCTCTACGAGTACCCTCCCTCCCCTATCGGACCGAGAAAGCGTGGGAAACCTTGGGGTATACCCGACGCGACGCTCGAGGACGTGCAGAGTGTAGACGCGCTGAATGATGGATTGGTGAGGATGGAGAGAGGAGGACACGAGCACGCACGGGTGGAGAAAGGTGGGATTCGAGGGACAGGGAGAGGGAGAGGGACAGGGAGAGAGACGAGGGGACGGGCGCGGGGCTATACATGAAAGTACACAGGCCACAGGTACGAGAGCACGGGACGACGAGACGAGGAGCGAGGAGCGAGGAGCGGGTGAGGTGGTAAGGATTCGAGTTTCAAGTCGAGGTCGACGACCCGTCTTTGCTTGCGTGCGTGCGGACACGAGAGGGAGCGTGAGGCAGGGGGAGGTACCGTGCCGTGGGCGTAGGCAGGCTCCTCAGCGCGAGCGGTACGATGCTGGCTCGGCATTGAGGGTGGTCGGGAGGAACAGGACTTGAGGCAAGGGTAGCGCAAGACGATTTGGCGCGAGACTTCGTCGGGAGAAGACCTAGTCCATGTCGGGCCTCGTCGTCCTGAGCTTCCTCATCGGCTGTTGAGGAACGACTCCAAGTCCCACGGTACGAGAACCTGTCCCGAGAACCCGATCAGCTGATCAGCTCCCTGTTCTCATGACGGACCAATTTTCAGGACTCGCCTTGCCAGTCTCCTTCGCCGCGGCGGCGGCGGCAGCAGCGGCCGCACTCGCGCCCCTCCGCGTATCCGCCTTGCTCCCCGCCCCGACGGCCGACGAGGCCGAAGCGGCGGGGACGGCCGCCGACGCATTGTTCGCGTGCACGAGGGCAGCGAGGGACGCGTTGAGGTTGGCAGCTGCGCTCCCTGCCCCTACTCCTACTCCTACTCCCGACCTTGCCCCCGCGCCCGTCCCCGTCCCCGTCCCTGCGCCCGCTGCTGACCCCGCACCCGCCCCTCCGTTCGAGAGGGAGGAGGACGTGGCGGTACCACTGGCGCCGCCACCTGCGCCGCCCGAGTTCATGTATGCGAGCAGGGGGTGGCCTGCGGGTACGGCGATTTGGTCCGCTGCGAGCTGCTGCCATACAAACGTCGTCTGCCGCGCTGCCGTCTCGATGAGGGGCTGGCTCGGCCTGCCCGTTCGGACTGTTCAAATCAGAGCCTTGTCAATACCAAGTTCCAGTGAGAGGATGGGAGGAAGGGCCCACGGGACGTACACAAGATGGCGCTGTTGATCTGCTCCGCGAGCGCGACTCGCCGACTGGGGTGTAAGAGCTGCTTGACGGGACTGGCCTCGAGTTCGGGGTAGCACAGCAACGAGGTGACCTTTTCGAGCTCCTTGCGGTAGAGGGCCTGCCAGTAGGGCGGGAGGGCGTCGACGGCGCGATAGAGGCTCTGGGCGTGCGCGATGGCCGAGTAGAGCTTGGCGCTCACCGAGTTGGTGGGGTGCTGCGAGTGCGAGTGGTGGTTCGAGGACGATGTTGCTGGGCTGGCCTGGTGGGCGGTGCCGGTGTGCATGTGGGAGGAGCGGGCGGCGCCCTTGCCTGCTTTCCGATGCAGGGACCCTGCTCCGTTGGTTGCAGCGCTGACCCGGCCAGGTACGCCGTTCTGACTTGCTGCGATGGGAGACGAGGGCAGCGTACCGTCTGCGGCGGCGGCTGCTGCTGCTGCTAGAGGCTGATGAGACATGGACCCGGAGGCGCTGGAGGAGACGGACGACGGCGCAGGCGAGGTGGGCCGCGAGAGGGCTGTTGAGGCCGATGCGCACGACGAGGTGGACGCGAGGGAGTGTATCGAGGAGGACATGTGTGCGCCAGCGCCTGCTGTGGACGAGGACGATGTCCAGCGTGCTCCTGCCGGAGGTGCGGCTGTCGCACCCGCTGTGGAACGCGAGGTGCCGCCTGCGCGGGTGGACGCGGTGCGGACGGACTCGATAAAGTCTTGGATGTCGAGGTTGAGCGAGAGATGGGCTGGGTCGAGCGAGGTGGGGTTGTCGGGCAGGGTGGGTGCGTTGTGGGTGCTGGGCCCGGCGTCGGCGGTGTGATGAGGTGCTGATCGCGAGTAGATGCCGTTGGACGCGGACGACGCTTTGGCATCGGCTGCCTCGGTTCCCCTCATGACGACGTCGGCGCTGCCTGCTCCTCCTCCTCCTCCTGCTGGAGCTGGAGCTGCGTTGAGGACGGTGGGGAAGTGCGTGTTGATGAGCTCGACGGCGAGCTGGATGTGGCCGGCGAGGATGGCGTCGCGGACCTGCTTGCGGATGGCGAGCAGGTCGAGTTCGGTCGCTTCGAGTTCGCCATGATTCCCACTTGCTCCTCCTGCTCCTCCTCCAGCAGTGACTGCTGCTGCTCCTGCCGTCGTCGATGTCGAGTCGATGTCGTTGGCAAAGGCGGTGGCCGTGTCGACGTACGAGTAGTGCAGGAGGTAGTTGAGCACGAGCTGCCGCAGTGTCACCGGCGAGATGAGCTCCTCCATCGTCGTCGTCGTCGTCGTCTTGGTGGGTGAGTGACTGGGCTGTGACACCTCCTCGTCAGTGTCGATGTCGACGACGTCCAACTCGAGCTCGGGGGTGGCAGTCGCACCGCGGCCGGGCGGGCGCCATGGCGTGTGGAGGCAAGGGGGGACCCTATCGCCTCGACTACGGTAACCACCATCACCATCACCATCACCATCACCTCCAACCTCGGCATCGACCTCGTCGAGGATGGCATAGCACACCCAGCCAGTCCATGGCAGCAGCCAGCACCAGCACCAGCACCAGCCAGCACCAGCGCGAGCAAGGAGAGTACACAGCATGGCCAGCACAGAGCAGAGAGCGACCTGCCATGCTACCCGCCAAACGGACACGATCCGGCAGTGGCAACGCCATTACCGACACCATCAACAACGATGAGCACGGCAGCCTCAACGATGGCATCAGAGCCTCGCAGCATGGCGAGGTCCACGGCGGCGGCGAGGACGAGGAGGAGCGTCCCGGTCATGGCCAGGTCGAATCACGGCGTAGTCAGAAGCAGGCCAACACCGACACCGACATCAACACCGACAACGACGCCCTCTCCCCCACCAACATTGGCCACCAGCTCCTCCTCAAGCTCGGCTGGGCCGGCACGGGCGCACGCCTCGGCGCCCACGCACAGGGACGCGCCGATCCTCTCCTCCGCTCCTTCGCCAAGCTGGGAGCCGACACCTCGGGCATAGGCAAGCTCCGATCCACCGCCGCCGCCACCACCAAGCCGACCCGACCCTCCCGGTACGTCAAGCCCATCAAGCACGACACCACACAAGCACAAGCATGAGCACGAGCGCGAGCGCAAGCCCTTCCCCACCTTCCGCCGCTCCGCCTCCTTCGGCGCCCCCCCCCCCCCCCCCCCGCTCGTCGGTCCTTGAGGTGGACGGGGACGGGAACGGCTACGACGAGGAGGGGCAGACATGCATCGTACGCTCTAGGGTCCATCTCAATCGTTCCCATCCTCGTACGCGAAGCGTGAGGACGCGGGCGGGCAGGGGCAAGCGGTATTCGATTAATGGTAGAGTGTGAGTGGGTGTGTGTGTCAGTGGGGGAGTGAGGAGTGGGTGGGAAAGAAGGGGGCATCTTGCGTACGAAGAGACACGGGACACGAGGCGAAGACACGAGGCGGGGGGGAGAGCGCGAGGGACGGAAAGCGAGAGGTGAAAGCGCGAGAGGTGCGAGGTGGGAGATGAAAGTGAGTAGAAGAGAGGACGAGAAGATGGGAGGATGAGAGCGGCAGGCTGGCAGGATCGTGACGTGACGGGGTGGGTCAGAGTCAGAACGTGCATGGGAGGGAGGGCCGGTACGAGTAATGATGGGTGGGTGGCGTTGTTGGACTTGAGTACGATACATATCGGTTTGGTGGCCGGAGAAGTTGTGGACGACGAGCGTTGCTTGAGGTTGTGGGCAGCTTGAAGAGGAAGGGAGGAGGAGGGGAGGGAGGGGAGGGAGAGCGAGGAGCGAGGAGCGAGGAGCGGTAGACCAGCTACCCGCCCCCTCGAGCTCGCTCACCCAATCTCACCATTCCCCAAGATCCCATTCGCCCCCTTGGAGCCCTTCTCCCTCCCCCCATGGTCCTCCGCCCCCTCCCTTTCCACCCCATCATCCTCCCCCTCCCCCTCCCCCTCCTCATCCTCCTCCTCCTCCTCCTCCTCGAGCTCGATCCCAAAGCTCGTAATCTGCGGCAAGTACGCACAAGCCGCCAAGTCGACATAGTGGCAATCGTCGTAAATCTGCCGGCCGTCATAGCCGCCATGCATGAACAGCCGGCTGTCGCGCAGCCACGCCTCGTGGTAGCCCCGTCCCGGCGGCTTGCGGCCGTAGACGCGCCGGGGCTCCCATTGCAGGTTGACGAGGTTGAGGGTGAGGATGTCCGACGTGTAGGAGGCGCCGTCGTGCCCGCCTACGACGAAGAGGTAGGAGCCGACTTGCGTGGCGGTGTGGCCCATGCGTAGGTGCTGCTCCTCCGTCGTGACGTGGTACCAATACTTGGTATCTGCATGCCTCAAGAGGCAAAAAGTGGTCAGAAGGTACGGACTGCAGACAGAAAGGGAAAGAGACTCACCAAGCTTGAGGATGTGAATGTCGCCAAAGCTGGTATGCCCGTCGCTCCCGCCAATGACGATGAGCTTGCCATCGACCAAGTTGGAAGTGTGATATCCGCGCCCGATGGGAACCTTGCCGAAGCACTCCCACTTCTTCCACTCGAGCCGGTCCAAATCCCGCAAATCGAGCGAGTAGACGTCGTTGAGCGCGCCGATGCCGTTGCCGCCGCCAAAGATGATGAGCTGCTGGTCCCAGTAGGACGACGTGTGCGCGCGCCGTGGCGAGGGCGGCGTGCCGTACACCTCGGGCTTGCTCCACCTCAGCGAGACGGTATCGAAGATCCAGACGTCGTTGTAGTACGCGGGCCCGTCGCCGCCCGCAAAGACGAAGAGACGGCGGTCGACCATGGTGGCCGAGTGCGCGCGGCGCGAGGGCGGGACGAGCTCGCCCTCGACGCGGGGGCGGGACCAGCACATGGTCTCGGTGTCGAAGCAGAAGAGGTCCTTGAAGCACGCGCTGGCGTCGCACCCGCCAAAGATCCAGAGGATCTCGTCGGCGAGACAGGCGGTGTGGGCCTTGAAGGAGCGTCTGGGGATGTTGCCGTGGACGGGGGCGCGGGACCAGTACATGGCTGGTGGGGAGGCGTGTTCCATGTTGGGTGCGGAGGGGAGGGTGGGTGCGACGTAGCGGGAGGGGGCGGGTGCGCGTATGCGAGCTGGTCGGGGTGCGGCGGCGGGAGCGGACCCACCTGCTGCCGCCGCTGGTGCTGCTGATGCTGAAGCTGTTTCTGCTGCTGGTGCCGTCGAGGTGGCCGTGGCTGCTGTGTGTGCTGAGGCTGCGGTGCCATTGGGCACGGTGGAAGATGAGAGTGGCGCCTGTTGCGGCGCCGTCGTGGTAAAGGCTGATGTGGTTGGCGGCGGCAGTGACGGCCTGGGTACTGCTGGCCCTGATATTGATGCTGAAGCTGGGGTGTGGGTGGCTCGTGCGGGTGAGAGCGGGGTGTGGTACTGGCCCGAGTTTTCGACGAGATGGAGGGTGGTGTACTGCTGGCTGGCGGCGGCTGCGGCGGAGAGGGTTGGGATGGTGTCTGCGAGGGAGCTTGATCGTGAGGGGCCCTGTACGGCGCTGACAGTGGTGGGCGATGCTGCTGCTGCTGCTGCTGCTGATGATGATGGGCGCAGTGACGAGGGAGCTGTTGGCGGTGTTGCTGCCATGGACGCTGAGGCTGACGCTGAGGCTGAGGCTGGAGGAGGAGGAGGAGGTGTCGAGGCCATGCTGGCCATCGAGGCATCGAACAGCGTCGAGAGCCGCTTGGTGAGTCTGCGCGGGCTCTGTGCCGCCATGGATGCGCTCAGCGAGGCGGGCGAGCCTGGCTCGGACAGCTGCGGGTTGTGCAGGCTGCTGTTGCTGCTCCCGACGAGGTGTGGTTGGTGCTGTGACGGGGCGCGGATGACCTCGACGGTGTCCAGGTGCGCGTGGGAGCCGCCGCCGCCGCCGCTGATGCTGCCTGCGCGCATGTTGGCCGTCGTTGAGCCCAGCGGCATTGCTGCTGCTCGCTGCTCGCTGCCGTCGCCGCCGTCGTCCTCGCCGTGCTCAGCGTCGTCGTCGTCGTCGTCGTCGTCGTTGGTGCTGAGGCGGTCCCAGCTCCGCCAACGGTTGACAGCGAGATGCTGTGTTGCGGCTGGGTCCAAGACGGCGTGGGAATCATGTGGAGGTCCATGCCCTGGCCCCAGCACCACCCCGGCACCCACTCCCACCTGTCACTGCCAACCTCGACCTTCGCAAGGCATCAGCATCAGCATCACCCACAGGAGGCACCAGCTGGACAACGACGAGGAGAAGGCGGCAAGGATGGCCAATGTGCGCACGCTGGCGTACCTCCCGCAGCGCATGCTCGAGCGCGCCGAGGACGCCGCCGTCGCACTCCGAGCCGCCATCGGGCCCAGCACCGCCGACCTGGGCACGCTCCAGCAGCAGCAACGGCAGCAGCTACAACAGCATTGGACTGCGGGAGGCGGAGGCAGCGGCATTGAGCTCGGTGGGCACGACGACGAGGACGACGCAGAGGACGGCATCGACGGGACTGGACGCGGCGGCGCCGCCAGAGACGCGGGCAACCCGTACCTCCAAGGCATCCTCACCGCCCTCGACTCGTCCTCGGACGAGGCCAGGATCGATGGCCTCCGCCGCATCATTGCCGCCATCGCAGCAGGACGATATCGCATCGCACACGCAGCCCTGCCAGCCGTGCTCAAGCTGACCTCGAGCTCCATCACATCGCCCCACGTGCGCAAGCTCGTGTCCATCATCCTCGCACGCTCCGCCTCCGCACAGCCCGACCTCGCCCTCCTCGCCGTCAACTCGTTCCAGCGCGACTTGTCCCACCACTCGCCCCTGATTCGCGCTTCGGCCTTGCGCGCCCTGGGATCGCTGCGCATCCCGGTGCTCGCGCCCATACTCAGGCTCGCCATCGCTACCGCCGCTCGCGACTCGCACCCACACGTGCGCAGAGTCGCAGCCTTGTCCCTCTCCAAGGCCTACGTCCTCGACGTCTCAGCACTGCCCGAGCTCGTCTCTCTGCTCAGCCTGCTCCTCAACGATCGCTCACCCGCGGTACTCGGCGCAGCCCTCGTCGCCTACTCGGCCCTGGGCTACCCTGACCCTCAGACAGCAGCCACCGCATCGACGAGCGCATACGATTACGACGACGGGAATGACGCTCCAAGTGTCAAGGCAACTCAGGCAGACGATCTTCTCACCGAATCGCGGCCAAGTCGACAGCAGTATGCACTCCTCCATCCATTCTACCGCAAGCTCTGCTATGCCCTTGCCGACATGGACGAGTGGACACAGGCCCACGCGCTCGACGTACTCTTGCTCTACGCGCGTTCCAACTTTACCAAGCCGGAAACCACGGCACAACCATCAGTAGCGGCGTCTGGTCCAGGCAGCTCAGCCTCAGGAAAGGGCAAGCAGCAGGACATTGAGGCATTCCTGGCGGAAGACGATCAAGAGCCTGTCAACGGCGCCCCAAGCTCAGGGCCGAGTACATCAGTACATGATGGATCCAACGAGAAGGCCAGGGCTCGGCGCAACGCTGACCTTGACCTGTTGTTGTCAAGAGCGCAAGCCCTCCTGATGAGCCGCAATCCAGCGGTGAGTTTGTGTTCTGCTGCGGTTCTGCCGACGTTCCTAGACTCATCTACTTGGCCGTTTCTTCAGGTCGTACTTGCTGTCGCCCGGCTCAACCTCTTCCTAAGCACGCCAACGTCCAGCTCATCCTACGACTTTGCGCGGGCGCTGGTCCGTCCCCTGCTACGATTCGTCCGGCCCTCCACCTCGACACCACCCGAACTAGCATACCTCTCCATCGTCAACCTCACCCACCTCATCAACACCTACCCTCCGGCCCTAGTCGCTCTTCAGCCACATCTCGCGGCCTTCCTACCACGGTCCGCATCGGCGGAGGAGCCCACCTACCTGTCGATGGCCAAAATTGACATCCTTGTCGCGCTGTGCACGCGCAACGTCGTCGGGGCGGGGTGGGTGCTCAGCGAGCTCGAGTGGCTCTCCAAGACGGCGGACGCGGCGATGGGCGCGCCTGTCGCTGCCTCTTCGGGGACGGGGGGCGTCGACGATGCTGGCCAGGTGGCTGGTGGCAGGCTCGCGCAGCGCGCCATTGACGCCGTTGGCGAGGTGGTGGTTCGTCTGCGCCAGCCGGCCGTACGGGTTGAAGGGATTAGTGAGGAGGAGGAGAAGGAGGACGAGGCGGAGGTGGAGGAGATTACGCAGCGTGCGCTCGACATTCTGCTCCGTCTGATTCGGAAGGCTCATCAAGCGCCTGAAGGGTCGGGTCGGGCCAAGTCGAAGACGGGAGGAGGGAAGCGGTCGGCGCTGGGGCATGCGGAGGCGCTGCAGCCGGGTGTGGTCGCGCGAGCGATCACGGTACTGAGGAGTCTCTTGCACGAGCGCTCGGCGGCGGCGGCGGCGTCCTACTCCTCCTCGTCGGGCAGTCTGGGCGCTCCCACGGGGGAACCGTCCAAAGACGAGCTCTCAACAGGCCGCATCCTCGCCCACTTCCCCGCCCTCCTCTTCGGCGCGCCCACGTCCAACGCGAATTCAACATCTACCGCGTCAAGCACGACGACGACGACGACGACGACGGTGAATGCGGAGGGCAAGACGGTGCAGATTATCCGCCGGCCGAGGGTGATGGGCCGCCACGCCATTCGCGACCCGCACGCGCGCGCCAATCTCTTCTGGCTGTTGGGCCAGCATCTCCGTACCCGCGTCGCCGTCACGTCCGCCTCCGCCTCAACGTCCTCGTCGTCCTCGTCGCCGGCGACGGCCGGGGAGCGAACCATGACGCTCGCCGAGCTCGTGGGGCCCGACCTGCTCCGCCGCGCGGCGCTCACGTTTGGGGAGGAGAGCGTGGGCGCCAAGTTGGAGATTGTGACGCTCGCGGCCAAGGTGGGGGCGTTCTTGCCTTCTGTTGCGGCTACGGGTGGGGCGGGTACGGGTACGGGTACCGGCACGAAGACGGTGGTGGAGACGGTGGAGGCGCTTGTGGGGTACGTGATGCAGCTTGGGCGGTACGATGCCAGTTACGACGTTAGGGATCGTGCGCGGTTCTGCAAGGCGCTTGGGCGGGCATTGGGCGTTCAGCACAAGAGGGGCAAAACGTCTGGCCTTCCTTCTGCCTCGGGCCAGGGGGGCTCAGTTTCGGCTGAAGGTCAAGCTGCGAACGGGAAGGATGGGGCTCAAGGCACGGAGACCAAGGATGGCGAGTTGGACGCCCTTGGGTCTGGGCTTGAGGAGGAAGAAGAGGTCGGCGGCGTCACGCTGCGGAGGGAGCAGGTCCTGATGATTCTCTTCGAAGGCAAGAATGTCGGTCCACCACCGGGTCCGCCCACGACGACGTCCAGCGAAGCCCCCGCTTCGACGGATCGAGGCGAAGAAGAAGATACGTCGTTTGGTACCCTCGCGCTCGCGCTCACGGCGGCGACGGCGCAGTCGGCCTCATCCCTCTCGTCGTCCGGGCCCGGGCGCGGGTCTGCCAAGAGACGACTGCTGTTGCGCGGGTGGCAACGCACGGCCGTCCCGCCCTGGGCTACGGCGGACGAAGCGACGCCTGCGCACGTCCGCGACCCGCCTCCGCTCTCCACGACGACGACAAGCACAAGCACGACCTCGAGCCTGCCGCCCGCTGATCAAGGATCGGCAGCATCCAGGGACGGGGCTCGACTTGGGCCGGTGGCGGATACGGCGCCTGGAGTGGAGGCGCGTGCGGAGCGGGCTGTAGAGAGGCTTGCGAGTCGGGCGGCGGCTGAGATTCGGGGTGGGCTTGGGTCTGGCTCTGCTTCGACGACGGCGGGGGCGGGAGGAGAGAAGAGCTTGATCGCTCCGCTCGTTCACCATCCTTCGTCGGCTTCGGGAGGCGGGGCGGGCTCGACGTCGCGGTACAAGGATTTGGACGACTTCCTTGCTGAGGATGAGGATGAGGAGATGGAGGTGGTGGAGGTGGAGCTTGATGAGCCGGCACCTGAGGATGAGGAGTATGAAGATGAAGAGGAGGAGGAGGAGTGTGAGGAAGAGGAGGAGGAGGGTAGGGGGCGGGTGCCTGGCCTGCCGGAGGGGTCCGAGTCGAATGCCTGGGCATCGTGAGCTTCGTCCAGGCAGTCTGTGCAGTGCAAGGTTGTGGGAAGACGCGATGGGTCATGATACATTGTGAGGCGAGGGACTGATACGGGGTGCGACGAGGTACAGAGATGGTGGTACAACATGGCCACGGTGACGAGGAGAAGGGGCTTTGGATCAGAACGCGGGCAGACGAGACGCAGGTCATGACCAGTTGTTGACCCTGTGGCACGCTGCGCGTTCGATGATAAACTTGTCTGCGAGATATTCATACAGAACCGAGGATGAGCACGACGCAGCGGCCTCATGGGAACATGCTACTCACCCTCCTTGTAGCGCTGCGAGCTCTCCCACGCCTTGAGATACGTCCACCCGATATTGACGCCGCACCCCTCGCAGTGCAGGTCGGCGACGGTGTGCACGCCGGTGAGGAGCTGTCGGTCCTCCTTGGCGCCGAGACGGGCGTTGAGGACGCTGTAGAAGAGGAAGGCTTTGCCGTCCCGGCCGGAGAAGGCCTTGGAGATGAGCTCGTCCTGCGTGGGCACGAGGACTGTCAGTCCCACGCTTCTGGAGGAGGGGCGGTGGACTACTATGCTCACCTGGAGGGCGAGGTGGGTCCCGCACGTAGCGCAGACGTACATGGGCGCGTTGTCTGGCAGATGGCGAAGCTGGGTAGGGGTCGAGGTTGAGGTCGAGGTTGAAGCGGCACCGCCGTCTGTACCTGCGCCGAGTGCGCGTGCGCCTGGTGTCGGCGCTGAGGCTGGTGCCGATGCCATCGTGTGCCGTGTGTACGGTATGCTGGGGGG
The DNA here is from genome assembly GCA_029952725.1 of Salmacisia buchloeana. Taxonomy (NCBI): domain Eukaryota; kingdom Fungi; phylum Basidiomycota; class Exobasidiomycetes; order Tilletiales; family Tilletiaceae; genus Salmacisia; species Salmacisia buchloeana. Next base: position 677,140 of record CP124189.1, read on the forward strand.
CCCCTTGGGGTTGCTTGGGGGAATAACTGGACGCCGATGCCGTCGTCGAGGTCGTCGAGCTCATCCTTGGGGCCGCCGATCGCGAGATGGGGTCGCTCACCTCGCCCCCTCGGAGGGTTCCATACCCCACTCATGCACTGATCATGACGACGCGGTCCCCTCGTACTCATCATCTAGTTGACCACCACGAAGCCTTAGCATCGACATCGCCATCGACAGCAGCGGCAAGGATGAGCAGCAGCAGCAGCACCAAGGACGTCTTCGATCCAGCAGCCCTCATCGGCAGCGTCGAGGCCCTCCTGCCTCAAAGCAGCCATGACTCCAGTACCACGACGGCACAGCTGAGCAGCCCGTACGATGCCATCGCAGCCCTCGCACACGCCCTCATGACCGCCGTCGGCTTCCGTCTCATCGGACTCGGCGAAGACCATCGGCTCGCCGCTTCGTCCGGCGCGGGTCAGGGCTCATCGTCAAACCAAGGCGATGATGACAAGGACAAGGACGACGAGGACAAGGCAGCAGCTTCCCAGAATCGCCTGCCGGCAGAGTGGAACGCGCGCGGGCCGGAGAGCTACGCATTTCGGTACCGACACAACCAGAGCGCCATGGAGTTCCTCCTCAAGCTCGTCCGGGTCGGCGGACGGGTGCTGATCCATGCGCTCGCAGTCGAGGTGAGTACATCCTCTCCTATGAATGGTGACGGGGGCAAGCAAGCTGAGGCGTATTCTCGTCTCTACGCACGCAGGACAACAAGACGGCCACGCTCGACATTCAAGTAGCAGACTACACCTCGGCCGCCTTCTTCCCCTATCCGCGTAGCTCATCGTCCGACTCGGAGCCGCTCCTCCAAGGCTTCATTGGGTCGAGCCGGGTGCAAGACTTGGCATCGCTGTTCAAGATTAACATCATTCAGAAGCTCGTACCTGGTCTGCAGAAGGAGGGATACCACGAGGACAGCAGTGCCAATAGCAGCAGCAGCCAGACCGCGGGAAGCGGACCCAGTCAGCCCCGTCAGCCGCCTACCGGTCCACGGCACGAGTACGACCCCCTCGCCGACCCGCGCTTCCAGCCACCACCAGCCCGACCACGCCGGCCGGACGAGGACGATCACAACTACCCGCACTTTGATCCCTTTGGCATCACGGGCCCCCGCAACCCAGCCACGATTGGCGATCGCGACCTCAACCCGCTCGGCATCCCGCCCGGCCGATTTGGCGGTGGTCCACCCCCTCTCTTCGGGGGAGGGGATAACGGAGGTGGGATGATTGTCGGGCCTGATCACCCGCTCTTCCGCGACCGCTTCGGACCCTCGGGCCCCGGTGGTGTCGGTCCAGATGGGGGCCCAGGCGGCCTCCCTCCCGGTGCGGTCCCACCCGGGGCGCGCTTCGATCCCATTGGGCCATTTGGGCCCATGGGTCCCGGTGCCGGTGGTCCCCGTCGACCTGGCAGCGCGGGACGAGGACGGGGCGGGCCGCTGGGAGGCGATCCGGACTGGGATGATGTGCCGCCGCCGCGCAATGTGAGTGCTCGTCCTTGGGAGATGGACGAATGGGAAGGTGCGTACTGACCCGTCTTTGGCCCCTCTTACTGCAGAGCGACTACGACAACATGTTCATGTGAGGCCAGCTGCGCCTGTAGTGCAAGTACGTAATCGAGCCTCTGCCATGCTGTTCGCTTTGTACGGGCAAGCGCTTGCTGTATCATGTCGAATACGCGTCGTTACTGAGCGTACTCAGTGGCAAAGCTAGCGGGGCGGGCCAATCTATTGAAACGGCGCGCGCACAGACCGCCGCCGATGACACGGGACGTGTGGGCGGGTGGGAAGGACGCAGGCGGGAAACCCTGTCCACGACGACGATCATCGCACAAGTCAACACCAGCAGCGGCGCAGGCAGCATGGCAGCTCGCCCTCCGGCCGACGTGCACAACGGCGGCGCTGGCAACGGCGCCGCTCCGTCGTGGGACGCCCAGGAGCGCACCACCCTCCACGCGGCCGCGCCGGGTTCGACGAGTGAGCAGCCCTCGAGGCCCTCTGCTGGCTCTGGGCAGGCGGCGACGACGACGGGGACGGGGACGGGCGGGAGGAGTCATGTTCACATCCAGCCCGAGCTGCCCCATCCGCGCGGGAGCAGGAACGCCTTCCCACCATCGCAGGGTATAGGCGCCGGAGGGCTGCCGGTGGAGATGGCTGCGTTTGCCTACCCGCCTACGTACCCCTCTGCCTCGGCCACGGCCACGGGCACGGCCAGCATGAGGGAGAACGGCGTAGCAGGCAGGGATACGGCCGCCGCCCTCGCGCTCGAGCACGACGAGGCCGCCCGCTCACAGGCGTACCACCACGCCCCTCCAACCCAAGCAGCGGCCCAACCACCAGCGTCGTCCGGATCCGCCTTCTCGCGCTTCACGAAGCGTCCCACGGCGCAGACGTACAAGAGCAATAGCAGTGCCGAGTGGGCGCGGCTGCTCGGGCGGGCGGGGTACGCGGCGGCCCCTCAGGCGGACGAGGGGAGTGTCGATCCCAATTGGGCTGCCCAGTCGCAGGGGTTTCGGGGGCCGGGGACGCCTGCTTCGGTGAGTGCGCCGTCGCGAGCTCATGGTGACTGATGTGGACCGCTACTGATACCCTTGCGCTCCTCTCCTTTCCGTCCTTCTCGAAGCCAACGCACTTTCTGTGTCTGCCTTTGACAAGGGGCGTCCTCAGGAGGCTCGTCTTCATCTTCTTCGTCACCGCCCTACTGTGGGTGCCGGGCATCGTCGCCCTGGCAGCGTACGGAGCTCGATCGAGTAACAGCTATAGCAACCCGCGAGTGTGGAAGGGTGAGTCCAGCCTGGGCACCGATATGTCGGGATCCTGTTGCTGAACGCTATTCAATCTCTCATCGCATTCAGTCGGCATATTCTGGTGGTCGTGCTGGCTCAGCTCCATTTGGGTGGGCTGGTTCGTCAGCGTGTACGTCTCCAGGCTCGTTCCTCGCCTCTTGGGAGGCACTGTTGGTGAGTGATCGTCACAAAGAGCTTAGCCTTTTTTCCTCGCATGCTGACCAGTGGTGGCACTCAGGTGCCTTCTCGGTCGAGATCAAGCACTATTTGCAGTACTTGAAGGTGCTCTCCAAGTACATTGCTCTCTTCGCGTGGACCATCCTGGTGAGCCCATGACCGTGCTTCAATCATGTTAAGGCCCTCGAGAGCTGATCGCTTCTCATCGCCGCCGCACAGGTCTGGATCAGCTGGCTGGCCGTCATCTGGAACAATTTCCAAGATCCGGCCCGTAACGACACCATCACGCCCGCGACGTCCAATTCTTCAGCGTCGGGGTTGGCAGGCCTTGATCCGAACGGACTCTTCAACACGACGACGATACTCGGCGACTCGAGCTTGACGTCGACTTACAACCTCATGCTCACCCTCACGCATCTCTGGTGCGTATGTGCTGTATCGTGTTATGCGGTGGACCCTAGGCTGACATGCTCCGCTGTACAGGTTCGGGCTGATCATCTGCTCGGCCCTCCTCCTCGCTGAGAAGTTTCTCATACAGATCATCGCCCTGTCCTTCCACCGCGTCTCGTACGAGGATCGCCTGGCGCAGAACAAGCTCCACGTCGAGATCCTCACGACGCTGTACGACCACGCCATGCGTAGCGGCGTGATCAGCAGTGCGGCAAGCAGCCGACCGGGCACGCCCACGAAGGGATTCTCCACGACCAAGACGGATGCGAGCAAGTCGTCCGGCAAGCGCTCCTACTTTGACTACGAGCGTCTGCAGCTCAGCCGGCGTGCGCGCCGGACGCGGTCCGAAGACGGGCAGGCGAACAACAGCATCATGGGCTACGTCGCTGCCGAGCTCGGCTTCGAGAACGAGGCGGCGGCGCAGAGTCTGCGTCTGCGGTTCAAGAATGGCATGCCGGTGCCGTCCAAGGTGTCGCCGCGCACCGCCGTGCTCGTCGCGCTGTGCAGCGGCGTCGAGACGCGCAAGCTCTCCTACCGCATCTTCCGCGCCTTCTCGCACTGGGAGGCTGTCGAGGACGGCACGGACGAGGTGGAGCGCGTGATGGAGTACTCGGACATTGCGCGCTTCTTTGCGACGGCGGCGGCGGCCAAGGTGGCGTGGGAGCTGTTGGACAAGGATGGGAATGGGAGCGTGACGGAGGAGGAGATGTTGGCGGCTGGGCAGGAGGTGCATCGCGAGCGCGACTCGCTGATGAATAGCATGCGAGATGTCGACTCGGTGCGTGTGGGACCTTAGGGCGTGGCTTTTGTTGTATGGACTGCTGACGCTCATCATTCTGGATCACCCTCTCTGATACGATAATCTCCACAGGCGGTCGGCCGGCTCGATCAAGTCTTCATGTCGTTCTTCTCCATCATCTCGGTCGTCATCGTGGCCGGGCTGATCTCGACCAAGTTTGCGTCGCTCGTCACCTCCTTTTCGACCCTTTTGCTCGGTCTCTCGTGGCTGTTGAGCGCGACGGGTGAGTTGTGGTCGTGTATGGATCGCTCGGGGTTGGGTCATGATTCACCGACCCATGTTTCAACTTCGCTTTTGCAGCACAAGAGGCCTTGTCTGCCATCATCTTCCTCTTTGTCAAGGTGAGTGCCGCTGATGCTCCCGCCCTCCGGCTTGGCATGTTTACTGACGGTCTTGGGTCAACCACAGCACCCCTACGATGTGGGCGATAGAGTTGAGGTCGATGGCGGTCCTGGTGTGGCAACGTACTTGGTCGCCGAGATCAACTTGCTCAGCAGTGAGTCCACTCACCCAGCTGAGGTAGACGTGTACTGATCCATCGTTTGTCAATCCTGTGATCCACAGCCATCTTCAAGACGACGACGTGAGTACAGAGAGTGTGTCCGTATGTCACCGAAAGTCACTCATCAAGTCTATATTCTACAGTGGCAAATATGTCCAGCTGAGCCACAGCGTGCTGACGACCAAGATGATCACCAACCTGCGGCGGAGCGGTCCCATTGAAGAGACGATCACCTTTGAGGTGCCGTACTCGACGACGTTTGAGCAAATCGAACAGCTGCGCGAGCGCATGATCGACTGGATCGCGACGCAACCGCGCGACTTTTTCCCTGGGCTCAACATTGCCGTCGTGGCGCTACCGGAGTTCAAGAGTATCAAGCTGGAGTCGGGGATTCGATACAAGTCGAATTGGCAGGCTGGTGCGCTCAAGACGATGAGGAAGAATGTGAGTTTGTTGTCTCTACTCATGCGAGAGCTTCAAGCGCTGATGGAATGGTGCTTGATACCGCAGCGGTGGATGTGCCGGTTCAAGGAGATCCTCTCGGAGACGGGCATCGCCCTCCCCGACGCGCCTTCGACGACGCGCGTGACGCTCATCCCGTACCCGCCCCCGGAGAGCGAGACGGCCAAGCCGAGCGCGGCAGAAGCTCTGGCTGCGACGCGTACCGGGGGGCTGCTCGACCCCGGCGAGGAGGGCGTGAGCAGCAGCCATGGCGGTGGTGGCGTCACGGGCACGACGACGGCGGCGACGGCGATGCGCGAGTTCAACTTTTTGGACGGGGTCGAGGCGCAAGATGCCAAGTTGCTGAGTACGCGTGCTGTGCGGCAGCGTGGTGGTGGGCAGGAGGGCTCGGCGGTCCCTTCTGCCATTGGGGGAGCGACGGGCTTTTCGAGTGCGAGGGGAGGGGAGGAAGGGGAGGGCGAGATGAGGAGGCGGCCTGTTGGCGGGGGCCAGGATGGGGAGATCGCTTGAGGCGGGCCCTGCGTATGGGAGTGGACCATGGACTGGGCAGGACGGACGCGCTCCAAGGTCGAACCTACCTTGGCTGGACGATGCGCAGGATCCTCCATCCACCTTTGCTGCCAGTAACATCGCGATACGATACTCTTGCCACTTCCGTTCCGTCATCTTTCGGAACAGAAAGCAGATCCGTTTGGCGTTCCGGTAGGCGATCGCAACTCCGACGCCTCCGCCGGTACCTGTCACAGGCAGGTTCCCGTGTGCTCCGCCCCTCGCCGTGTCGGGAGTGGGTCCTCCTCCTCCCTCACGACGACCACGACATCGACGACGCTGACCTCGTGGGCGAGGCAGTGGGCACACAGACAACAGGCCACGGGCGCGGGCCGGCGACGGGGCACGTGCAAGGCGCCCCAGTGTCTGCCTCAGCCAGCTGGGCGTCCGTCCGCCATGGGTGCGTGTTGTCCTCACCCAGCGCGCTGATCTGCCATTGCTCACCTTCATCCTGCCTTTGAACCGCCAAGGCGTCGGGGCGTCCGACATGGCAGACGACCCAGCCGTCTCGGCCCTGGCAGAGCTGCCCGCCGAGCTCATCGAAATGGTCGCGCTGGTGAGCAGCCTCGCCCCTTGGCGTCGACTTCGAACATGGCCTCACGCATTCTTGGTGACCTACAGTCGGTCGCCGACGAGGCCTCGCTGCGGGCCCTGGCCTCCACCAATCGCAGGATCAGAAGCATCCTTCACCCACGCTTCCTCGACATGTTCACCATCGAGTGCGCCCTCGCCGAACCCGCCCTGTGGGACTCCCTGGCGGCACGGCCAAAGATACCGGGCATGATCCGCCACCTCACCATTGACCCACGCCTCGAGCCACGACCAAAGGGCCGCATCCCTGCCTGGATCACATCGTCGGCGCTGCAAGCCTCTCCCGACGCAGACGAAAGCACGGGGGCTCTGGCCGCCGCCATCTCCCTCTCCTCCCTCTCGCCCACCCTGGAGAGCGAGCGCGAAGACGAGGCCAAGTTCACAGCCGCCCTCCGACACATGAACCACCTCTCCAAGCTCATCTGGCGCCACAACCCGCCCCACGACCCGGACCACGTATGGACGACGCTCCTGGCGCACTGTGGCCATCTCACCGATCTCGAGATTGCCGATCGCGACGCGGGCGCCCTGCGCGGGGAGCGCAAGGTCAGGGAGCCTCTGCCCAGCATTCACCTGTCCCGGCTCGCTACCAGGCTCGACACCTTTCCGCTCACGCGTCTCGTATGGTACACGTCGGCCTACGACGCCAATGATGGTGGGTCCTTGGTCCTGATACGCGAATCGGTCCTCTTGCTCAACTTTCATGAAGAGCGAACACAGTTATCATCTCCAAGCTCGGCCCACTCGAGGACACCCTGGTCAATGGCTGTCCCTATCTTGAAGAGCTCCGCATCCGCCAATGCTCGCCCCATGTGGTCAACTACGCCGGCACCCTGCTCAGCCGCGCCTTCTGGCCGCGCCTGCGCATCCTCGAACTGGCCCACTTCCACGCAGGCGACTGCGAAGCAGTAGCCGCCTTCTTCGCGCGCCACCCGCTCATCCACACCCTCATCCTCGACCAAAACGACTTCACCTCGGGCCAGTTTGTGGATCTGGAGGAGATCAAGGACGACGCGTTGCCGCTGCTCGAGGTGCTGTGCGCGGGCATTGATAATGTCAATGCGGTTCTGCGGGCGGGGACGCGGACCAAGCTGAGGAGAATTTATGGGCTGCAGTTTGATACGCAGATGCGACGCGCACGGCGGCCTACGACGTGGTCGTCTTCTGGGGAGGGGGCGCGTCTTTTGGAGGGCTTGGCGCGGACGCCGTCCTTACGGGAGCTCGAGGGCGAATTGTGAGTTCTCCTTCCCACTTCATGGCATGGACAACGAGCTGACGGGACGTGACTGTGATCGCCAAACTCGACCTTTCGATAACAGCGCGGTCGTCATCGCCGACAAGCTCGACCTGGTCCGCCTCTTTGCAAGCTGCACCAATCTCACCTCGCTCAAGGTGCGCTGCTCCTTCGCCGGCCTGCTGGAGAGCTACCTGCCCGCGTTCGCGTACCTGAAGCACATCAAGAGCATCGACCTGCCACTGCAGCATTTCGACGTGCTGCCGTCTGCCAACGTGGTACACGGCTCGCTCACGATGCGGATGGGGTCGGAGAGGGGCTTCCTCACCCCTGCGGGTAGCGGAGGCTCGCCTCTACGCGGCATGTCGTCCATCCCGACGCCGTGGAGCAACTTTGGCGGCGGCAGTCCAGGCGGTGGTGGTCACGGCAGCCCGGGCGGACCCACCTCGAACCGGAGCCTGCCCCACTCCCCAAGCCTGAGCAGCTTCAGTCCGGGCTCGAACCTGTCCCCCCACGGCGGGAGCGGAAGCGGCGGCGGTCCGACGTCGTTCGTGAGCGGTCTGCTGCGCCGGGTGCGGATGATTGCCGAGGTGTGCCCCGAGTTGGAGACGGTGCGGTTTGGGGGTGGGGGCATGACTGGGTTGGCGCGTGTGGTGCGGTATGCGGGCTCGAGCGAGGTGAGCAGCGTCGAGCTGGGCGAGGAGGAGGCTTCGGGTCGGAAGGGCGAGCAGGGGCGGAGGAAGAGGGATGGAGACGGGCGCGGGGACGAGGACGAGGACGGTGGCAGGGAGGAGAGCTTGCGGTTGACGAGGTGCAAGGCTTCTGGCTGGGCGCCTTACGGGCTGACGGAGCCTGGGCCCATGTGAGGGCGGCGTACTTCCCTGCCGACCTTCAGACCCGACCTAGACGGCACCCACCCTCGTCGACCTCGACCTCGACCTCGACCTCGTCAAGATCATCGACCAACGTCAAGAGGAGTCGCGTGCAACCGCGGTATTCGGCATTCGACCTTTCTAACTTGTTTATACTTGGACTCTACAGCATTCGCTTCACCCTCAGCGCTTCTCCTCCTTCTCCTGCTAGAGAGATACACCGACATGGATGCTTGCTCATGTACCTCTCGTCCATTGACAACGACGAACAAGGACCTCATCGAGATGGGGTGGCAAAGGCAGCCGAATGGGGAACCGCGCCCACGCACGCCGATGCTGCCGCGCGCGTGGGTTGGACTTCCCATCGTCTGGCACCTGGAAGCTCGTCCTGGACGACCACCACCGACGGACAGGAGGGGGACTCGCAAGGCACGGTAGCAAACGCGCGAATCGATCGTGTGAGCCCCAGTACGTACCGGAGCGATGGACGTCGACGCGCCCGCCTCGACAGCGGCAGCGGGCCGAGCGGAGGGCAGCGCGACCACCTCGCGCAACGGCCACGGCGACAAGACGGGCAAGAATGTCGGTGATGGCGGCGCAGCGGACGAGGGGCGGAGGACGAGCAAGGCCGCGGCTGGTGAGGATGGGGACAGGGACGGGGATGGGGATGTGGTCATGCTCGCTGCCAACGAGGCGCCTGCGAGGGCAGCGGGCGCGGCCGGACCGAGCACCAGCAGCTCGAGCTCGAGCGCGAGGTCAGCTCCGCAGCAGCTAGGACAACGTCCACAAGAGGGCACGAGCAAGGGCAACGCATCTACAGCCACGCCCAACGGCACCCATCCCACGCCCGCGCGTACAAGCCAAGCCAACGTACGAAGTGCTTCACTACGAGACGACGAGGAGGAGATCCCGCCCTCCGAGCTCCAGTGGCTCTGGTCCGCCAAGGAGTGGGATGACTGGACACCTTCCCGCGCGGCGGGCCTGGACAAGCACGAGGAGCGCAATCGGCGGTATCAGGGTGTCAAGTTTATGTATCAGATGGCAGACCGGCTTGCGCTGTAAGTACTGCCTGATCTTGGGCACACTTGCTTGACCCGAAGCTGACAGCTCTTCCTCTGGCTGTCGGACGGACAGGTTCGGCCACGTCTTGCACACGGCAGCGACGTACTTCCATCGCTTTTTCTTGCGCAAGCCGATGAAGTCCAAGATCTCAGAAAATAGTAGTACTGGGTATGACATTCATGTGAGTACACCGCAACCAGCCAGCGGCTTTTCATTCAGGCGCACGGACTGACTGCGCTTCCTTGCCTTCATGACGCGCCGACGGTTCAGGAAATAGCCGTGGCGTGCGTCTTCCTCGCGTCCAAGAATGAGGAGCAACATCGCAAGCTGGCCAGCATCATCGAGGCGGCGATCGCTACGGTGCATTACAATACGGGCGGGCAGAATCCGCTCGGTCAGAACACGCCCGAAGTGAGTCGAGCAAGGCCTAGAGCGCTACTTGCAGCGGGCCAGGAAGTGCTCACAGTCGGCTCCTTGAAACACGCACAGAATTTCAGGAAATGGCGGGACACAATCATAGCGTACGAGGACGAGCTCTTCAGCGTGCTGTGTGCCGACCTCGTGATTGCACAACCCATCGCCATGTTCGTCGAGGCGTGCCGCATCTTTGAAGTCGGGCGCGAGCAGATTTACAATGGCATCAATCTGCTGCACGACATGTGAGTACAGCACAGTTCAGGAGGAGGGGGAGCTGATGCGCTGATCAGATGATTGCCGCCTTGACAGCAACCGCGACATCTACTGTCAATTGTGGGAGGCCAACGTACAAGCGGCGACGGCGTTCCATGCGGTGCACCTCATGGCCGGCTTGGACTACGACGAGTACACCATTCCGATGGAGCTTGCTCAGATTGCACCACCATGTTCAGACGAGGACCGACTCTGGCTGACGGTATTCGGCTGCGAGTACCAGGATGTCAGGCGTGAGTGGTCCAGTCTGTTCCATGCTGAGAGTGTGGAGCTGACAATGCTGTCCCATTTCCTCAGAATGTGGCGACGCGATCAGGGCGTTTTACAAGTGGCGGGACGCAGCAGTCAAGAATACGCGCAAGGAGCTCGTCGCTGAGCGTACGAGACGAACAAGGTCAAACGCCGCGACGCCTGCAAGAGCGTCACTTGCCACCTCGACACCGCTTCATCCCGGATCAATGGGCGCTACCAACGGGAACAACGCGACGCCCTCAGCAATGTCCTCCCATCATTCCACCGAGCCGACGGTGTCGACCCACCTGCGGGCAAATGGCCATCGGGCGCTACCGCGGAATCACTCGTCGTCGACATTATCATCGACCTACACGCCCGAGCTTGGCAGTAGCCAAGGCGCCAGCTTTGAGCTACCTACCAGCTCTCAGCCCAGCGGCCGCGATGGGCCCACTATCGCGGGAGATGGACCGACATCGAGCTCGGCAACGGAGGTCGCTGATTCTAGGGATCGATGGAGGGCCATCTCGGCCCCTGCCCATCACCAAGCGCAGCCAGGCGGAGGTCAAGACGGCGGCTTTGGTGGCGGTCATGATGGGTCGACGTACACGCTCGAATCGCCCAAGCTGAACCAAGAGGACGGCGATGAGGAGGAAGAAGGGCAGCACGATCCGGCGCCTGGTCCCGATGCAGCTTCGACAGGGGGCCCGCTAGCGACGTCCACAGCGATGGCGGGCGTAGCACCATTTGCGCACACGCGCAGTTCGTCTGTCAGCCATGGTCTGGGTGTTGCGCTGCCTTACGACGGGCCCGTGTCGCCTGTCATGCCTGTGGACGACGGCGAGGACGACGCTGAGGAGGGCGCTGTAGATGACGATGTATGAGTCTATGCAAGCTGGGTTGCTGTCCATCCATCGCTGCGTTTCGTGAGCCTGAAGACGTCTTAGAAAGAGCAGAAGAGCAAGGTAATACGGTCGGCGATGTGTCGGCGATCTTTGGCCGATGGAACGGAGCTCCGAGGAGGAGAAGTTAGGACCTTCCCTCATTCGACTCGACGAAGGACTTTTACTACCTGACTACCATCATTCCCTGAGCTCGGCGGAACCAAGGCAAGAAGGAGGGCCACAATGGTGAGTGTGGACGTGCCTTGGAAGGTCCGAGAGCCCTGCGTGTGGCACGCTGACCATCGCCTCTCTCTGGGGACGATCAGACGCGATATGCCTGCCTTGTCTGCGGTGAGTCCTACCATGATCCCAAACCCCCTTTGGCCCTTACTGAACGCGTCTGCTTCTCTTCCCTTCGCGCCGCTACAGGCCCAGCCGGCTCAGGCAAGTCCACCTTCTCCTCAGCGCTCATCACGCATGCCCAATCAACTGGCAGACGAATGCACCTCTTCAACCTCGACCCCGCCGCCGAAGACTTTGAGTACGAGCCGAGCATCGACATTCGCGAGCTCATCACGCTCGAGGACGTGATGGAGGAGATGGAGCTTGGGCCCAATGGCGGGTTGATCTACTGCTTTGAGTATCTGCTCGAGAATACGGATTGGCTGCAGGAGCAGTTGAGCGATTATGAGGATGATTACCTCGTCATCGACTGTCCTGGTGAGTTCCTTCCTCGTCCTGTTCCAGTCTCACATCTCATTGAACACGTCTACTACCCATCGAACTTACGCTAACAGGCCAGATCGAGCTCTTCACCCACACCCCGCTCATCTCGCGCTTCGTCCGCCTCCTCGCCACCGAGTACAACTTCCGCCTCTGCGCCACCTACCTCGTCGAGTCCCAGTTCATGGACGACAAGACCAAGTACTTCTCCGGCGTCCTGAGCGCCATGAGCGCCATGATCAACCTCGAGCTGCCGCACCTCAACCTGCTCAGCAAGATGGATCTCGTCGAGAAGGGGTTGACGGGTGGGGAGGCGCGCGGCGGTGCTGGTGCTGCGAGTCGGAGGCATCGCGCTCAGTTGGAGGCGAATGATTTGGACGCTGTTGCGGAGGAGGAGGAGCGGAAGAGGCTACGGAGGAGTCAGATCCAAAGGTACGCTTCCCTTCGGCCCCGTCCTGATCGCCAAAGGCTAAAAGGACTTCTGACCCAATCTGGACCTTTAGATATCTCGACCCGGACCCGCTCCTCCTCGTCAACGAGATCAACTCGATCACCAACCCCAAGTACCACTCGCTCAACCGGGCCCTCGTCGAGCTCATCGACGACTTCAGCATGGTCAACTTTACGCCCCTCGACGTGACGGATGAGGATAGCGTCGGGCTGGTGCTCAGCTTGGTGGACAACGCGCTTCAGTACGGCGAGGACGAGGTGAGTGCCGCCTTGCTACTGGGGCTCATTCGCGAATGTGATTGATCGCTGACGAACGCATTGCTCGTTCACAGGAGCCCAAAGAGCCCAAGGACATGGACAATGTAGGCGCCATGGACGAGGACGACTGACGTACGGTCCCGCCCGTCTCGTCACACCCCTTGCCAAATATAGAGCATCACTCGTCAGATTGCAAGGATCGACGGTGCGCGCGCATGGATTCGGAGCCAGCAAAGCATGAATGGGAGAGAGACGTTGACAAAGTACGGAGGAGAGGCTTGTCATCGTTTGATTGTCATGTAGCGAACGCTTGTGATTTATCGACCTGGCGTTGTAAGTGGCGGCAAGCCGTACTGGCTCTGTTCGGAGTGGAAACTTGGTAAGCCTGGCTGTTCGGAAGCACACGGAGCCCATCAAGGAGGCCGACTCACTCTAAACTCGCCCTTGACGACCCACTTGGCGCCCTTGCCCTTCCCCTCCTTCGTCGCGACCTCATTCAGCTTCTTCTCAATCGCCGTCTTGCTCACATTGACGCTCGCCCCACCACCCGAGCCGCCGCCGCCGCCCTGCTGCTCGGCAAACTTGTCCTTGAGATCCTCCAGGAGCGCGGGCTTGCTCCGCGTCGAGCCGTCGACGAGACGGAGGAGGTCGGGTAGGAGCTCGTCCGGGAAGACGCCCTTGGAACGTCCGCGCTTCTCGCCGCCTTCGCCCGCCGTAGCCGCGCAGGGGAAGGGCGGCAATCCGGGCGGCGCGAGCGGGTCGTCTTGCGCGTTGGCAATCGCGAAGAGCTCGGCGAGCGTGCCTTGTCCTGCCCCTGCGATTTGCTTGCTCGGATGGGCCGACTTGAGAGGTTTTGGCGGTGTCGTCACCTTCGTCGTCAAGGGAGCCGTGCTCGATTGGTGCGGCGCCATCACGATGGTGTCTTGCTGGGACGCCATTTCCGCGACGGTCGAGCACTCAAAGGTGAAGGGATTGAGCCCGTAGTGTGCACCTGTAAATAGATCATTCAGTGGTGGTTCCGGTGGCGTTGTTGAGCGACAGCACTTACTGTTCAGGAACTCGACCTGGAACGGCTGAAAGAGGACCGCATCGATGCGGCCGGCCACCGTTTCCCAGTGTGGTCCCGCAGAGAAGGGTACCAGTTTGGCATTGAACCGTCTCCCCAAAGCCTTGACGCGCTTCTGCTTGCCACCGCGCTGAATCACCACCGTGTCCGTCTCCTCGGCAGCGCGCTTGGCGGGCGCTTTGCTCGAAGGCTTTTGGGCGGGAACCGCGTTGCCCTCTGCGTCGACCTCCATGATGTCGCTATTGACGTCGTCGTCACCCTTGGCTGCGACCGCGACCTCTCCTGTTGCCGACTGACCCTCGACATCGTCGACCTCCTCAAGATCATCGACGAGCCAATCGTCCATCTCCGAGTCATCATCATCGTCTTCCTTCTCCTCCTCCTCCGCATCTTGGCCCTCATCGATATCCTCGCCTTCCAACTGGCCTTGGTCCTCCCACTCGTCGTCGCTGTCATAGCTGTAGTCGAGCAGCACGGGATCTTGGGCGAAGGGCGTCCGCGGGCCGATGAGGTTGCTCGGCCGCGTAAAGGTGCCGTACCAGCCTGGCCGCCGGTCTTGCTCAAAGTTGATAAACTTGAGGCGGACGAGGTTGCGGTCCGAGATGATGCGATCAAGAGCGCGCTTGGCCTCGGTGGCTGCTTCGCCACCAATGATGTCGGACTCGGCCACAGCGCGCATCACTTGTCGGACCACGACCGGGGGATGTACACCGCGACGCGATGGCTTCCAGGTGGCGCCTTGAGAGCCAGCCGCTGGCATGGACGAGAACTTTGACAGGAAGCTGGCTGTGACCGGTTCTCCTCTCGACTTGGGTGTCATCTTGGTCTTCAGGTCTGCTAGAAGTTCTGTGTACCCAGGTGATTCTTGAGCGACGAATGTCAAAGAAGCATAATGCTCTCTGATGCTCACCTTCTCTAGATGGTGAGGGGTTCTCCGACTCCGCGTCGGCATTCAACGCGTCGACGACGCGTAGCAAGTCAGACGAGGCAGGTCTAGCCCACTTGTTGATAGGAGCCAGGTCCTTGTATATGCCAGGCAAGAAGGTTCGTTGGAAGTCGCTCTTGCCAGCGTTGGCGCGTGCGGACGCCATGGCTGTAAGGAGACGCTTGACAAGTCAGTGTTCGTTCAGCGTACTGACGCGCGTCTGCTCTACGTACCTGCCATGGCGGCCTGCTTGGAAGCGCTGCCGTCGGCCGGCTTCTTGAGGAATGAGCTCATGAAATTGCGCGTCTTGGCCGCCGTCTACATGAGGAATGGGATGGTCAGTGACGTCGCGTTTGAAGGGCCAGAGGGAGATGCGAGCTACTCACTGCGGCCGCCTTGCGTGCCCTCTCCTCCTTCTCGTGCTTCTGAGCATCTTTGGCTTCGCGCTTAGCGCGCTGCTCCTCGTCCCTTGCTTCACGGGCCTCCTTCTTCTGCCGTAGCTCGTTCTCCTTGGCTTCGCGCGCCTCCTCGCGCTGCCGTTGCTGCTCCTCCTTTGATTCCTGTTTGGCCTTCTGCTCAAGCTCCTTCTGTTCGCGCTTGGCTTGCGCCTCTTGCTGCTTCTTCTCTCGCTCAGCCTGCTCCTCGGGTGTCTGTGTGCGGTTCGTGATAGACCACGGGGAGTCAGTCACTCAGAAATGGATCAGCCGAGAGAGAGACGTACCAGCTTCTTCTTCTTCGTCACCTTGGGCCGATGAATGGTCTCTGTCTCCTGTGCGGCTGTCGCCTTGGCTGTTGATGCTGCCATCGAGCTTGACTCTGCTGTTCGAGTGGGTGCAGCGGGAATGACGATCTCAAAGCCGCAGTCTTCCAGGGTTGGTCGAGCCTGAGGCTTGGACGTGGCAGTCTTTGCGCTTGCTTGAGAGTCGGTCAGGTCGGGTGCGCCCTCTGCTGCTCGTGCGGCGAGCGGCGACGACTGTGGGCCGCGTGAGGAGGCCGGGCTCGACGCTGAATGGTCGAGGGCGGGTGTGGCCTTGAGCGGGCTGGACACCTCGTCCCTTCCGGGCGCTGGCGTGTCGGCTCGCGAGGACGTTCCGCTGTTGGCTCCACTCGCTTCGGCGGCCTGCTTGTCGTGCTCGTCCTTTGCTGGAGCTGCTCTTGGGAAGGCGACGGGAGGAAAGAGACCCGGTGTTGGTTCGTCGCTCGACGCTGCTGCCGTCTTCTCTGGCGTGTGCGACGTGGCCGCAAACACGAGCTGAGCCTGGCGCATGCTGGCTGAGCGCAGTGCTGAGTGCTGAATGCTGCGACGGCTGTCGATGCTGGCGCTGATATCGTCGTCGTCGTCGAGGACGCGTTCGGCCAAGTGTTGGTGTCGCGCTCCCCGCCTCGCCTCGACGCGCTTCCCAAAACAACGCGGACCCCAACGCGCGGCGCCCAGCCACGAACGCGCTCACCTCACGCGACGCGATGTGACTATCCAGATCGGCGACGCCCGCCCGCGCCGCGCTTCATCTGGCCTCAAGGGGGCCACGCAGCGTCCTCCTCAGCACCCACCACCACCACCACCACGACGATCCCATCCCACTCCCACTCCCACTTCCACAGACCCCAAGCCTCTACACCAGGGACCGCCTCATCCCACGCTCTCCTCGTCAAGGCCAACCCAGTACTCCACTACAGCGACCCCCAGCCGCGTGCTGCCTTTGTCCAGCGCCATGGAGTACACCATTCCCTACGACGAGGCCTTGCCCGGTCGCTGGCAGCGCGCTCACAATGAGCTCTCGCCGCCTTCAAGCCCGGCCGTAGACAGCGCCGGAGTCGAGGTCGCCGGCGGTCAACGCATCGCCAAGATGGCCGCAAGGATGTCCAAGCCAAGCTCCTCCATCAAGCCTGCCGCCGCGCAAGGCCACCCAACAAAGGCTCTCACCCCTCCCACAAGCTCGGAAGCCGCTCGAACTGCCGCCGTGCGAACGTACGAGCAGGCGGCCGCCAAGGAGCCCAATGCCGCTACAGATCCTGCTCGCGATGGAGATCGCTCCAGCTCGGCTTCACCCGTCCCTCGATGCTCTTCGCCAACACCGGCCGGTCTCTCCAGGACTGGCGCGCAAGCCTCGGGCACGGTCACGCCTCCTCCCCTTGTCTCGTCGCACCGACACCCACGCCAAGCCAGGGTCCTGCCGCCTCCGATCCGTGACACCCCCAACAACCCCTTCCTCGAGGGCGGCCCTGCCGACCTTGGCTTCCGTGGACCCTTTGGCGCCGACGCCCGCATCGTTGCCGACGCTCGCGCTGCCAGCAGGGTGCAGAAGGGAAGAACTACATACGTCTTGTGAGTTCAAGGGCTCACTTGGGGTCATGAAGTCGACCTTACTGACGTCCTCTTATCTTATGATACAGCCGCGGCCAACGCATCACGTACGATGATCCTGACTACGTGTCCGGCGACTCGGACAGCGATGGCCTCTTTGGCCCGCAAGGCCTCCAGCCGCGCCTGCTCTTCCCCTCACAAGCGCCTTCGAGGCCAGCAGACCGACAGCCAGCCAGTGCGTCCTCTGCCTCTCGCTCCGGATCACGATCGCGCTCTCGCGCTCTCATGCCCTCTGCTTCCGCCAAGCTGGCAGCCTCGCTCGCAGCACACCAGCGATCTCTCGCGTCCCGAGCGGCGCAAGAACATGCTGCTTCGGCGTCCACCCACGATCAGAATGGCATTGATGTCGACTCTTACTTTGGACCCTCTGAGGTGCCACAAGGTCGCCGAGTGAGCCAAGAATCCAAGACCCGAGCTTCTCAAGACGCTGCCTCTCGCCAACAGCTCCTTCAGCGCTGTGACGACTGGTCCTCAGACGCCAGCGATGAGGGCGAAAGCATTGGCCGCTGTGCTAGCTCTTCAATTAGCCATTCCGGCTTTGACCCGCTGGAACGGGTCCGGACAGCGATTGAAATGGACCATCTCGTCGCCCTCGGAGAGCACCCTCCCACGGCCGCCACGCTGCAGATGAGTGCGGGCTCCGTCGCCATGTCCCGCGGAGCCAGCTCGCGTTCGTCCAGCTCGGCCTCAAGCTCGCGCTCGGCATGGAGCAGTGTTCGCGCGGCGCCCCACGGACAAGGCAACGCGAACCCAAACAAGCGCAAGGCTCACTTGCTCTGGGACCGCGAGACGTACGGACGCGCGGGCAGCGTGGGTACGGATGGCGGTGATGAGGCCGCGAGCGTCGTGTCGGACTCGACGGGCCACACCTTTGGCATGGGTCGCATCTCCCTCTCCAACTCCAACGAGACGGGCGGCAGTGCGGCCAAGCGGTCGCGATTGGCCGGACCGGAGCCCACGTCGGCTTGCCAGCTTGCGAAGCCCAGCGTCGGACTGGGCCTGACCCTTCCTGGCGAGGAGGACAAGGAAGCGACGACGCTCTGAAGAAACGCTAGTACTACATACTGGTTCAGGATACCTCTAGAAGCTCCTCTTCCTCTTCGTCCTTCATCATGCCTCGCCGCATCTTTTCCAACAGGCGCCCGCTCCAGCAATCCGTACATCCGGTCGTGTCCTCTGTCTTCCCACGCTTCGTCACCTCTGTTCAGTGTGTCATTGAAAGAAATGCGTTGAACTACAGCGGGAAGAAGTGGCTCGAGCGTAGTGAAGTCAGGAGAAAGGGACAGGCAGGCTACTCATTCTCCACGACCAGGACCACCACCATCTAACCCAACAGGCCCCAGTCAGACACGAGCAAGAGGGCAAGCCAGAGCCTGGACATGGCTGAATGCCAGCCCAGAGGCAGCGCGAGGGGAGCGACAGCGCCAAGGGCCGCTCCGTCGTCGTCTTCTTGACGCCCAAGCATCTTCAAGCTTCCGCGCTCACCCAACCTCGAGGCAGCAGGAAGGAACGCCAGGAGGATGAGGAGGAGGAGGGCAGCATCGACTGGCTGAATGCGCGGGTGCGCTATCGCCGCGTTCTCCTTGACGAGCAGGAGCCCAAGGCAAAGGTCTCTGACCTTGAGACAGGGATATCATTCCACGAGCAAGGCGAGAAGGGCACCCAAGCAACCCACGAAGACGCAGGGTCTCAAGCTCAAGCTTCTCTATCACTTGAACAGCAAGCCGGCGAGGGCACCACGCAGTCCGATGAAGCCGAGACAGGAGAAGAAGGAGAGGAGGAGGAGGGCATCTCCATCGCCCCACCGCCCTCCTTTCACTTTGCGCTGAATCGAGTCACGCCCATCGCCGATATCCTCGCGCACCCGGAACGCTTCGGCGACGGGGAAGAAGGCGCGCCTCGGGTCCGGCTCAACCTGATCGTCCTCGTTCGCGAGGTGGGCCCGCTGGAGACGTATGAGCCCAAGTGCAATCGTGGCCCTGGGTCGCTGGGCGGTGGTGTCGGTGCGTCGAGTCGGTGGCGACCGCCTGCGATGGGATATCGGAGCCACCTCGTGGTGTGCGATCGCGATGGGTCGCTTCTCAAGCTCATGCTCTGGGATCGGTGCGCGCGGATCTGGGCTCAAGACGAGGACGAAGAGGGTCAAGAAGAGGCTGATGATGCGCAGTCTCGAGCGGACATTAGTCGGCGCGGAGGCTCGAGTCGTATGCCTGTGGACGAAACGACGGTCGATGATGCGACGACAGCCAAGAGCAAGGGCCGGAAGCGGGCTCGTCGGTCTCCCTCCGCCGAGGACAGCCTCTCTCAAGACGTGTCGGCCTTGTATGAGCTTCCCCCACGCGCGCTCCGACCGGGCGATGTCGTCTACCTTACCAAGCTCATCCTCCACCGCAACCATTCCTCGCACGGCAAGGGCAAGGGCAAGGCACCGGCAGCAGGAGCCGGCCCAACCTCGGCCGCGGCCGCGGCCGCCCTGCGCCGCTTCCAATCCTCGTCGTCCATCGCGCTGTCGACGACGTCGGAGAGCGATGTCCAGCTCTGCTTCCGTGCCGATGTGCGGGCGCGTCGGGACGAGGCGTACGCGTACCTGGGTCCGGAGCGCGTGGTGGGCAGCGAGCTTGCGTACCTGGCCGAGTTTGATGCGCACTGTCGGGCGGTGTGGCAGCTGGTGCGGCGCTGGCTGTGATCGTCGGCCTCGAACTCATCTCTCTACGGAACTCCTCATGGAACGCGATCGCCTTACAGTCAGTTCGACGAGCTGGTGGGCGTGCACCCGCCCGCCTTGCCTGCCTGCCTGCCTTACTGATGTCATGAGTTCGTTACGGTCACACCACGGTCTGTTAGCAGAGCGCGGAGCGAACTTGGGCGCCGCGGGTCCACGCCTGCGGGCGCAGGCCAAACTTGCACCGCTTCTGGCGTCGAACACGTTGCAGGATCAGCCTGGAGAGACAGTACTCGTCGCCATTGACGACCTCGACGAGCTCGGCGTGGTGGCCAGGGTGCCGGCCGCGCACGGGGCAACGGAGTCTCGGAAGCCCCGATGGAAGAGCGTCGTCCTCGCACGGGCGACGCGCTGCCCCCAATCAAAGATAAACGATCTCTGTTGCCCGGGACGTCGTCGTTGACAGCGACCACCACCACCCGCACCACCACCTCTTAACTAACCCACCATTGCACTGAGAAGACCAGCGCACCACCATGACTTGTGAGTACAGCCATCAGCACTGGGCCGCTCGCTCGCTGGCGTGGCCGCCACGCGGCATCTTATGAGGCGCACCTCACCCCTCCCATATCAGCTGAGGGAGGTCGCCAGGATCCAACTCACCGCGAGGACGCGATCGAAGCACCCGCGCACCGCGTCCGGTCCGGCTTTGGCGGCCTCATCATGTAGGGAGTGAGCATCACGGCCGGCCATCATGCTGACGCGCCCGCATCTTGCCCTCCCACTACCCCAGCCGCTCTCGACCAGCTCAAGCAGTACACCACCGTCGTGTCCGACTCGGGTGACTTCGAGTCCATTGGCGCTTACAAGCCCCAAGACGCCACGACGAACCCGTCGCTCATCCTCGCCGCCGTCAAGGAGGAGAAGTATGCGCGTCTGATCGACGTCGCCATCGACTATGCCAAGAAGGAGGCCAGCGGCAAGGACATCAAGGACCAAGTCGACGTCGCCACCGACCGTCTCCTCGTCGAGTTTGGCAAGGAGATACTCAAGATCATCCCCGGCCGCGTCTCCACCGAGGTCGACGCGCGCTTCAGCTACGACAAGGAGGCAACCAAGAAGAAGGCGCTCCACATCATCGAGCTCTACAAGGACCTCGGCATTGACAAGGATCGCATCTTGATCAAGATTGCCTCGACCTGGGAGGGTATCCAGGCTGCCCGCGAGCTCGAACGCGACCACGGCATCCACTGCAACCTCACCCTCCTCTTCGGTACGTTGGTCGTGAACAGCGGTCTGCTTTGCATCAAGACACTGACATCGGACTGTGACCCTTTCATCCCACAGGCTTCTCGCAGGCTGTCGCCTGTGCCGAGGCTGGCGTGACCCTCATCTCGCCCTTCGTCGGCCGCATTCTTGACTGGTACAAGGTGAGTTCGCACGACTCGTGCTCGGCCAAGCGCAGTGCTGATGACGCGTTCGACCGCACTCGCAGGCCAAGTCGGGCAAGGACTACGCCTCGGCAGAGGACCCGGGTGTGCTCTCCGTGCAAAAGATCTACCGCTACTACAAGCAGCACGGCTACAAGACCATCGTCATGGGAGCCTCCTTCCGCAACGTCGGCGAGATCAAGGAGCTGGCTGGCTGTGACTGTGAGTGCTTGAAGAGGGCAGGGCGCGTTATCGTGCTTGATCACACGCTGACGATGTCCATCTGCGACAGTCCTTACGATTGCGCCCAAGCTGCTCGAGGAGCTCAAGAACTCGAACGACAAGATCGAGCCCAAGCTCAGCGTGGAGCAGGCCAAGTCGGCCGAGGCGCAGCCCAAGGTGTCCTTCATCGACAACGAGCCCGAGTTCCGCTGGGAGCTTGCCCAGGACGAGATGGGTGAGTATAGGCAGGGTGTGCGAGGGAGTAGCTGGGCTCACGTGTTTGGACATCTCACAGCGACCGACAAGCTGACGGAGGGCATTCGCAAGTTTGCGGCCGACGCCGAGACGCTCAAGGACATCCTGCGCAAGAAGCTCTCAGCTTGAAGCACTCCATTCAAGCAAGCACGCCGACATCGCCTCTCGACATCTGCCATCAGCAAGCCCTGCCGTGTCCTCTTGCTCACCCTCTCCGACTAGAAATCTGATGCGACACATCTGCGACTGTGTGAAGGTGCGTAACTGAGATCTGGGACTTGGAATGCTGATAAGATTGTACTCCGGCGGCGAACAGGTCGTGCTCGAGTTGCCGTTGATAACTGTTTCGCCACCCACCGGCACCGGGGCAAGGCTGATCGAATCACGACACCGTCACGGAACCGGATCAAGATGTTCACCAGCACGCTAGTCGGAGCGACACGATGGCAGCGGCGGTATCCAATCAGTTCGTCTTGAGGCGGATTCGAGTCTCACCCAGTTCAATTCGCGAAGGACGGGAGGCACCACGACCCAGCCCAAGTACACAGCTCCCGCAGCCGGAGAGTCTCAAGGTCGCAAACTCGGAAGGCTACGCAGCAGGACCAACTCCCAGGCATCAGAGAAGAACGGGTGAATCCCGCAGCCCCGCGACTAGCTCTGCCGTGTCGCAGATCAGCGCGGATCATATGCGGTTCCTGCATCGGCTGAGAGCGTAGCTCAGACAGCTCAGGCAACGTGCTTCGTCGCTTCGTACGGGATGCTGGCCAGACGAAGGACAAAGAAGTTGATGAAGGCGACAAGGGCCTCTTCCTCAGCACTATAGCGCAGGAGGAGAGCGGGACTCGCGCGCCCCAAGCCTCAATCACGCCTCAGGACGGCGGTGCGAGCGTAGGGGCGAGCAGCGAGCTGGAAGCGTTCTGGTGCGGCGCCCACAGGTGCGAGGTGAGTCCAAGTCCCAGGTTCGAGAGGTGCATCGTCGCTGCCACTCGTCCTTTTGTTTCGATTCCAGGCATCGCTCGAAAGCAGAGGGTGCTTGTCCTCGGGGAGCGGGAGGGGGCACAGCGTCCCAGGAAGATAGGCGCTTTATGTACTAGTTGCTCCGTTGCAAAGCGCAGGTGAGCGACGTCGGCGCTGATGACGAGGCAGCCAGGCTCTGTACCAGAGTCTTGGACTCCCTCGCGAGTCGCGCCTCGGGCTCGTCCACAGTGCTCAGCTGATTCATTGCCTCCTCCTTGTCAGGCAGCCGCGTCGCCCACCGATGTCCCTTTTCCCTTCGCGCGCGCGAGGGTGTCGACGTCGTTGTTGATGACCACACCCTTTCCTAATCCCTGCTCTCCTATACCCCCTTCCCTCACCTTCGTCTTCGTACCCTCCTCCCCTTTACAGATTGCAACGCTCATCACACGGTCCGGCCTCGCCTTTCTGAAAGAGGCCCCCCCCCAAGACTCCCACACACTCCTTTGATCAAGTACACACTCGTTTCCTTCTCTACGAACCGCGCGCGGACGGCCGGCCTTTGTCAAGGTCCTGTCAAGATGCGCTTCTATCTGAGCTCCGTATGCGCAATCGCCAGCGTCGCCTTGACCAGCCTGGCCAGCTTCTCCGAGGCTGGCCATGGCTCGGGCTTGCGGAGCGGCATTGCACACGGGCTCCGTTCAGCCAGGTCACTTGCATCCTCACATGAGCGAGGGCTCTCGTCTCAAGCCAACTCAAGCGTCAAGCTGACTGCCTTCAAGATCAACGGCTACACCTTCTACTCCAACAACCCCAAATATACCCTCAGCGAAGCCCGAGCCGACTTGCGCAACATCATGACCTGGGCCCACGATCTGGAGAACCTCTCACCCTATCAGCGGACAGAAACTGTTGCCGCCATCTTTGACGTCGCACATCGGTACTTTCCCGAGCTGCCCACCAAGAAGATCTTCCGCGCCATCCT
Organism: Salmacisia buchloeana; assembly: GCA_029952725.1. NCBI lineage: Eukaryota > Fungi > Basidiomycota > Exobasidiomycetes > Tilletiales > Tilletiaceae > Salmacisia > Salmacisia buchloeana. Next base: position 700,758 of record CP124189.1, read on the forward strand.
CGCCGACATCCGGGCCGAGTCCGACTTTGATCCCTACAATGTGTCGTGAGTGAAGACGTTGCTTAGCCGTCGACGGCGCAGAGCTGACCTCTCGCCCTGCTCATCTTGACCACGTCACAGTCCTGGCCGATTGGACAGCGGCGACTCGATCGGCATGATGCAAGTATCGCAATCCGGCTCGAAGGAGCTCACCCTCTTCCAGAAGCACGCTCTCACCAAGTCATCCCCGGCCGGCCCTCTGTCCGACTGGCCAATGACGGGAGCGACACTGAAGCTCAAGTCGCTCCGGGGCCGCGACCTCCGCCGACCATGGATCAACATCCACATTGCCGGCTGGGTGCAGGCCAACCTGGCCAAGACGGGCTCGCTGGATCCGTACGACTGGGAGGCGTACAGCGCCGGCAACCTCACAAGGGGCGGCGGGCTGAAGACGGACATGCGCGTCGCCTTTGGCAGCTGGTGTGCGGGCCCGCACCCTTCTGGCAACGGTGGCTACCTGAGGAAGAACGACGATGTGTCGGACAAGTACCTCCGGCACATCATGCAAGGCGTCAATGTGCTCTACAGCGGTGCCGACTACGATGCGACATGGCTCGAGGGTCTCGTGCTCAAGAAGGGCCTCGTGGATTATCGCGCATAGCGTACGAGGTCTGGGCGTCTTTTTGGATTCGGGCTTCCTTCCTTTGGCTTTGGGGTTGCTACCTCCTCTTCCGTCGCTCGCATGCTCGTACTGTACAACCTCGTTCAAGGGCCCTTGAGCTTCGGTAGGAAGGATGTGACGAGAGCTGAGCGTGAGGTGTCGGCGGCGCGATGTCGAGCTGAGAAGGAGGTGGCGCCTGACGACGATGAACCCCGAGTGGTTGCTCACCAATCTCGTCTCTCCTCCCCTTCACCACCATCACAAGCATCACCACCACCTAGCAAGGCCACCCACCGCCAGCGTGCGCACGAGCGAGGGCGCACAGGGCCCCAAGGTTCAAGCTCAGGTTACACGGTGGCCTCTTCGGCGCAAGGCTCGTACGGGGCGAGACACGGCACCATTCTCCCATAGAGCCAACCGCGGCCGTACCTCAGCTCATCATCATCATGAGGGCCGGCCCAGTCGTAGCTTCGTAGGCACGCAAACGAGTACATTGCCAGCGCGCGGGGCCAGAACGCTAGCCGCGGCGGCGCCCCGTGCTCCAATTCGGGCTCGTCAAGGAGTTCGGCGACGGAGCGAGGCTAGCTCCCTCAACGATGCTCGCCTCTTGAGCCGCGGGCCTCGAAGATGACAGACTCGAGCACAGCTCCGACCCTTCTTCGCCCGTGTGCGTGGACGGGCGCCGCGGTGCTACCTTCTCGGTTCTGGCGAGTCGCGCCGGAGCGATCGAGCACGACGACCTTGGGACAAGGGATTTATCATCGCGGTTCGGTTCCCGTTGTAAGCGTTCAAGAAGTCCGGTCCGAACGGAATCGGAAGCACAAGCACGTCTTCAAGGCCGCCAGGAAGAAGCGAGCACTCGACCTTGGGGGGACGCCGGGTAAGCAGAGACCATGTCTGTCCTTGTCATAGCCAGCTGACTTTACAGCGTGCTTCTCAAACTCGTTAGGACTGAACCTCGTCCCTCGTCTTCTTCCCGGTGGCATTCCCGACGCACAGAGCCCTCGTATCCGTCCCGCCGGCCGCGCTTGCCATGTCGGACCTTGCGTCCGAAGGTTCAGTACAAGTCAAGGCTCGCGGGCCAGCTTCTGGGCCTTCACTCGGCAGCAGTTATCAAGCAAGTCACGATACAAGCGCCGGTCGGGAATCGACCCATGCCAGACCTCTGGCGCCTGGACAACAGACGGACGGCCGGCCATGGACATTCACGGTCAACCCTCTCGCCCTCAGAGAACGCCGTTATCCAGCGGTGTGGGTCGTGGGAAGGGGAAAGAGGGATCTGGTCACTGGGTAAGCTTTGAGATGGGAACACGTGCAGGTGGATGGAAGCCACAATCAATGGAATTCTGGAGGGTTGGGAAACCTGGGATGCGTTAGCTCACGTCGCCAGCACGCTGACGATTGCTTTACGCCCTTTCAGGCTTCAGCTCTTCCTTTTCATTGCCACCCGCTGGACAGAGTACGTAGGCAATGCAAAGCGACTATTCATTCGAACAAGAGTGCAGCTCGCCGATGGTCAGGACTCCCGGTGAACCCAAGCACAAGCACCGAGTGCAGACCGTCGAACCTGCGGAGTCAGAGTGCGATTCCCGTCATACACGATGCAGCAGCCGCGGACACGGTTCCTCTATCTGCGAAGATTGATGGCACACGCGGCGGGTGAGTTACACGGACCATGACCCGGAATCGTCCTGCCGCTGACGCTTGGCCTTGCTATGGTAGCAGGCCGATGCGGTACAAGTTGGGGCTGAAAGGCCATTGGCCAAGGCCAAGGCCCAAGCATGTACAGAGTACGGCTTCGCCTGTCGGCGTTCTTGTGGGGGACTGGGGTTGTCCCAACCTGCCAACTGCCAGCAGGACGAGGTCAAACTCGGACTTCCAGCAACATCTCGTGCACTTTCACGCTAGGAGTATGACGGTCGACGTCCGACGATGCGACGGCCGACGAACAGTCGACAGCTCGACGAGAAATCTGGGCAGATTCGACCAGCGATGATGAATATTGGCACATCCAGGCCTCAGGCTCTCGCGCCATCTCGAAGCTTGGACGGCAACGTCAGGTGCCGACGGCCACACTCTCTTCTTTCAAGACTCTCTCGCACAAGGTCGACGCAGATAGAAGCCCGGTGCATCTACATACAGGCGCATCCATGGGAAGCGTCAATGCAAGAAGAAGGGCGATTGCGCCCGCTTCAATAATCGGTCCCATACACGGTCGGCCACGACTCACGTCTGCGCCCGTTCGTTGCAACTTGCAAGCGACGCTGGCGCCCGCCCACCCCACCCGCCTGGGAACGACTTGCCGCGAGCCGTGTTGACGATATGCTTTGGGAACGATTCCCAAGGCCGAACCATTCATTGTCCAGGCGGGCGCTAGTCCGACGGGCCGATGCTGATGGGAAACCTACCTTGACAGCTGTCTTGACCTTGGCAAGGGCATAAAAGGTGGGCAAAGGAATGGACGTTCTCATCCTCCTGCTACCGCCAAGATACACTGACTGGCACGGTTGTCCTCCCCCTCTCGGTCCCCTTCTCCTTGTCCGTCATTCTCCGCAGTGTGAGGCGCCGGGCGTCTCATGGGTGGCCATCTTTCTCCTTCATCAGCTTGATTCGTTCGAAGCCTCCCCACCCGGTACTCGTACGCTCCATCTTTCAAGGCCAGAGACATCATCGGTCCGCAAACGGGCTCCTTCACGTCAAAGCCGACCATGTGCACGATTCACTGGACGTTTCGCTGTTGCCCCGTCTGCACCGAGCGGTGTGTGGCCGAGAACGAGAAACACCTGTGCGGCAATCCGCTCTGCGACGACTTGACGCAAACCCACGACGATGTCAGCCATCACGAGCCCTGCGACGAGTGTCAAGGATGAAACGTGATTCGTGTATTCGAACGGTGGTGGTGGTGTCACAACTCTATCTGCTGCCAAGAGCCGGGTCGGGCCAGCTTGGAGAAGAGCTGTAGCGCGTTGTTTGGCGGTGAGTAGCGCAAAGACACGTCTCTTCTTCAGGAACGAGCATCTGAACGACTCCGGAGCCTTGCAGAAGCGCTTGAGGTTGATGTTGACCAGGCAGGCTGTCATTCCGACGGGTAGCAGAGGTCACGGGCGGCAGACGAGCGCGTCGAGCAGAGTGGCGAGGCTAGCCGGCTCAAGACCTTGCGTTTGGATCGTGATCAAAATATGCATCCGGTCACTTGCCAACCTTGCCTTGGACAGCACGGCAGGGCGGCCACGCTGGCCGCGCTCGTCTTGGGACAAGGGTGATGCTTGGTCGGAAGGGGATGTCTTCGTACCGGGCTTGGAGTCGACCGTGGCAGGATCGCCCACACGCCCCGGCGGCTCGTGTTCCGACTCGTTGCCGTCAATTGTAATGCTGGGAATGTCATCGTGACCGCCGAGACGAGGTGAACCGAGCGCGAGAAGGGGATGAGCTTGCCGACCAGCCGCGGCGACGGCGGCACGGATCGTCTCGCTCGGCCGTCGATGTCTGAGCGTGGTTCGACGCGCCGATGCTGAGGAAGGCGACGAGCGCAACGACGTCGAGCGATGGATGACGGGCGACGAGTGGGTTGTGCTCGTACCCTGCCGGTCCATGTGTGCGCCGTACGAGCCTGGTTGATGGTCTTCGTCCTGCTGCTGTCCGTTACAGGACTGCTCGGCTTCATTGTCGTCGTCTTCCTCTAGGCAGACGTCCATGGGTCCACCGCTCCAGAGGCGCCGAGATCGCGGCACAGTGTCGTCCGTCTCCGGCGCGTCGCTGTGGGCTTCGCTCCCATCCTCCGCTGCGTCCTCCAGCCCAGGCCAACCAAGCGCCTCGAGCTGCTGGTTGCGCAATCGCGCCACGTAGGCGGCATGCTGCGCCACGAAGGGCCCAAGGGCGCGAGCAAATGTCGAGGTCGTCGAGGCGCGCAGATCGACGGGTGTGCGCGGCGTGCAGACGATGGTTGACGTCGCGCTCAGAGGCGAAAGGATCGGGCTTGGCATCAATCGTGAGCTCTTGCCATTGCTGCCGCTCGTTGGCGAGTCGGGGGCGGAAAGGTAGTTGTCCAGGTCGACAGCCAGATGCGAGGGCGAGACCGGGTCTCGTGATGCTGAGCGGGAGCAGAACGCGTCCTGAAGGCAGAGCTCGACCGTGTCTTGTGAGATGGCCTTGTCGGTATCTTTGTCGCCTAGGTTGTCGATGGAAGAGTCTGACTCTTCAGCACTCGCTTCATCGGGTCCGAAGAGCTGCTCAGCCATGTCTCCCGAGGTCTTGACCAGCGTGAGCAGGTGTGGGTCGAGCGAGGTAGTCGGGTGTTGAGTCACGCCGTCCAACAGTGCTTCTCTTGTCATCCAGAAGAGGTCCTGGTCGACTTTGAGCTTGACGACGGTACGTCGACCACGAGACTTGATGTCTTTGCTGTCATAGACTTGGTGATCCTCGAGCTCAGAGGCCTCCACAAGCTGAGTGCCGAGCACATGTGCCTTCATTGTGAGTGTTGCTCGCTGTGCTGCTTGCGACTGGCTCTTGCAGCTGGACTCCTCGACCTTGACAATCTCCTCGTGATCCGAGATCGCCTCAGCCTTGACGGACCCATATTGCATCAGGGCCGTAGTGTGATGCTTCAAGATGGAGGCGTCCAGTTCGGGAGATGAAGGCCGGGCATCGTCCATCGACGATCGCGTCGAGCTGTCGACACTGCGTCCGCACGGGCCGCCGAAGTGCAGGAAGCCATTGGAACTTGCGATAGGGAGGCCGTCTTCGCCGTTGACTCGGAGAACGGTATTGTCAGGCTTGGCAAGCACGTACTGCGTAAGGCCGATGCCGTCTCCTTTGAAGCCACGCGTACCCTGCGTCGACACCGTTGTGGCGGGCTTGAGGCTCGGTGTGCTTTGGGTTGGAGTCGCCTCGGTCACAAGCCAGGCATCCTTCTCAATCGGCGGTGGAGGAGGAGTGTGCGGCAACGGCGGTAAGGGCTCAGTTGGCGGGGGCGACAGCGAGCTGGAGAGAGGAGTGTGCCACATGCGTCTGCCCTCGATCGCCAATGTCGGAACTTTAGGCGACCGTCCGCTTTCTGGACTCTGAATGACATTGGCGTCGCCGGGACCGAGTGCCTTGCTCAAGCCATCACCGGCCTGTTGCTTGACTGCACGACGGCTCATCACAGTTGCCGAGCTCGGAGCTTGCAGTGTAGGCGGCGCCGCCATCTCTCGACCAGCCTCGACGACGAGTGCCTGAGCTTGAGGCCAGGAAGACTTGGACCCGTCCGACGCCTCACCGGAACCCGAGCTGGACTCCGTCGATTGTACCGTGGCGAGGCTGTCGAAAGAAGGACCGCTGCCCAATGCACTTTCCGCCAGCGGCCGCCGGCGCGGGTCGTACTTGAGATGCGGTGTGGGAAGACACAAGGTCTCGGACGATGCCATCGACCTCATCTTGGAAACGTCTCCAGTAGCGGCCAGACCTTCCTTCTTGCTTGAATTGTTCCCGCCTCCGCCGATCAAAGCCCCCTTGACCAAACTCCGCTTCTTCTTGGCTGGCCCCGACGGCGTTGTGGACCGTGGCAGGAGCTCGAATGCGGCTCTTTGGCGAGCGTATGGGTGCGGCGTGTATGATCCGGTGAGTGGCGCTGCAGGTGCATCGTAGGAAGGGCTGTCGCCCTTGATCACCTTGGTGGATTTGTCTCGTACATCCTGTGGAGCCGCTGACAAGTTCGTGACCGATGACGCCGCCGCGGCTGATGATGCTTGAATCGCTGTCGCTGCGCCAGCAGACAGACCCAAGATCCGCTCCGCCTTTGACTGTCGTACGATTGGCGTGGGCATCGTGATCAAGTCACTGAATGGAGGTGGTGTCGATGGTCGAGCGGGGGCCAGTGCCTTGATGGGGTGCGCCTTCTTCGAAAGGTCCAAACCGAACGAGCGGCTGCTGCTACTCGACGAAGACGAGCCCTTGCGCTCGCGCATCGTCAGGCCCTCTGCCCCGGGAATCCGCTTGCGCAAGGAGCTGATGAACACCTTGCCTGACGGGTTCGAGCCACGACCCTGAGGCGTTTCCTCCGTCAGGAAGGGGAATGTTCCAGACAACTTGCCGCTGAAGCTGAGTGCGCGAGGGCTTGTGGCTGCTCGACCCGCTTTTGTTGGTAGTACGGAGCGCAAGTTGACTGTCTGGTGTGATGGTGGTGTGATTGTAGGGTTTGCGATTTCGCCACCGCTGAGGGAGCCTGACGAGCTCTTCTTGATGAGGCGCGAGGCCAGCGACTCGGCTTGTCCCCCGACAATGCGCGTTTGCATTGATGGTGGCGAACTGTAGCCGGCCTTGGATGGTGGACTGAGGATGTGGGCTGAACGTGGTTGTCGCTCGTCGCGGTCGAGATCATCGTCCTCGTCGAAGAGACGTTCCTCTCCCTCCGACTCGGAGTCAGGTTGCGGAAGGCGCAGAGAGCGCCTTGGCGGCGTCCGGAATGGCGGCAAGAGAGCTGACGACGTGGACGGTGGCGCCGGTTCGAAGTCCGTAAGACTGGAGACCGATGAGCCGAGGCTGGACGGCTGGCGATGGTGTCCAGGCCGCGACGAGAGCAGGACGAGAGATCCCCGACCGGTCGACGAGGCCACTGAGGCTCCAACTGGCTTGGCAGGTGGTAATGACTCGTCGTGCGCCTTGACGAGCTTGAGCGGCAGGCCAGAATCATAGGACGAAGTCGCCTTGACACCCTGTTTGTAGAATGACGAGCTCGCTGAGGTGGAAAGCGAGCTGACCGATGGAATAACCTTGTCGCTGAACTGGCGCACCAGGGCAACTGAACGCGTTTCAGGGCTGCGAGGGGAGGCAGCCGTAGATTGTCAGCTCTGTGCCAAAGCAGCGCAAGGAGAACACAGCGAAGCGTGACTTACCTGCCCTTTGTTGGCAGAGGTTCGGACTCGAGCGTCCAACCTCGCAAGGTGTTCTCGTGCAGAAGTGGAGGCTTTGGTGGTGAGGGCGATGGTGAGGGCAAGGAGGACGGCAAGGGCACGTCCCACAAGCCTTTGCCGGTGACCCCGGTGTCGTGTGCGCCATTGGACAAGCCGGCGTGCCCACCTCTCTTCCAGCTCGGCAGTGCGTACTCCGAGTCTGGCTTAAGCTCGCCGTCATCCCAGCTCTCGTCTGAGTCGTGAGCCGCGCCCGACGCGGCTGCGTGACGGCGTGAGATGAGGGCGCGCGGCAAGGCGGTGATTGCAGACGAGGCCGAAGCTGTTGATGATGTGTGCCTGTGACGGCGTGAATGTGCGATAGGGCTGCCGTCGCCTGCGCTTGACGCTGGCGTAGCTGGGCTTTGGCCGTGACGCGGCCGTGGGGAGCGCGTACCAAGATGGATAGCGTGCTTGAGCGGTGAGGCTGCGGTAGCAGCGTTCGTGCTCGTCGAGGCCGCTCGCTGGCGGAAACTTGCCATCGATGACTTGGAGGACGGGCTGATGTCGAGCAGCATACGCTGCTTGGGCGGCGTGCTGAGCTTGTACGACTGCGACGCCGACGGCGGGTACTCGTGCCGGGCTGGTGTATATGTCGAGACTCCGTAGCTGTCGTCGATGCTGTCATCTTGGTGCTTGACGTCGTCCTCGAGCTCGGAGTCGGGGTGCTCGTCGACGACGCGGCGCCTGGCCGCACTCGGGCTGTGACTGGCCATGGCACGCAGGCTTGGCTGCGGGCTGTGGTACGACGGCGGCGGTGGTACAAACTTGCGACGAGGTGTCGACGCTGGTGTTGGCGTTGATAGAGGAATCACTGCACCCGGCAGTGTCGAGGACGGCGATGATGTCGACGTTGCGCCTGTGAAGCGCGTGGGAAGAGAGACCATGGCTGGCGCTCCGCAGCGTGCGCGCGAGTTTCAGAGGGAGGGAGAGGGGCTGAGGGGGCGGGCGCGGAAGGGGATGATGAGCACAAGGGTGAGCACTGACCTCCCCTTTCTATAGCGACGGGCGTATCTCGCACTCCTCCTCGCTTCCATACAAGACGCGCACGCCCACGCGCGCGCGCGCGCGCGTCCACTCCTTTCTGCCAGTCGCAATCTTGCGATGCTCATGGCCTCCGCCACGGGCGGCGTAGGCTGGCTGGCTGGTTGGCCGGCCGTGCCAGGCATGGACATGGGAAGGACAGAATGGATGATCAGCCCCAGCACAAGGGAATCGCCACCGACGCCGGCGCAGGGGCCCAGACTCACATTCATCTGACACGGCTGGCGTGAGCGTTGCAGAGCGGCGCAGCGTCGAGGGTGGCACAAGGGATCGCCCTCACCGCCGGCCTCGTCGTCGTCGTCTTGCTGGCCGTGGACAAGGCAAGGTGGCGCATCTCATTCAGCCAAACCAACCCACGCCCGCGGCGAGCTCGAACAAAGGGCGGACGGATCCCACCGGGCCGACACGCCGAGGCCAGCAATAGCAACACCGTCTCGCGATACAAGCCCCCCCAGCTCGCGCGGCCCTCATCCGCAGCGGCACGAGCACCACTTGCGAAGCGGTCGAGCCCTCGCACGGCCGCAAGCGCGAGGACGACGACCACGACGTTCTCACCCTCATCGTCCGCGTCAAAGACCCCAGCAAGACCCCCTCAGCAAGGGCAGGAAGCGGCGCCGAGCTCGAGCAGGCCCACCTCTATAGCGACGCCATGTTCCGCAACACGTACGACTCGGACATCACCGTGTTCAGCCCGCAGGGGCAGATCTGGCAGATTGCCTACGCGCAAGAGGCCATCAAGCAAGGCAGCGCCGTCGTCGGCCTGCGTTCCAACACTCACGCCGTCCTCGTCGCGCTCAAGCGCGCCCCGTCCGAGCTCGCCTCGTACCAGAACAAGATGCTCCGCGTCGACAACCACGTCGGCATCGCCTTTGCCGGCCTCACCTCCGACGCTCGCGTCCTCAGCAACTACATGCGCCAGCTCGCCCTCGCCTCCCGCCTCCTCTACTCGCGCCCGCTGCCCCTGTCCCGCATCGCATCCGCCCTCGCCGACCGCGCACAGCTCAACACGATGCAGTACGGCAAGCGGCCATACGGCGTAGGCTTCCTCATCATCGGCGTTGACGGCGCAGGACCCCACCTCTTCGAATTCAGCCCCACGGGCAACTGTCTCGAATACGTCGCCATGGCCCTCGGCGCACGCTCCGCCAGCGCAAAGACGTACCTCGAGCGCAACTTTGAAAAGTTCCCCGACGCAAGCTTGGACGACTTGCTCCTTCACGGCCTCACCGCGCTCAGGGACACCCTCCCACAGTCCAAGGAGCTCGACCTCGACGCCATCTCCGTATCCACCGTCGGCCCAGGCGCCGACGCCGACCTCAACACGGCCGCCGCTCGCTCCGGGGAGAAGTTCAGAATCATCGAGGGCGACGACCTCAAGCCGTACTTTGACCGGTGCGTACTCCTTCTATGAGTGACGATGCCGTTGACCTTCTTGGCTAACCATGTCTTTCTCTACTGCAGATTGCCACCACGAGTGACTTCTGGCTCGGCAGCTGCTGCAGCGGCCGCGGCCACCACGTCCTCCTCAACACAAGACGGCGACGCCGCCGGCAGCGGTTCTGGCGATGGCGCCGCCTCTGGGGCAGCACCCGCCACTGGCACCTCCGCCACGGACGACATGCAAGAGTAGATATCCTCCATGGCTGATCGTATCCAACGTCCGCACCATGTCAATGGCCACGTTTTGACTGTACGTTCCCAAGGTGGCAAAGGTCTGTGTGTGTCTCAATTGTTCGCATGCGCAGCAGAGGTACTAGCAGAGTGGATCCAGGTGACCAGACGACTAGGGCAACAGCATATGCGCGAAGCCTTTGAAAGGGATCGCACTGGCCTTGGCACGAGCTGCCGCCGCCGCGTCAGCACGACCCAGTGCTTCCAGCGCGCGGGCGTGTACCTCGAGCGCAGTTCTGACCCTAGTGCCCAGCATCGGCGCCTCTTCTGTCAGTTCAACAGCCTCAGCTGCGGCCGTCCTCCTTGTCCTTACCCAGCGCCAGATATGTAGCCGCGAGAATGCTGAGAGCGAGGACCGTCGAGTCGTGCGGGCCCTTGGAAGCCGTCTCGTCCTTGTCCGTCGTAGGGGCCACGGCTCGCGCCCCTTCCACCGCCTTGAGGCCCGTACGGAGCGCCGAAGCTGTGTCGCCGCTGGCGCGTTGAATGCCGCCCAGGTAAGCTAGGGCAAGGACGAGGTCGGGCGACATGGGCTCATCCGCTCCCTTTCCATCTTCGCCAGCGTCCTCCTTGGCCGCCTCGGCCGCCTCATTGAGGAGCCGCACCGCCTTTTGCCCCGTCTTGAGCGCGACGCTGAGCTTGCCGAGCATCCACTCGCTGAACGCGCGGTGCGTGAGCACGAGGCCAAGGAGGGCGCTCCAGCCGTCGACGCTATCCGGACCGAGGGCGACATAGACCTTCTCCGCCGCCTTGCATGCCTTGAGACCGTCCCCATACCGCTCCGAGCCATTCAGGATCGCGCCGCGGACCACCTGAATGACGCCCTCCTGCGCCGGTTCGTCCAGCTCGCGCTCGGCGGCGTAGCTTTTGAGCAGCGCATAGCTCTTGTCCGCCGCCTGCTCGGCGCCATCGAGGTCGAGCTTGTCTGTCAAGGTGATCGCGCGGGCGAGGTAGAGGTCGATCAGCCTCAGCTTGGTAAGCGTCGGCCAGCGCTCCGCCTCGGACTCCATGATCTCGATCGCCTCCAACGCCAGCGCCGCCGCGTCGTCGTCCTCGCCTGGCGAGTCGGAAAGCAGACAGATCGTGTGGGACAGCGTCAACTTGTAGAGCGATGGCTCGCGCTCAGCCAGGTGCCGGAAAAGATCCACGCTCTTCTTGACTGCCTTCGACGCCGCTTCGTCCTCCTCGAGAGCATTGAGAGCGATGCCCAGCACCTTGTACGCCGTCGCTTGACCCGCTTGAAGCTCTAGGTCGTCCTTGCTTGTCTTCAGCGCCTCTTCGTACAGTCGAATCGCCTCCTCCGCTGCATCTATGGCCTGCTTGACTTCCTCGTCATCCTTGTCGTCAAGGTCGGTCTGTGCCACGCGAAGAAGCGCGTCTGCCAAGGGCCTGAGATACCTGTCGGGTTCGGCTTGATATACTGGGCGAAGAACACCAACCGCTTCTTTTGCTACCTCTTGTGCGGAGTAGATGTGCGCGGAAATGTGGTCGGACTCTTGAATTAGAGCCAGGGCCGATAACACCTTGCCGAGTGCTAGTTGTAGTCGCGTATCGTTTGGCTGGCCTTCGAGCTGTTCGCGAATGACGGCAGTGAGGGCGATGAGAGGGAAGGCCGCCCTGGATTCGTTGCACGAGCGGCAAAGGTAGATCACCCACTGGCAGAGTTTCGCCGGCGTGTCCGATAACCTGAGCATGTTGAACCTACTGCTGAGGTCCTCGTACAACTGCTGAGTAGGCTCCTCTGCAGCAACGTGCCATGCGCACGCCTCCTTCTCGTCCTCAAACATGAGCTCGTCGACCTTGTATGCCGTCAATGTCCCCTTGCCGTCAAAGTCGATGCCGCTCAGAATCGCATAGATGGCCTTGAGCGTCTGCAAGTCCGGCACCCGCTCGTCGTCCCACTCCGAGGAGAACCACGACTTGTCTAGCTGTGCGCGAAAGGCGCTATCGGTCCACTTGTTGGCGGTGAACGAGCCGTCCTCCTTCTCGGACAAGCCGGCCAGTTGGCGTGCCTTGCTGTGCTTGATCCCGACTTGATCCTTGTAAAACCTCAACCAAGCCCGCATGTCGGATACCTGCTCTGAGGTCACCTTGGCCAGATCCTTGCTCTCATGCGCTTGAGAGCGAGCAGGCAACGCGGCGAACCTCTCGACCTCTTGAGAGTCGGCACAGAAAGTGCTGGGAAGAACAGCCTTGTCAGCGAGCTCGGACAAGGTGTCAGGGATATGTCGCCAACTCACTCAAGGACATGGAAGAGAATGAGGTGAGGGAAAGTACCAGGCAATGGTCGCGTGCCAGAAGTAGCCTCGTGCTGTGCGACGGCGCAGAGGAAGTCGAGCATCTCACAGCGCGTGTTGATAGCGTTCTGAAGGGTCTTGAGCTTGAACTGTTGCGCCTGCATCGTCGACACGGATCCGAGCGCGAGGTGGAGGAACGGGGCCCGACTTGACTTGAGCTTCTCTGCCTGCTTGATCAGACCTTTCAGCTTGGGCGACGAGGTGTTGATGCTTGAGGCACGATAGTCGACATCATCCTCGTCCTCTTCCTCATCGTCGACCCAGTCCCCCTCCCCGTCCTCCGCGTCGACCTCCTCATCCGCACCGTTGGCGTCGTCTACGACCATCGCATCCTCCTCGTCCTTCACTGCGCCTCTTGCTGTGCCCATTGTCGAACAGCGACTCCAGGACGGTCACTCGCCGTCCCTGTGGTGTGCTGATGGACGTGCTGTGCTTCGTGGTCGTCCTCTCGGATGGTCAGTGCGGAGCTGAGGCGCACTATAGCCGCAAGTGGCGTGGGAACATCCCCAGCGGATCCGCACCCCTTTTGTTTACCTTGTACGCGTAGTTGGGATCCAGCGATGAACTAGCACCCATCGTCGAGCACAGCAGATCTGTCAACATGTATTCTACGAGAAAGATGGGTCGGGCTGAGGCCTGACGAGTCAAGCCAGTACCTGCTGCACACTGAACGACCCCTTGTCCGCTTGCATTGCGTTGCTGAGCAAGCATGTCTTCACCTACATGTGGCCGTTCACCTGCCCCTGCTCCTCTTGCTGCTGTTGTTCCTTGGCGCGGCAGGCTTCGCATGGCTCATCGGCGTCCTCGTAGTGGTCTACGACCTCTTCAATGCCGAGGCACTCCTCCTCGCGGCACTCGTCCACCCAAGTGGTGCCCGGTTTCTTGACGTCGGATAGAGCGTCGCAGGTTGGGCATGCGTAGTAGACATCGTAGACGTCGCACATCTTGTCGCGTACGAGTTCGAGGAGATCCGGACAAGGAGGACAGAGTGCGAACGAACTGCTGGAGTATCTAGAAGAGGTTAGCTTGGGGCTAAGGGTCATGTTCAGCTCGTTCACCGGCGGCTGTCAAAGGACCGCGATTTATACCTTCGTTCTTGCTGGGCCGCATCCCGTTCATGTCATGTCCTACTCTGATCCTTCACGACAAGACGGTGACACTTCACCGATGATGATTGAGGAGGCTTGACAGAGAGGACCGATACGAAGCAGGTATCCTTTGTAGGGTGTTGAGTGAAGGCGATAGCCCTGCTTGCGAACGTCTTTGAAAGATGATTAGGTCGTGATTGATGCCGTCGCGTTCAACTGTAGGCACGCGCAAGACTGTAAGCATCCAATGAGGTCATCTCTGCTAGCTACTTGACGACTTACAGCGCGCGTATAGGCGTATGTACATTTGCACTACTATGTCCTTGAGCGGAGTTGGGCTGAGAGGGCGAAAGCCAGAACAAGGCGATTTGGATCTAGGTCCCGGCCTGTGGTCTATGACAGAGAGATGGTTCAGTCAGACTTGTAGAGGCGAACAAAGGACGCCAAGATCAGGGCTAACTCACCGTTGGTGCCGTACATGTCAGTCATTGTTATGTCGACAATGCCAACACAGCTCCGTTCCGACCTTTGTGTCGTTCCTCTCGTCTTCACAGCCGCAATCGTCCTCGTCTGTACAGGCGGTGAGTATCCGATGTTCCTTGCAAGTTGGCTCGTAGCACCTTGGGCATAGCAGATGCGTAATATCGACACGACACATCGCTGTGAGTTGAGTCTTGAGGTAGCTATGGTATGAACTGCTGGGGCTGTAGATTGTCAGGGAACATCCTCTGCATTGAACGGATACATGTCCTACTTAACTACTTTGGTCCTTGCTTGAGCGACGCTTGCGACCCAGTACAACACCCTTCATGCCGTCCTGATGATCTGACACCTGCATCTGGGTGCGAGTGAGTGGTCAGCTTTCGAGCGCCCAGCGTGCCGCTGTCTGCCAGCTTTCACTCACTACGAGTTGCTTTGTATTTCCCCAGTCTATGAGCTGAGGGGGGCATTCGAAGCGTGAACAAGAGAGATAGGGCGGAGGGCGTTACATGTCCTGGAACTCTAATTGACTGCTTTGCGGCTACCGATCGACGAGTCGAATGCGGGATCGATGGACTCCAGAGGCAGCGTTCCGGGCGTTCGTCTCGCGGTGATTTTGGCAGAACAAGGATCTGGCTTCGAGGTTTTCGGTCGCGGCAGTGTCACCTCGAGTCGCAGTCGGCGTCATGATGAGCATCTAAGGATCTGGCGCCGATGGGGGAGGGCTGAAGGAGGATGCCTGTCCAACAAGGATGTCAGCGTGGGAACTAAAGCAAGGAGGTCAGCACGTGTCAGCCCGGCTGCAGGTGGGCGTAAGGACAAAGGAAAGGTGAGTCTGTGGCCCCAACAACTCACCTGTCCTCTCCAGTCCCTTCCTGTCCCGAGGGCGAAGGCGTTTCGAGATGTCGGCGCAGCCGGCCAGACCTGCGCGACTGCGAAGATCGAGGGCCGGGGTCCTTGGGCTTTGAAGATGATCTGCCTATGCTTGCGCCCGTGTCTCGGCGCCTTACCGCTCCAAGCTGTCCGGCATTGCGCCGAAGCAACAGAGCGATGCTACCCCAGCAGAGAGTGCCTCGAGTGCAGCATGGCAAGGAAGCGTAGGACCTAGGGATGGGGTGCGATGGGGGTAAGCAAGGAAAGAGAGAGTGAGCATGCAAGTCGAGCTGGATCAGAGCGATGAGCCTGGCTCCGCGTGCTGCGGTCGGGCGCCAGGCGGGCGCGGTGCCCTCTACGCCGTGGACAGCGTCGATGCGGACCTTGGCGAAGCTGCGCCGAGGCGAGGCGGTCATGGTGGTAGTCGAAGCGACGATCAAGGAGGATGTCGAAGGGCAGGTGGGTTCCTCGTAATGGTGCGAGGGTGACGAGGTGAGCCGGGTGGTCGGGTGCGGCCCTCCACATGCTTCCCACGCTCCCAGCGCGCGCGTCCGTCTCTCGCGTCCACCATTCCATGGGTCGTCAGCCTTCTTGACGGTCACAACAACATCACAACACCGACCGGCGACCAGCTTCGCCATCCACGGCCGAACGCGTCTTGACGCGTACGGCTTTGCCCAACTACACCGGGGCCTGTGGCCGGTCGACAGATCGCGCGCGGCAGGAGAGCGTGCGAGAGTCGTACCACCATGTCAACAGCGCCTACCAGCAATGGGGCGAGCGGGAGCTCCTCCACTGCGACCAACAACATCCCCGGCGCCGGCGGCGACGCTGGGAATGGCAGTGGTGCGGCAGCAACAGCGCTCGCGTCTGCCTCGTCGACATCCGCTGCGTCGTCTTCGGCTGTGGCTCAAATAGCTGAGCTCGAGCCGCTCGTGAAGCGACTCCGTGACGGGGACGGCTCGTCCAGCACCGGCACGGATGCGCTCACTGTCGCACGCGCTGATGCGGCCACACACATCCTCGAAGTCATTGAGCCCTGGCTCGCCGCTGCATCCTCGGCACTCTCGGTACCATCTCCCTCGGCAGCAGTCGCAAGCCAGTACATTCGCATCCTTACCACCCTCTTCTCGACGATTGCTGCACTCCTTGCACCGCCTGGTCCCGAAGTTCAAGTGCCAGCTTCAGCCCAACAGCTGCATCGACACGCAGCGGCCGTGGCAGAGGCAAAGAGCAAAGATCCCAATGCAGCACCACCTCCAGCACCACCATCCATCACGCCACCGCCGCTGCCCTCCCTCGCAGGCGCACCAACTCAACCGGTATTCGACGCCGCCGCACCGACACACCGGCTTCGGCTTGCCATGGTCGAGATACTACATCGTATCCTGCAAGCGCCGCCTCATGCTGTCGCGACGGAAGCCACCCGGGTGCTTGCCCCACAGACTATGCATGCTGTTCTCGAGGTGCTCCGGCACGACAACGAGGCTGTCGGCGTGGTCGCGATCAAAACCATCATCGATCTCCACCGGATGCACAAGTCTGTGCTTGAGCATTCTGCGCAGCCTTTCCTGGATCTCATCAAGTCGTACTACACCAACATGCGCGTGTCGGTTGAGGCCATCTTTGGATCAGAAGCACCGGCCACCAATACAGCCGCAGAGGCTACACCGGCAGCCCCGACCAGCGGAACGGCAGGGGATGTGGTGAGTGTGAAGTTCATCATAACCATTACACCTTCCACTGATTTCCATGCTCCCCTCAGGCAACATCCGCGCCGTCCGATGGAGCTCCCTCTGGGATCGTAACAACGCACGGCGCGCAGGCGGCGTCGGTACGTCAAGCAGGGGCCCCTTCGTCCTCTTCGGCCAGTGTCAAAGCTTCAGCCTCCTTCAAGATCCTGATCGAGTCGCCCATTGCAATCGTGCTCGTCTTTCAGACATACCGTGCTATCACTGTGCCGGCAGTCCAGGCCTTCGTGCCGCTTGTCTTCGAGCACTGCCTCAACATCGAGATACCTGCTCAGAAGGCAGCTCATGAAGAGGCTGCACGCAAGGGCACCATATTCACAGGCATCGCCGACGGTGTCTTGCGCCCTTTAGGCGGAAGCGCCAACTCGGACCAAGGCTCCTTGGGAGCGAGCGTCAGCTCCAATATCGCGTACAGGCGACAAATGTACGGCGACATCATTCTTGCCCAAGTCAAGGCTATGTCGTTCCTCGCCTACGTGCTACGGATTCAGGCGGACGAGATGCGTCCATACACCAACGTGCTTCCAGGATTGTGCGTACGACTGCTTCAAGACTGTCCGCCCGAGGCAAGCTCAACGCGCAAGGAGCTACTAGTGGCCACCCGCCACATCCTTGCCACCGACTTGCGCATAGCGTTTGTCGGGGTACTCGATCCAGCATTGCTCGATGTTGACCAACGAACGTGGGTGGGCACCGGGGTCGCTTCCCGCGAAGCGCACCGGCCCCTCACGATCAGCATGTTGGCGGACCTGGTCCATCACGTCCGTGCCGAGCTCACACCAGACCTTCTCGAGAAGGTCGTCTACCTGCACGCTCAAATCTTGCACGATGCGACCCTCGGACCGTCCATACAGACGATGTGCGCCAAGCTACTGCTCAATCTCGTCGAGAGCGTCGTACAACGCTGCGATGAAAACCGCGCACGAGATCTGTTCGGTTGCATCATCGAGGCATTCATCGAGAAGATGGTCGGCCTGGGTTCTCTGGAACGTACCCTCCATGCGGCGAGGCGATTCAAGGATCGCACTTCGCGGAACCGTGCATCGACCTCAAGCTCTCCAAGTCCGGCAAGCACTGCAGACAGAACGTCAACATCCCCCGAGGCTAAGACAGGCATTTCCACGGATGACGGTGCTGGGGCTTCAACAAGCAGTCCCAGTGACAAGACCAAGACTAACCAGGATGACGGCGAATCAGCTCAGCCTACCACACCTGTGACAAGATCTGCCCGAGCTCGAGCGAAGTCGAAGGCTACTGCTGTTGCTGAGGCCGGTCCGACTGATGACGGCGCCACTCAGCCCAAAGACGGTGACGAAGAACAGCAAGAGCCTCCTGCACCGCGAACGACTCGGGGCGCTGCCGCAGCTGCGGCGGCAAGAAGAGGCAAGGCTTCCGCGAGTCGAGCGACATCATCACGGGAGCGAACGAGGGCAAGGACAAGGTCTGGCAAAGCTACCGACACTTCGGAGAAAGAGGGCTCCGGAGAGGAGCTAGACGCCGCTGGTGAGAATGAAGGTGGCGCGGATGCAGAACTTCATAGCGATGTGGAGGTGGAAGAAGCGGACAAAGGCGAGGACAATCCGGCCGAGGCTGTGACCATGGAGGTGGACGAGAAGCAAGTCGACTCTGTCAAGGACACGCCCGCTTCAAGTTCTCAGAGGACACCACCAAGTGCACCAGACAAGAATGTGTCTAGCAACGGCAACCAGCCAAGCAAAGACGATGAGGCGACAGCGGCTGGACCAGAACCATCGCTTGACCTGGAGGTCGAATTCCTCGCTATCGAGCGCGCGAAACCCATCGCGTCCACGGTCCACATGTTCGATGCCAGTGCTTATGCACCCGCTAGTGGTGGTCCTCATGAGGCGCCGGGTACTCTCAAAGACGCTCGCTTCCTCTTCCGAAACCTCCTTTTCGGCTTCAAGACCCTCCTCGGCGTTCTCGCAAGTCGATCAAACGCATCCATATACATCAACGGCGAGACCATGGGTCGAACTTTCAGAGAAGGTGTGCGGTGCTGGGCGCTGTGGCGGGACGTCCGCGATGGGCGGGAGGAAAAGGAGATCATGGATCACTTCACCAACATCTTTGTCGATCTACCAGCGCCCATCTTCCACGAGGTCTTCACAAGCAACATGGAGTTCTATTACGAGCACCTGCTCGAGAACAACATGCTACTCGGCGTCGCCCAAAACTTGTTGGGGAACCCAGAAGCGTCCAAACGCTTTTGCACTATCCTCCTCAAGTTTCTCATCGAGCGACTCGACAAGCTGGCCACCGCGGACCAGACTTACGCCAGCGTCACGGTACGCCTCTTTCGGATGGCCTTCATGTCGGTCACCCTCTATCCGGAGGAGAACGAGGCCGTGCTCCAACCGCACCTCACGCACCTCATCATGCACTCCCTCAAGCTCGCCGCGCGCGCCCCGGAGTCGGCTCACTACTTCATGATTCTGCGCGCATTGTTCCGAAGCATAGGCGGAGGACGATTCGAACTGCTCTACAAGGATGTCCTCCCGCTTCTGCCGATCTTGCTGGAGAACCTCCATGTGCTTCTCAGCACAGCAGAGCCCAGCCGACGAGAGCTCTTCGTCGACCTTACCCTCACGGTGCCGGTCCGCTTGAGCGTGCTGTTGCCGTACCTCAACTACCTGATGAAGCCACTCGTATATGCGCTTCAAGCCGGGCCGGAGCTGGTCAACCAGGGTCTACGCACGCTCGAGCTGTGCATCGACAACTTGACCTCGGACTACTTCGATCCGATCATGCAGCCGTACATCCAGGACATCATGAAGGGCTTGTGGGCGCATCTGATGCCCCTGCCTTACAATCATCAGCACTCGCACGCAACGATGCGGATTCTGGGCAAAATGGGCGGCCGCAACCGCAAGATGCTGCAGGATGCTCTCAAGCTCGAGTATGTCAACATCGGATCCGGTACTGCTCAGTCGGCCCCGCCTACATTCTCGGTGCACTTCTTCACGGACGAGATGGCGGCGAGTACAGCAATGTCAAGGTTGGAGGCTCATACCAAGGAGCAACAATCCAAGCTCAATGTTGACGCTATCAAAGCCAAGACGAAAGTAAATGGTGACGGTGGAGCAGACTCGGATGGACCCGCCTTCGCGTCTACTTGGCCAGAGGACGACGAACCGTCCATTGGTCTCAAGTCATCCTCAGCCGCCGAGGCAGCTGCCACAGGCGTGCATCGAGTCACGGACGTCAAGCTCGCGGCAATCGCAGAGGTGGCGATGACCAACATTCAGAGGAGCGACGAGACTTACCGGCGGAGCTCGTTCGAGCTCCTCAAGCATGTCACCATCTTGATTTTGGAGAGGGTGAGTTGAGCGCGAGTCGCTCGTGTCCTAACAGATGGCTCACGATCACACTGGATCACAGGCACAGCAGCAGAATGAGTCCGAACGAGACGACTGGGCAGAGCGCATCATCATGAGCCTGTTCCAATCGACAAGAGCGGACGACCTACGAGAAGACGCTACGACATTCCTCTTGGAAATTTCGGAGTGGATCTTCTCATTCGAGATCTACCGGCCAATGCCTCTTGCACCGGGCACGCACTCTCGTCAATTGCTGCCGCTCACCAACCAATTCTTGGACGGCCTCGCACAGACGCTCACTCAAGCCGACCCGGCCCACACGTCCAGCTTCCTGAAGATCCAGCAAACGATGATCGACAACGTCTGCGAGGCAGCGTCATTGCCAGATGCACCGGCTACACGGCCGGACATCTTGTCCACGTTGACACATGCGCTCACCAGTCGGTTCTGCGCGCACTGCTACGACGCATTATGGGCGCGCAAGACGGGAGGATGGATCGGAGTCAACGGAATGGTTCGGCGCCCTGAACTCGACCAGACTTGGATGCGGGATCACCAGCTCGAAATCGTCCGCGCGTTGCTGTTCATGCTCAAGGACATGCCATCGGAGCCGCCAGCAAACAAGGCGGACATCGTGGAGACGATGCTCCATGTCATTCGTACCGCAAACGTCATCGAGTTCGAGGAAGAGGCGGCCGCAGATGCAATGGAGCAGGACGACAGTCCACCAAGCGAAACCAAGGCTGAGACAACGCAGTCGGAGGATGTCAAGAGCGAGAAGGACGCCGCCTCTACGACACAATCCAAAGACGAAGAGAAGCCAAAAACTGACGAAGGGGCGACAGTCCAAACGGAAACCCCTGCGGCAGCCGCAGCGGACTCCGGTTCAACCGATGCCGCCAACACGTCTTCCAACACCGCGGATACGAAGATGAAGGTCGCAGATGACACCCCCGCGACGGCTACCGCACCCGAAGCGTCTCCCGCTCCTCCGGCTACTCCAAAGCGCCGGGTCGAGGATGTTATCTACTGTGATCGGAACATGGCATCGCTATGCGGCCTCCTCATCGTGGAGCTGGCAAGCGCTCAAGAGGCTGTACGCAAGGCAGCCCAGAGCGCTTTCGAGACGCTTTCCAAGGTCACAGGATTCGGCATCACCGAGATCATGATTCCCGCCAAAGAGCGCCTGCTCTCACCGATCTTCCAGAAGCCACTGAGGGCGCTGCCTTTCGGCATGCAGATTGGCAACATCGACGCTGTCACGTACCTGCTCCAGCTGCGTCCGCCGCTGCCAAAGTTCACCGAAGAGCTCTACCGAGTCCTTGGGGAGGCCCTCGCCCTTGTCGAGGCGGACGATGCGCAGTTACTCGGCCGGCCGCCACCGTACAAGAACATGCTCGCGATCACAGACCTGCGAGTGGTCGCAATCCGTCTTCTTGCAGCAGCGATGGAGTGCCCTGAGCTGAGCGCAGCCCGTCAGCACAACTTGCGGATGAAGATCATCGGAGTCTACTTCAAGAGCTTGTACTCACGGTCTGAGGCGATCGTAGAAGTCGCGCATCACAGCCTGCAGCAAGTGCTCCAAGGACAGGCGAAGGTGAGTTCGCCTTCGAGACATGATGTCAAGCAGAAGATGTTCAGTGCTGACCCTAACCCTGACTCATTGCAGCTCCCCAAAGACGTCCTTCAGAATGGATTGCGGCCGGTCTTGATGACTCTCGCCGACCCGGCCAAGTTGACCGCATCTGGCCTCGATGGGCTGGCGCGCTTGCTGGAGCTTCTCACCTCCTACTTCCGGGTGGAGATTGGTGGGAAGCTGTTCTCGCACATGGAGGCGCTCGCAGATCCTGCCGCGCTCGAGGCCGCTGGCCGAGGTCCACTCCAGGCTCCTCAATACCCCGACTCGGCCCTTCTGATGCAACCGGAGAAGCGCGAGTCGGATCTTCTAGAGACGTTGGCAGCCATCACCAACATCTTCCACCTCCTACCAGCGGCCGTCAGTCAATTCATGGGCGATCTCGTACCCAAGGTGTGCGAAATCGAGTCTCACCTCAAGCGATCCGGGCCAACGCCCTTCACCAAGCCGATCGCCAAATACCTGAACCGCTTCCCGGACCGCACGGCATCGTTCATGTTCGAAAGGCTCGAGGACGCCTCAATCATGCGATGCTTCCGACTTGTCCTCGCTTCGGAATGGAGCGCTGACTTGCGCGAGCATCTCACCAAGGAGGCCGACACGCTTCTGGTCCCTCAGTTCGCGGAGGGAGCGTCGCCAGCCAAGACTCTAGCCGTATTGCGGATCATCAAGGAGCTACTCGGTCAGGACGAGGAGTGGATGACTCAACAGGACAAGCTGTTCGATGCCATCGTGGCGTACTGGCGGTTACCAGAGATGGTCGAGCGCAGACGTCAAGAAACCAGCGTCAGCGTGCGTGAACAACGGCATACAGTGCACCTGATGAGCGTCATCTGTGCACGCTTGCGCACAAAGCCCAGCGTCGATGCATACTTGGACTTGCTGGACCTCTTCACCACAACGACACCGCTCGACCTCTCGGCGTTGACAAGGTTCTTCTACGAGCATATCGCCATCAAGGGCACGACAGCTTTCCGAAGGGAGATGTTCCAACGCTTCATGGGCGTCTTCGAGGATCGCTCGGCAACTCAGAAGTTCAAGACGGTCATGATGAGAGTCATCATCAACCCGATGGTCTATATCGAGGTTGATCGTCGAGCAGGTCGAAAACGAGGATCGACCAGCGACGAGAATGGAAATGTCGAGCCGGACCTTTTCGATGCAAAGATCGTGATGGAGGTCGTCAATCGCATATGGAAACCCTTCCAGACGCCCGAGGTTGCACAACTGTGCTCGGACGACTCGGCACGGATCGAGATCCTGCACATGTCGACTCTCCTGCTGGAGCATTACTCGCACTACCTGCCCGCCCAAGACTCGGCCCGCAAGGACGCCATCAAGTTTGGCTGGGCCAACTTGACGGCGGAGGACGTCTACGTCAAGAACACGGCGTACATCTTCATCGCTCGATTCCTCGAGCGTTTCGAGTCACCCTTGAAAATCGTTGGGCAAGTCTACATGGGCCTCCTGCGCACCCACCAGCCCGAAGGCAGACTCCTTGTCCGTCAAGCACTCGACATCCTGATACCAGCTCTGCCAAAGCGCGTCGGTGTCGGCGAGGGCGGTCAGGGCCCGCTTTGGGCGAAGTGGACCAAACGTCAGCTGCAGGACGAGCAACATCAGATCACTCAGCTCTCCCTCATCTTCTACCTCCTCGTCCGGCACTACGAGCTCTTCTACAGCAGCAGAGAGATGTTCGTGCCGATCATCATCAGCTCGCTAGCCAAACTCGGCCTTACCCACCCTCACAATGCCGAGACGCGCTCTCAAGCCGTGGACCTGGTGGAGCTCATCCTGCGTTGGGAGAAGATGCGAGAGGGGCGAATGGCGTCCGCAGTCGATGACTCGGTTGTTGAAGCGGACGGCAAGACGCGCAAGAGGACCGAGACCGATGCATCAGACTCGGGCCCTCGCAAGCGCGCGCGCGTCGAAAGCGGTGCAGTCGACACGCCGAACGACAACGTCATCCCGGCCGGAAGTCCTGAAGACGCCTACACAATCTCGCCCGTCCACTTCGACGCCCTGCTCAGCTTTTTGATCCGTTTCATCAGCTCGAGCGGGGAGGCTATCGGTCGGAAGAGCAGTTCGAATCGCGCCTACCTGCTACTCAAGGACTTGGTCGCATCACCAACGTGGGACAAGGTGCAAGTCAAGTTCCAAGCGTTCCAGCGACCGCTCATTTTGCCCTTCGACGACGCGGCGTTGAATACATTGGCCACCTGCAGCGCGCTCCAGGCGCTACGAGTCGTTGTCAAGGCGAAGCCGGATCAATGGGTGATCGACAACATTCCGATTCTCCACAAGCTCTTGAGCCGGTGCATCATCAGCGAGGATGCAACCATCAACGATTGCGTTCGGCCTATTCTCGACAGAATGTTCGAGGTCACAAAGGACTTGCCGACGTCGACATCTGGCTCTGACGACGCGGATGCGGATGGAGAGGCAGACGCAGACGGGGAAGGCGACGAGGATGACGAAATGGCGCCCCCTCCGGGGCCTGCAAAATCTGTGTCCGCAACGAGCGTCAAGGCCAAGGCTTCTGACTCGATTACACCTGACGGCGTCGTCCAGCTCCGGGCATATGGCGACAAGCTCATTGCAGAAAATCTCCAGAATCCGGACAAGATGTTCAGCGCATTGCTCGTCTTGGGAAGTTGGGCGAAGGCAACGCCATCCAAGGTTGGTCCCTGAATGAGACAACATCGATGTGAAAGGATCTGACCTGATTGACTGCCCCTCAGATCGACGAGTACATTGCACCGATGATCAAGGAGTTGACGCGTCTGACCAAGGAGCATCTCATCGTCGAGCCGGCACAGGCGGAAAGCAAGGCTGGCGCCTCGGAACAGCACTTCAAGCAGCTGGTGCTGTTGCTCGACATCCTCAAGCTCCGAGTCACCTCCATGATGGAGGCCCGCAAGTACTATCTCAGCGCGATCGTCCAGCTCGTGGACAAGTCGCCCAGCGTCGAGCTCTGCCTGTCTCTGCTCAACACCGTCAAGCAATGGGTGTTCGAGTACCGCAACGAGCAATTCCCGACCATGAAGGAAAAGGCCGGCATCCTCCTCAAGATGATCACCTTCGAAAAGAGGCATAATGACCACCTGCTCGAGCAGTATCTCGGCGTCATCTACGAGATCTACACGGCCCCAGCTTTCGCACGCACAGATCTTACGGTGCGGCTCGAGACCGCCTTCCTCCTGGGATGCAGGAACCGACAACCAAACATCCGGGCACAGTTCATTCAGATCTTCGATCAGGCCCTCATTCGCTCCGTGCAAGGTCGACTTCAATATCTCCTCGGTCACCAGAGCTGGGACTACCTTGCCGAGCATTACTGGATCTCTCAAGTGCTGGATCTTATGCTGGGGTCGACGGATGGCACTAGAGCGCTGCTTCCCTCGGATCGCCGCGTCGTCGCAGAGGACGGTCCAAGACCAAAACTCCTCAACCGTGTGCGCAACATGAGGATGCATACATTCTTCGACTCGCTCCGCAAGCTCTTGTACATCGACGCTGGAAGCGCGCACAAGATCTGGCTCGCGCTCTTCCCTGCCGCTTGGCGCGCTCTGCCTCGCAAGTACCAGGAGGACATTACGCGCGCGATGATCGGCCTCTTGTCACGAGAGTACAACCTGCGACAAGTTGTGCGCCGGCCCAATGTCGTCCAGAGCCTACTGGACGGCGCTCTGGAGTGCAATCCGCCAATGGAGCTTCCTCCGCACGTCACCAAGTACTTGGGCAAGACGTACAATTCGTGGTACACTTCGATGGAGTTGCTGCAGAACCTGATCCGAAATCTGCCACGCGAGGACGATGCTATCCGCGAGGCCGGTCAGGACGCACTCTCGGAACTCTACTCCGAGCTCTCCGAGGACGACATGTTCTACGGTCTGTGGCGTCGGCGGTGCGTGTACGCGGAAACGAATGCGGCGATCTCGTACGAGCAGAACGGCATGTGGGCGGAGGCTCAGCACCTGCACGAGAGCGCGCAGCTCAAGGCACGCAACGGTCTGTTGGCCTTCACTGAGGCCGAATACTGCCTCTGGGAGGACCATTGGGTGATCTGCACACAGAAACTGCAGCAGTGGGACCTGCTCACAGATCTCGCCAAGCTCGAGGGCAACAACGACATGCTCCTGGAGTGCGCCTGGCGCTTGTCCGACTGGGCTCAAGAGAAGGACATACTTCAGCAAGCGATCGAGACAGTGGCCAATCCGCCGACTCCTCGTCGTCGGGTATTCGAGGCGTACATGTCGCTGCTCAAGGCGCACCTGGATGACAAGACGCCCAAGCCAGCCAACTTCGGCGAATTTGCCAAGATCTGCGATGAGGCGGTGCAGCTCACCCTTCGCAAGTGGCATGCCCTCCCAAGCGTGGTCACTCAGGCGCACATTCCATTGCTGCATCTGTTCCAACAGTTCGTCGAACTTCAAGAGGCGTCCACCGTCTTCCACAGCCTGGAGATGACAACGGCTCAGAATTTGGACCAGCGGTCCGGCGAGCTCAAGACGCAGATGACGACGTGGAGAGAGCGGCTCCCGAATCTGTGGGACGACATCAATCTCTGGAGCGACCTTGTCGCTTGGCGGCAACATGTCTTCGGAGCAGTGAACTCGGTTTACCTGAATCTGAGCCCTTCTCAGGCCGACGGCTCAGCCAACAACAGCAACCCTCAGCACTCATTCGCATACCGTGGCTACCATGAGATCGCGTGGATCATCAACCGCTTCGCCCACGTCTCTCGCAAGCACTTCCTCAACGATGTGTGCATCAGCTCGCTCACCAAGATATACACACTGCCCAACATCGAGATTCACGAGGCATTCCTCAAGCTGCGCGAGCAGGCCAAGTGCCACTACAAGAACCCCAACGAGATCGCAATCGGCCTGGACGTCATCAACAACACCAATCTGATGTTCTTCTTAGCCTCGCAAAAGGCGGAGTTCTGGACACTCAAGGCCATGTTCTTCGCCAAGCTCGGTTGCGTAGACGAGGCAATGTCTGCCTTTGCTCAAGCCATTCAGATGGACTACAACTGCGGCAAGTCGTGGATGGAGTGGGCGCGCTTCAGCGACCGACAATTCCGGGAACAGCCTCAGAACCACGTCGCTGCGGCTAATGCCGTGACATGCTATTTGACCTCGGCCAGCGTCCATGCCAACTCCAAGGCGCGACGACCGCTACTTCGGGTCCTTTGGCTACTCAGCTGCGATGATGCTCAAGGTCTGGCAGCCGCGGCATTTGACACCTTCAAGGGCGATCAGCCGATCTGGTACTGGATCACCTTCATTCCTCAACTGCTTCAGTCGTTGGGCAGCCGCGAGGCTCCTCTGGCGCGCAAGACGCTGCTGCTCATCGCCAAGCACTTCCCTCAGGTGAGTAGGACCTAGCTCACAGCGATCAGAATCGAGCTGACATCTTGGATCACTCATCACAGTCGCTCTATTTCTCATTGCGGACTGTTCGAGAGGAGATGCTGTCCGGGCGAAAGCAGAGCAACACGCAGCGTCAAGCTCGCCAAGCTCAGCTGCTTCAGCAACAACAGCAACAGCGGCAAGAAGAACAAGCCAAGCAGCAAGCGGCACTCGATGCTGCTCAGAAGGCTAATGAGGGTACCACGACACCGGCCGGCCCAACCGGCTCGACAGCACCGCCTGTGTCGGCCTCAAATGGAACAGCTGTCGGTGAACGAAGCACGCAACCGCAGACTCCTTCGGCAGGTACTCCTGCGCCTGCGGGAGGTGCAAGCACCAACACGCCCGTCAAAGCTGAGGAAAGCGGCAACAAGGCCAGTCCGGCACCAGCAGCGGCGGCAGCGACTACTGCCGGCACGCCTGCCAAGAGCGCGGCTGATGAAACTGCCCCGGTATCGGCCTCGCCAGCAATCAAAACAGCAGCCGCCAACGGCAATGATGCGAGCGTCACGCCAGCTTCCACCGCTGCTGCGGATGCCGGAACAGGTGCAACGCCAACTGCTCCGACCACCCAGGCTACTTCAACGACGCAAACGTCCCAGGCTCAGTCGGCGGTGCAACCTGCCAGCGCAATGCCGACGCTCCCGATGGCTCGTCCTGGCATCCGGCAGCCTTGGGAATTGATGGAGGAGATCTTGAACGTCCTCAAGACGTCCTTCCCTCTACTCGCACTCACGATGGAGCACCTCACGGAGCAGTTCCAGCAACGATTCAAGCCGCACAACGATGAAGACATCTACCGGCTTACGAATGCGCTGCTCAACGATGCTCTGCAGCAGTACATACAGCGCGCCACCCTGCCCAACGATGACGGTGAGCTGCCCAAAACCGCAGCAGGCAACGTGCAAAAGTTTGCCGAGAATCTGCCGGCGGGTAGCCTGAAGACGGCGTTCGAGGAAGACTTTGTACGCTCCAAGCCTTCGATGCGAGACTACGTCTATCGCCTCCAACGCTGGCGCGATCGCTACGAGGCAGCGCTCGACAAGAGGAGTTCCAAGCACCGCCTCGACCAAATGAGCCACTACCTTGTGGAGTTCCAACATCAGAAGTTCGACGAGATTGAAGTGCCCGGTCAATATCTCAAGTTCTGCGACTCCAACTCCGGCTTTGCGCGGATCCAACGCTTCATGCCGACCTTCGACCTCGCTAGATCGAGCGGGATGGTGATGCGTCGGTTGTCAATCATGACGCACAAGGGCACCACGGAGTCGTTCGCAGTCCAGCTGCCCTCCTCAAGGTACTGTCGGCGCGAGGAACGCATCTTCCAGCTGTTGCGGTGCTTCAACCGAATCCTGGAGAAGAGGAAAGAGACACGGAAGCGCGGACTGCGCTTCCCGGCTCCCATCGGAGTGGCGCTGTCGCCCAACTTGCGACTCATGGAAAGCGACGCGGCCTTCGTGAGCCTCCAAGATGTCTTCGACAAGTTTTGTGTCGAGACTGGCATCGGCCGCGACGATCCCATCGTGTCCTGGGTGGAGAAGATGCGATCGACTTGGGATCCGACCAAGGGAGTCGTCGAATTCACCAATCTCCGGATGGAGCTCTTGGACGAGATCAGCTCGAAGATGGTGCCCGAGACGGTGTTGTCCAACTACCTCACTCGGAGCACGGTATCTAGTGCAGACCTCTGGCTTCTGCGGAAGCGCTTCACCCTGGAAATGGCCTCCGCCACCTTCCTTACCTACGTCCTGTTCATCAGCGGGCGGACGCCGGCAAGGATTCACGTCTCACGGGCAAGTGGATCGGTCATCATGTCCGACGTCGTGCCAAGTCTTTCGCCCCAGAGCCCTCAGCTGCGCTCGCCGGACCCGACACCATTCAGGCTGACGCCGAACATCCAGAACTTCATCGGCCCCATCGGCATCGAGGGTGTCCTCACGGCGTCACTGATGGCCCTCGGTCGGACGCTCTCCGACCCAGACACGCTGCTGGAGGAGTACCTCAGCATCTTCATTCGCGATGAGATCTACTTCTGGCTCATCGCCGGCGGTCGGCCGGGCTTCGCACATACCGAAGCGCCCCGAGAGCTTATCCTCGGCAACATCTCTGAGTGCGCCAAACGCGCCAAGCTGCTCAGCTGCAAGTTCGAGCAAGACCAGGCAAAGGTAAGCTCTTCCGCTCTCTTACGTGACGTCGGGGCGCCTGGTCGCTGACCCTCACTCTTTTCATTCTTAACAGACCTCGAACAGCGCGGTGCCAGTCTCCCAATCGATCCTAGACCTCATCAACTCGGCTAGCAACCCCAGCAAGTTGGCCATGCAGGAGCCTACCTGGGCTCCTTGGCTATAAGCCGTTGCCCCCCCCCCCCCCCCCCTGTTCACGTTCTACTGTACATACGCACATACCATCATGATCGCCTCCCATCAAGCAACGAGCATCAGTCATCGAAATTCCTCCCTGCCCAAGTCTCGAACTGATTGTTCGACCCTTGTGATACTCAGGCGTGGAAGGTATAAGGATCGTTGTGGCGTCGAGCATCTTTGTTTATTGTACTTAGTTCCCACGCCACCGCCTCGTACACTCACTCGTAACAAACAAACTCCCAGACCGGAGTCGAGGTCGAGGTGGACGACCACCACCCCATCAAGGCAGCAAGACCACAACGCGACTGCTACACCTGAATCAGGTCGGCCATACATAAGGCAGACGCGATGCTTCCGTCTCTGCTCGTGCCCCGGCCAAAGCAACCCTCCACGATTGAGCAGTGACCCAGCCGCAAACACACCCCACGATCGCCTCAAGAGCGAACGGCAATCACGACCTTAAGCATGGAGTGCCCCATGACATACAAGAGACGTCTAGCTTTGCTGGGGCGAGCCATCCATGAGGGCAAGGCGGCTCGAGAGCTTGTGGTGCACGGGGCGACGCGTGCGGAAAGTGGCTCCGACAGCGAGCTCTGCAAGTGGGAGTCGAAGCTATACGAGGGCACGGTCCCCGTGACCTGCCACATCATCATCCGCTCCGACGTATCTCTCACGTCACACGTTCAAGGTGCGGCACGATGTATGGCGCGTGGAGCACGTTCAAGGTTGCCCCCGTAGCACTCAGGGGCCACTCTGCTGAACGCCCGGGCCGCCAGGTCAACAAGACGCCGCACTGTCGACTGTCAAGCGCGGCGGCTCCAACGAACCTTACGGGGCCCCTCATCCTGTCCAACCGCAACGGCTGCCACGGCTCAGCTTCACAAGCCTTTGATTGGCATCCAGGATTAGGGGTACGTGCCGGTCGGCTGCTCAGGCCAAGCCGGTGACCGCCCCCCAACGCGGACACATCCCTTGTACCTTTGTCGGGATCACTCGGGACTCAAGAGTTCGAGGGTGTCTCACATGCTCGCAGACGCTTAGCGCCCACTGGCCGAGCCTCGCCTCGAGCATCGGAGGACAATCGCTTCCACCACCACCCATCAATCTCGCACCGCCTCCGATTCGAACGGCTCTTCCTACGATACAACGGCGGACGGCGGCGAGCAGCAAGACGACGACGATGATGATGACGACGGTAGCAGTAGCACCAGCAGCAGTGACAGTGACAGCGACAGTGACAGCTCCTCATCGGCCGAATCA
Organism: Salmacisia buchloeana; assembly: GCA_029952725.1. Classification (NCBI taxonomy): domain Eukaryota; kingdom Fungi; phylum Basidiomycota; class Exobasidiomycetes; order Tilletiales; family Tilletiaceae; genus Salmacisia; species Salmacisia buchloeana. Next base: position 731,539 of record CP124189.1, read on the forward strand.
TGAGCAGCGATCGATACCCCGTCCCATCCCGCGCCTTCAACAGGCCCAAGTCGAATCGGACCCGAGCTGACTCCGACAAGACTACAGTATATACGAAGTTCCACCGGCCCATCCCCGTTTGACCCTGACCCTCTCCGGCGTCGACTACGATACCCCCCTCCGAGCCCTGGCACCCTACCAAGATGCGTCTGATTCCCATGTACCAATAGCCCCCCCCCCCCCCCCCCCCCCGCCCCTGCCCCTGCCCCCACCCCCTCTGCCCCCCTTAGACCCTGACCGCGAGCGGGCTTTCTAGACATCATGGTCACGTTGCCGTCCAGCTTAGCTTTCGCCGTCGTGGATTTCATCGATATACCTTTGCGGACTGGAGCCAGTGTCTTGTGTTTGATTGTACAGATGGTGCGCCGGCAGGCGTGAGACGGCGGCGGCGTCGGGAGGGCTTGCGAAGGGGTAGGAGTGAATGAAGGGTTCGGGAGCAGCGGCTTGACTGGACGGGCAAGTAGATATTCCTCCTCCTATTACCTCCTGCGCGCCGTGCTCGATGCGGCCGCCGCCTGCGGCACAGCCTCCTCGTAGTCGTCCTTGGTCAGCTCGACGGCCCAGTGCCAGCACGTCTGGCGGAGGACGGGCGCGATGGCGTCGTCGTCGTACCGTCCGCCCGGCGTGCGTGCTACCTCCTTGATGAGGGCGCGTTTGAAGCGGCCGGTGGGGCCAGCTGCTTTGAGCCCTGGAGATGGCATCAGAGAAGTCAGTAGGCTTGCTGGTACGTGTTTGGGGAAAGGAGGAATGGGAGAAGGAGGAACGGGAGAATGAGGGGAAAGGGTGGCCTGCTTACACCTTGAGATCTGACAGGCGTCGTCGCTGCACCTCCGTCCCTGGAAGAAGGCGACGTACCACCCCCACCACCCGCGCGGATCCCACGGCCGGACCCAGCCCGCCTTCTCCCACTCGGCGAGCGACTGGGACGCCTTGACGCCGAAGCGGTTGATGCTGGGCTCGTACTCGGTGCGGGTGAGGTGGGTGGCTGGGTCGATGCCCTGGAGCCACTCTTGGGGGAGGGCTGCGAGCTCGGTTTGCGGGTCGAGGTAGGAGTGGGTGATGCTCGAGTAGTGCCGGCGGAAGGCGGTGCCGCCGAACATGCCCCCTGAAGATCATAGTCCTCGCGCGTCAGCTCCGTGTCGTGCCAAGCTGGCGCGTCGGTGTCAAGGGATGTAGGACGATGGACTCACCTCGCATCATTTCGGCCGGGGTGAGGTTGGGCGTGAAGACCTTCCACCGATCTTCGAACACGATCCGCCCCTTGCCTCGCGTGCCGGACCCTCCGAGACGGGGTAACGGCTGGCGCTCGTACTCCTCATAGGGCGCGGTGCCGTCAATGTCCTCGGACGGGTCCAGACGCGGGCCGTGTACCTTGGCGAGCGGGCTGCCGCCTGGCATGGTGTAGGGAGCGCGCTTGATGGGCGATGCGAGGTCGCGGCTCGAGTCTTCCGAGTCGGAGATGTCGTGGTAGCGTCCCTTTTTGGGCGACTGGGCGGAGAGACGTGCGCTGGATCGTGTGCCTGGGGTGCGGGGCTTGGCCTCGATGCGTGAGGAGGAAGAGGAGGCGCGTGAGGAGCCTCGCTGGGAGGTGGACGCAGAGCCCGTGCTGGAGCCTCTCCCGTGGGCGGCGCGGGTGAGTTCGAGGAGGTTGTATGAGGCGGAGGAGGATGTTGAGCGTCGTGCTGAGACGCGCCTTGAGGACGGTCCTGCGGCGGCGTGATCGTTGTCCTCCTCCTCGTCGGCGCCTACGGAAGCCTCGCGCTTGAGCGCCCGTGCTGGCTTTGGCCTTGGCTTGGTCTGGTCCTTGACGGGTTCGAAGAGGGTGCTGGCCTGTGTGGCAGGAGGAGATATGGACAGTCAGCATGCCATGACACGAGGAATGGTGAGACGACACTCACGCCTGCGAGGCCGAGGGAGAGGAGCAGCTCGTTGTTCTTCTGGATGTTGGCGAGCCTGGCTGCCTCGTACGCGGACACGCCGTCGTCGCCCTCCTTGCTGGCCATCGTGTCGATGTCGAGGAGGACGTCGTCGTCGTCGACCATGGCGCAGGTGGCAACCAACACACACGCCCACCTTCCCGATGAGGTGGAGCACGATTCCATACACCGCAGCACGCGACGCGACGCGACGCGTATGTTACTTCGTTACCGGCTCCCTGTTCGGCTGCCTGCGTTGGAGGCTGACGTGAACCCCGCCGCGATCGTCGGGGTCTGCTGCAGGGTGGAGCCGTGCTCGTAATCCATCGGGCGGCCTGGCCGCGGGAGGGACGCCGCGGGTCCATGGCATGGATGGCCTGATGCGACGCTGTTGAGCATCCACCACCACCACCACCTCCTCGCCTCCTCACCCTGCCACCCCCCGACGATGGCTGCCACGGCTGTGCTCGCCAGGCTCGGCGCCGCGTACGACGACTCGGTCGCAGCCCTCACCGCGGCCGGGCTGGGCCCGCTCCTCAGCCTCAGCCGCGTCTCCGTCCAGGCGCTGCTCGCCAATCTCCAAGTCGGGCAGCTCGTCATCACCGACGCAGACGGCTCCCAGCGCGTGTACGGCGACCCGACCCTCCGCGCCAAGGCAGCCCTCCACCCAGACGCAGCCGGTGGGACGCGTCTCGTCGCCAGCGCAGCTTCGCCCGACGCCACCGAAGTCGACAGCGAAGGAGACGCCGACGCCGACGCCGATGTCGGGGCGTCCTCCTCGTCGGCCTCCTCCTCCGCCGCCTCGTCCAACGCAACGCTGGCCAACTCAGGCGCAGCATCGCCCACGCGCGCCCAGCCGCCCTCCGCCGCCAGCAAGACAGCCGCCGCCGCCTCCCTGGCAACGTACAACAGCCCGCCACGCGCCGAGCTCAAGGTGCGCAACAATGCCTTCTGGATTCGCATGTTCCTCGGCGCAGACATGGGCTTCGCAGAGGCATTCATGGCCGGCGACGTCGAGACGCCCGACCTCGGCGCATGCTTTGCCGTGAGTGTCTTCCGTCTCGGTGCCTGGGGTGGATCCTATTGACATTCTTACCCATGACTTGCACAGCTCTTCATTCACAACCGGCAAGCCCTGGCCAATCTCAACACGGGCATCGTCGCCTCCCTCTCCTCCAAGGTGCAGAGCTTGCTCAACCGCCAGTACGCCAACACGCGCAGTGGATCGCTCAAGAACATTGGCGCCCATTACGACATCGTGAGTCCTGCTTGTCTAATGCTTCCCCTAGTGCAATGTAGACCACTCACGACGCGTCTGAATCACAGTCCAACACCATGTACGACGCCTTCCTCTCACGCGACATGACTTATTCGTGAGTACAGCATCCAAAGACGCGTCTCAAAGCCAAGGCTGACGCGTCGATGAGCTAATTTGCCACAGATGCGGAGTATTCCCCACCCTCGACGCCGACCTGCTCGGTCCCGGACTGCCTTCCTACCCTCCCACCGACGCCGCCGGCGCGGCAGCCGCCCTGCTCGGCAAGCTCGCTGGCGACAACGCGTCCGAGTCAACAGCCACCGCCGTCTCCAAGCTCACCGCTGCCGCCGCAACATCGACACCCACGACAAACGAGTACGCGGCCGATGATCTCGAGGATGCCCAGATTCGCAAGCTGCGCATGCACATTAGCCGCGCGGACATCCGACCTGGCCACCGCGTCCTCGAGATCGGCACCGGCTGGGGCTCGTTTGCGATTCAGGCCGCCACCCTCACCGGCTGCACCGTCGACTCCCTCACCCTCTCCGTCGAGCAAAAAGCCCTCGCCGAGGCGCGCATCGCCGCCGCCGGCCTCAGCTCGCGCATCAAGGTCCACCTCCTCGACTACCGCGACATGCCCGCCTCCTGGACCGACAGCTTTGACCGCGTCGTCTCCATCGAGATGCTCGAAGCCGTCGGCATCGAGTTCCTCGACACCTACTTTGCCGCCGTCTCGCGCGTGCTCAAGAAGCGCGGCGGCGTCGGCGTCTTCCAGTGCATCACCATGCCCGAGGACCGCTTCGAGATGTACAAGGACGAGGTGGACTTTATCAAGAAGTACATCTTCCCCGGCGGGTGCCTGCCCTCCGTGACACGTCTCTTTGAGGCGGCGCGCGTCGGGTCACAGGGCACTCTCGTCCCCGAGGGCCTCGTCAACATTGGGCCGCACTACGCGCGCACGCTGCGCGAGTGGTGCACGCGCTTCGAACACAACTTTGACGCGCACATCGCGCCCGCCCTCATCAGGGACCACCCGGAGATCCGGAGATTGCCGCCGGCCAAGCAGGCCAAGGAGGTCGAGGTCTTCAGGAAGAAGTGGATTTGTGAGTCTTGCTGAACTGGCGTTGCTGCGGATCGGCGTGTCCCACACAGAGCTGACTCCTCCTTTCACCGGCTTGTGCTGGCAGATTACTTTGTATACTGCGAGGTCGGCTTCGCAGAGCGCGTCATTGGGGGTGAGTCCCTGTCTCACGCATTACAAGCGATCATGTACGGCCCAAAGCTGACTGTTCTGATGTTCCACAGACCACATTCTGACCTTCGTGCGCGAGGGCAACACGACCTACCCGGCCGTGTGCGCATAGAGGTTCGCCTCCTACATAAACCCACAGCGCAACGCGCTTCCCTCCCGATCCAACAACCATACCATCTTTCCGGAACGGATCCGGAGGAAGGAACGATCAAGGAGGCGCTCAGGCCCAGTGGCAGACCTATCTTATACCGGAATGGACGGACAAGGAGGCTTCCCATCCCCACAACTCCCGGTCGATTCGGCCAACGCGAGTAGACCGTAGACCACCCGCCCTCTCCAACGCGCTTCTCACCATCCCCTTCTTATGAACGGCCCTTCTCTCCTCCGCCTACCTACCCACCGCCGCCGCCTCCGCCGCTCTGTGAGATATCCCCCCCTCCCCCCAAAACGACTGATGAAATACAGGCCCTGTGAAGATGTACCTCCCCCCTCCCTCCCCCCTCAAGCACGGTCGGAAACGGACCGGCCGGACCCAACGAAACGAAACGTCGAACAGAAGGGTCCAAGGGTCCGAGGGTCCGTCCGTCCGTCCGTCCGTCCGATGGACTGATTGACTCATTCATTGCCTGGGGGGGGGGGGGGTAGTGCATTTCCGCGTGCGGGTTCCTGAGCTAACGATACGAGTACATGACGAGCGAGCGAGCAAGGTGACGGACGGGGGGAGAGAAGACGAAGTGGGTGGGGCGGAGAGGGGGGCGAAGCTGGGGGAAGCCAAAGGGAGGGGAAGGGGAAGGCGTGAGAGCCTCGGCGGCGGCGCGCGCGGCATGGCGCTGCGGCTTGATTCCAGGTACTTGGATACGACTTGGTTGCTGGTTACAGCGTCCGTGAGAGTCGAGTCGAGCCGTCAAGATGCCAGGAGCGAGGGCGAGGAGGCTGCGCGGGAGATTGTCGACGACTCACGACTCCCGCAGTTCAAAGACGGGCGGGTAGTCCTTGTACGTCGCCACGAAGTGCTCGTGCATCTGCACCTGTGCCAACCGCGCCTCCTCGCCCTTGCCCATGTTATCGTTGAACGCGGCCACCTGCGGGTCCACCTCGCCCATCTTGGCCAGCGCGGCCGCGTTCGCCGTCCGATTGTCCGTCCAGCTCACAAAGAAGAAGGAGCGCTGCGCGTGCGGGGTGGGCACAACGTCGTACCCGAGCCCGCAGCACCGGCTGCCCTCCTGGATGACATAGTTGTGGTGCAGGAACGGCACGAGAACGTCGTCTGGGTTCCGGAAGCGGTGCGCGGCATTGTTGGCGAGATGGGCGCCAAAGTGCTTGTGGAGTGCGTCAAACGCGGCGCGGTAGTAGACGAAGGGCGCGTGCGTCGGGTCGGGCCAGTGCTTCCCGTACCGCTCGTAGAGCACCTGGATGGTGTGATGCACCGAGTAGAGCCACGCCTGCTTCGTCTTCTTCGCTTCGGGCACGGGCTTGCCGAGGTTGACGTGGCCCGGCTCGAGGAAGAGCCGGATGCCTCCGCGCGGGTCGAAAAAGTCCCAGGGCTCCATCCGGCGTCGGATCATAAAGTCGTCGTTGAAGACGAGGAATCGCTCGGTGAGGCCGGGAATCCGGTGCAGGTACGGCTCGACGGCGTTTGAGCTGGAGACTGGTAGGAACTCGCGGGGGACAATGGTATCTTGGTTGATCCAACGTATCCTGGTCACAATGGCATCAAGACGAAGGTCAGAGGTCCATCCAGCGTCTCGACGCCGAGCTGGGCACTTACCTTGGATGAGAGACATTGAGCCACGTCGGAATTGTCGGCGAGACAATGTAGATGGTACCGCGATGCCATGGCAGATGAGCCGCCATGGATCTCATCGAGAAGCGCAGGTCGTCGTTGTCTCGATCTCTCGCGCCGCCCGCTTGCTTCTCCGAGCCTGTTTACGAGTAAGGATGAGTTCGAGCCGGACCATCAATTTGAATGACAATCAAGGCTCACCATATTGTATCCTGAGAGCGAGCTGGAAAGGATTGCTGCCGTTGACCCAGGTATACACCAGACTTGCATCCCTTGCGAATTCCCAGCCTCTCCACCTGGCATCGTCTTCGGCACTGTTCGATCCCGTGCTGACTTCTGGCGCGCTAGCTCCCGTCCAGCCTTTCCAACCTGTTCCGAGGCCGACGGTGGATTGTCGTAATGAGGCGAGCCGTTGGGATCCCGAGGGCGTGAGCGAGAGCCATCCGAACACGGCGAGGGTGCAGAGGGAGATGATGTACGCCATTGTCCTCTTGAAGCCCCATTCCTTTCCGCTTGGTAAGAAGCCGCCGAGCCTGCCGCGCGCGCGTCCTAATGGTGGCGATCGCGGCTCGTCCCCGAGTAAGGGCCCGGTGCTGCTGCTCGAATGGTGACGCAGACGACCGTTGCTCAGCCACGGTGAACGACTGTATTCGTCGCGATAGTAGGTGTCATCGTATCCTGGCGGAGGCGCTGGACGAGAGGCGTTGGTGGAGCGATAATAGATGTCGTCCTCGTCCTCGACCTGGAGCGAGACCGAGCCGCGATAGGCATGCTGGGCATAGCTCGACGTCGAGATGTGGCTGTCGTAGGTACTCGCGCCGGTCGAAGTACCAGAGCCTCCCGCCAGTTGTCCGTCGTAATCCGAATACCGTTGCTGGCTCATGTTGGGCATGTCGAGCGCGGCTGTGAGCGCCAATGGAGGGAGGGCGACGAGGGCCCAAAGAGATGGTCATGGGTGACATCGCGAACGATGCCGCTGATGCTGGGGCTCCCGTTTTGTATGCCTTCTCCGCTGGCGCGCCCGCGACTCGATAGGGTAACCCCGTCTTGATTCCATCGAGGTGCATGCGCCCGCTGCCGACGCTACAGTCGGGCTGTGTGACCTCGGAGCGTCTGAGCGCCGAGCGGCCCCGCGCCTGAGGCTGGCGGTGAACGAATGATGCTGTTGATAATCTCGTCTTTTGTTCGCCTCTGCCAACCGCCGGTACGCCAGGATTCGCTAGACCCATCGCGAGGCGCTGGGCGCCAGCTCGTGTGAGAGAGTTTCGACTTTGAAGTTTGGCGACGCCGCAGGGTGGGCGAGAGATGCACTTTGGCCCTTGCTGTGCTTGATGCTTGACGATTTCCTCCCGTCCCGCTGGATCCTCTTGGTTGCGCCGACCGGCACGCGGCGGCAGCGACATGCTGAGTTCGGCATCGTCGTACTGCCATCTCGCAAGTCGCAAGACGCAAACGAGGATGGGCCGCCCTTCCGTGTCCCGGTCGCGGTGTACTGAGTCCCGGGTTGGGCAACAGCTTGACCTCGGTATCGGGTCGTAGACATGGTTTGGGCTGGTGGCACTACTGGCCAACGGGACGGTGCAGGGGCGCCCTTCGTCGTCCACTGGACGACGCCGAACCGTCCCACACCCGTACTCGTTGAGCTTCGACTCTGAAGAGGGCAGCAAGAGGTCAGATCTCCCTCATCCTGCTCGCTCAAGCGTTCCGACGATTACTCACCTTGCACCCGGCTTTGGACTCAGCGAGCCGGCGGCGCCAGCGGTTCCATCGAATCGAGATCTTCGCACCCCACCACTCCGACGGACGTTGATCGGCATGACGGCCAGCACGGCAGGGCTGGGGGTTGACGTCCTCCCTGCCGCGGACAGAAGGGCCATCGCCATCGCCGTCGACGTGTAGACGGGCTGGGTGCTCATTTCCTGGGTGACCAGCCCGATGATGACCGTGTGGTGATGGCGAGGGGTGGCATCACCCTCTTGACTCGTAGAGGCGACCATGATGACAAGGATGAGGATGAGTGCGCCTCCGAAGGGGCTGACGTTCTTGCCTCCTCCTCGTTGCTGACCTCGTCGTCGTCGTCGTTGTCAACGTCGTCGTCGACATACGCGTACGTGTGCGCGCTTTGGCCTCGCCGAGCACTGACCCCTTCTCATTGCACTCCTACCTCCTCCTCCTCCTCGACGACGACGACCACCTCCCCATTCCAGCCAGGTGATCCCGTCCGCAACATCGCAGATCTCGATTCGCCAAGATGGCAATCCCAAGGAACGCAGTGGTCGTACGAGGACAAACACCACGGCATCGAAGTCATGCCGGGAAGCCCAGAACAGCTTCAGCATTCATCACCGCCAACCAGCCAGCGGGCGCCCAGCCTTGGTCAGCAACGCCCGACGGACGGGGCCACAACGAAGCTCATCTTCCTCGTACGCCCACGCACGTCTCGGCCGGTCGGCTCCGACGCAGCTCATGTCGCGCTGCTTTGTGCTCATTGGGCAGGGCGCGCCCACACTCGCCGCCGGCAGCCGGCCACCTCATACAAGGACTGGGCTGAATGAAGAAACGATGAAGACCGGTCGGCGCTGTCCTGCCTCGTCACTCATACAGGAGAAAGAGGTCGCAGCGCCGCCCGCTCGTTCGCTCCTCCAAAGCCGTCGTGTCGACAGCGGCGGACGTTGAGGCTCTCGGCGCGAGCCCCTCGGCGAACCGCGACTCTCCCATCGCCCCGGTAGAGCGGGCGGACACCGCCCACCTCATCAAGCACACCGCTTCCAGTCGGGCGTACTCGTACCAGGGCCATCACCCGAGATGGATCGACGACCTCGCCGACGTTGACATGGGAGCTCAATCGGTCTTCGCCGCCCGCCGCCATTCACACCGTACCCCAGTGCTGCAATACAGCGAGCTGGCAGAGTGCCACCGTTCTCGAGGAACAAACCACCGAACCCAACCAGGAGCTTGGCCTCCAACACTCGCTGCCAACACCATCAACGTATGAAACAAGCGGTTCACGGATCCAGGAGCATTCTGCCAAGGATACCGTATCAACTGCTGCAATCGCTCCTCGACGGTCAAAACATGAGCCTCACTGGTTGATCCATCTTCGCCCACGAGTACCCACGCCAAGATTTCTCCAACACTTGCTCGACCTTGTCGAAAAGTCCATCGGAAATGCGGCTGGTCCGCGTCCACCGTCTCCTTGCGTTCTTCAACCTCTGTGCCGGAACAAGCGCGACTCTCTCCACCTCACGGAGGCAGATCATTCCCAGCTTCCAGGGCCCCAACGTCGTGCCAAACACAGTCTTCGTCGAGTTCGATTCCCAATACGCCGCTTCGCTCCAAGACCTCACAAAGAGCCTCGACTCGTCCAATTACGATGTGAGTGTTCACACCTTCGATAAAGCCAGGTCAGAAGCTCTTTGCTGACCCGGCCATACATCGCTGCAGGGTCGCGTCCATCGCGAGTTCCACACTTTCCTTACTGAGACTCACCAGATCGCCTTCCAGCCTCGTCATCAATTTACGAATCCTGATCTGGTCAGTCCATGGTCTAATGTGGTTGTGACCTCAACTGACCGCCAATGCTGACGCCGGCACACCTCCTCAGATACTTGGCACATCTCTCAAGCTCAATGACCCTGCCGACTTGCACAAGCTTCTCCAATATCCAGGCGTGAAGCAAATCCACCCAATCCGGACGAATCACCCCAGTCAGCCTCTGAGCTGGGGAGCTGATCAGCTGGCCTCGTCCGTAACCGTTCCTCCGGAGACCACACCGCTCATCGGCAGGTCCGCCAACAAGCAAAGCAACTCGTTTAGCACCGATGTTTGCCCCGACCGGTCTCATGAGCATCGCTCTATCCGCACCTTCGGGGATTCCACGTATCGGATGATCGGTGCAGATCGACTGCACGCTCAAGGATACCTGGGTGAAGGCCAGTACATCGCCGTCATCGACTCTGGAGTCGACTTCACACACCACGGCCTCAACGGGGGCAAACCGGATGGCACAGCTTGCTTTGGCAGGGGTTGTCCAGTCGTCAAAGGTGCCTCCTTCGTCAACGACACCGGAGATGTCGTACAAGGCCCAAGCCCTTTTGCAGCATGCTTAGGCGGCGTGCATGGTACCTTCGTCAGTAGTCTACTCATCGGCAACGCCCCAGAACGCAACTTTACTGGCATCGTCCCGAAGGCCACAATCGGCGTATACCGCGTCTTTGGCTGTATGCCTAGCGACGTGCCCGACGACACCATTATGGACGCCATGCAACAAGCGTATGAGGACGGCGCATCGATCATCAATATGTCACTAGGCCGCTCCGACGGCTGGACATTCGGTAGTGTCACGACTGCACTGGCAAACAAACTGGCGGAACAGGGCGTCCACGTCGTCGTAGCGGTCGGCAACCTCGGACGATATGGTGCGTTCCAAACGGAGACTCCGTCCAACGCCGTGAACGTATACAGCGTCGCTTCGGTTCAGAACGACGTCTTGCGAGGCTACACTGCAAGGATCACAGGGGACGGCGTCGACAAGGAGATCTTCTATTTGGCAGCAAACCCGATCAAGTACAACGAGACGTCGTCATTCTCACTCTACGCTACCAGCTATGAGGACGATCCCAAGTCGGACGCTTGTGGACCACTGCCACCTTCTACGCCTGATTTGACACACTCTGCCGTGCTGATCTCCCAAGGCCGGGTACGTCTTCTGACATCGTCGTGCGCTTGTCTGTGGGATTCTAACCATTCTTCTCCTTCACAGACTTGTGGGGTCGGCCCCCAACGCAATGCCGCCATGCACAAGGGCGCTCGGATCATCATATCGCACTCGCCCTCGTACACCTCGCTGTTGTCTTCACCCGAGTACAACGGGTACGGCATCCAGGTCATCGGGCTTACCCATGTGGTCGCGATGGACATCAAACGCATGCTGCAGGCAGGCAAGAAACTGTCTATCGACTTCCAAGGCGCGCAGCCGCGTTTGATGCCCTACAATCAATACGGAAGGTGAGTGATACTACGAACCAAATGGATCACATTGTGCTGCTCTGACGACTTTGTACCGCGTGCGCCCTTCAGGGCACCGAGCAACTTCAGCGAGCTGGGACCGACTTGGGATTTGTACGCTGGTGTCAACATGGTCGCACCAGGCGGACTCGCTTTCGGTCTCTGGCCGGTACCTGAGGGCGGGTGAGTTCTCGATGTCCCATGGACGGTAAGGACAGTGCTGACGGACAGCTGGTGGTTCCTCCTTCTAGGTTTGCCATCGCGGACGGCACGTCGAACGCCAGTCCACTCGTGGCTGGCTCCATAGCGCTCTACCGTAGCATCAAGGGCAATACGGAGACCCCCCTCGAGCTGAGGAGGATCTTTGCGACCACGGCCACGCCTGCGGTTGCAGATCCATCTGCCGGCGTGCTCGACTCCGTCGCTCGAAGCGGCAACGGACTGATCAACGTCTACAATGCGGTGCACTCCATCTCGCGCGCCTCGACGCATCACTTTGCGCTCAACGACTCGCGACACTTCCAGCCTTTGCACTTCGTGACGGTGAAGAACGTGGGCACCTCGTCGCAGAAATTTGTCATGAAACACGTCCCAGCAGGAACGATTCACGCGCTCGATGGCTCGGAGGAGCTGCGCTTCCAGCGCGGGCCGATCTCGCCGGTCAACAGCCAGCAAGCGTCACTCGCATTCATGCCGCCGACGTTCACCCTCCAACCGGGGGCGAGCCGCAAGGTGGCGGTGCGTATCGCTCCGCCGGCGGTGGACCAACGTAACCTACCCATCTTCTCAGGCTTCGCCGTTGCGCAGTCCGACGACCCGCGGGGCACCCTCAGCATCTCGTACCTCGGTGTGGCGGCAGATATGTTTGCGTACCCAGTCTTCAAGCAGGATCAGCCGCCGGGCATGTACTACAACGACACTCTGGTGGACCAGAACGGGTTGAAGGTGGTGCTTCGAGACGACGTGCCGCTCGAGATTCGGTACTGGTTGCTCGTCGGCACCGTCGTCGAAGAATCGTGGCTCGTCCATGCAAACACGACATTCATTCCCACCCTTCCGACCTTTCCGGACCGGCCTAACGACCCGCCGGGTACGACTGAGAACCCGGCACCGCTTCGACAAGAAGACATTGTCGCGCAGCTTGAGGAGAGCCGCCTCTACGACCGCTCGCTGGGCGATCCGCAAATTCAAGACTACGGCAGCACGACGATTGGTCCCCATATTTTCGACGTGCGCTATACGGACGGCACCGAGGAAGCCAGGGAGGTGCCGCCGGGCGAGTATCGCATCCTTGTGCGCATGCTCCGCGTCTTCGGCGACGAGCGGCGCGAATCGTCCTTCCAGTCTTACCTCTCCCCCTCCTTCACCGTCGTCAAAGCCTGATTCCTTTTGAGCCCTTCCCCCTTTCCCTCTGCTAAGCTAATGTCAGATCCATAGCGGCTCCTCCCTTGGACATCAGTTCGACGGCCGGTGACCTCAAGGTGTAAACGGGCCAACAAACAAACAGGGAGTGTTCCCACGGCTTACGTAGTCGAGCAACAGCGCGCTCGAGCCTCAAGTCGCGCTCGTCGATGCTGGATACGTCAGTGAACACCACCACCACCATCACGGGCAAGGTGAGCTGTGCCACCTCGACAACACCACGATGGACCTCGACGATCCCTGGGCAGAGCGGCCAGCATCAGCACCTTCGCCTCCTGCGCCGCTGGGTCAAGGCAGCGGTCAGGACATCCCCGTTCCTCAGTACGCCGCACGGCCGGCCACCGACTTGACACCCTCTGCCGACCCATGGGCAGCCCCGTCGCCGTCACCAGGACCGATTGCAGCAACTGGGCCAGCTGGAGGAGCCTCGTCCTCGCTCGACGTCGCAAACGCATGGGCATCGCCTACCACGGAATCAGCTCCAGGAGGATGGGCAGCCCCGCCGCCGATAGCGTTGCCAGCGACCACGTTCGACGACGACATCGACACGGGAGCACTGCCAGTGCGCGCATCTCTGCCCGTGGACGACGGCGTCATCATTGCCTCGGGTCTGCCGCGCTGGGGCGACGATGCCATCGACAGGGCAGAGCTTCATCAACAGTACTCGACTTCGACATCAGCGGCGGTTCAGCCTGGTGATGAGGACGACGACGACGCCAGTAGTGACCCAAATGAGGACGAGCAGAAAGAAAGCCGGAGCGAGGAGAAGTCGGCGGAAACCACGGCTCCATCAGAAGCAGAGCAGGACGCGAAACCGTCGCAGACAGCAGCACCGACGACAGCAGCGGCTTCGTCATCCACAGGCATCAAGGCCGCCTTTTCCAACCTCTTTTCCAAGCGCACAGCATCAACTGCCGCGACCTCGGGTCAAGGGGACAGCGGTACGTCAGACGCGACTCGGAAAGATCAGGCTGAACGGCGTCCATCGGCTTCAGTCGATGTTAACAAGCGCGCCGATGTCGAGCCCGTCTCGTTGTCAGCGTATGTCCTCGGCCAACGCGGCAGCATCTCCAACGACGAGCCCGATACTCGTACTCGTAGCCAACAGCAGCCTACCGCGAGCGACTCTCAAGGCACAATCAGCCCAGTGGCGAGCAAGCAGACAGAACAGACGCTGGCGCAGCGAACTCAACAGGCCGCCCAGCAGACCGCAGCAGACGCCGTCGCAGCCGTCTCGGCAGCCTCATCTGCCGCAGCCGCCGCAACGGCAGCAGCGCCGTCCACCGCCTCTCGTCTCTGGGCACGATTCGCGCCCTCGTCAGGTGCCGCCAAGGGCGAGCCTCAGCAGAAACAGGCCGCGTCGACCGATTGGACAGTGGGTATCGATGCGCTCGCTGACAAGCTGGACAGCGGCGCTACGATCCAAGCGCTACCGTCTTCCACGTCGACTGCGAAGGGCGCAGGCGGAGCGAAGAAGCAGAATGAGGCGGACGATGACATCTGGGACGTCTTTGGACAACCAGCTGGCTCTGGCTCTGGCCAGGCGGCGGCGACGGCATCGCGCTCGGAAGATGCGAACAAGTCTAAGCGTGGCTCAGGAGGCGGCGCGGGCTTGGCCAAGCTGCTCAAGTTTGGCACCTCGAACCGCCCCAAACCTGGTCAAGGCACGGGCCTATTTGATGAAGATGACGAAGATGAGGAGGAACAGGATAGGGAGCGTGCGGCGGCGAGGAACGAGCAGGCGTTGGCGTACCCTGCTCCTGGCGAATCGTCGAGTTCACGACCAGGCGTGACTCGTATCGCCTCCATTTCGAGCACGGCCAGGGCAGGCGTGGCACGCTCAGGAACCGTCAAGTCATCCTCCTCGTCCACTGGCAGGGCACCGGGCGGATCAGCATCGTCGACGACGGATGACGCTTTTGCGGGCTTGGACGCCGCTTTCACGAGACCTTCGCGCGCTGCCAATGCGGCCTCCGTTGGAGGGTCTTCAACAACGCCGACGGTCGGGTCAGGACGAGGCAAAGGTCGGTATGCATTTGCGCGCCCGCCCATCGATGTGCGCCAGCCTCCAACCCTCGTAGGAGCACGGCGCACGGTGGAAGAGTACGATGTTGACGCGGTCGAGAGGGACGAGGATGAGCGACGTCGAAGAGGAGAGGGAGGCGGTAGCGGCGGCGGTGGCAGCGGAGGACTGCACACGGCCTTCTCGGACGGTGATGACTTTGACGCGTTTGTGGGCGCGGGAGATTCTGCCCTGACAGGTCCTGCCGGTTCTGCCTACCGCGATGAGGACCCGTCTATGGGCATGCGGGCGTTGCCACCTCGTCTAGCCTACGATGGCGCGGACGCGGACAAGGCACGACGAGGTCCTACGGGCGCAGAGGACGACGACGATGCGGTCAGGTACGGCTACGCTCCCGGCCAGCGCGATGCTCACTCCCCCAGCCTGGGGCTAGGGGCGATTGCGCCGCCTGCCTTTGGTGGAAGACCTTCCGGCGTCGGAGCTACGAGTGTGAGCATCGGACATCGGAGCGGCGCGTCGTCTGTCGATCTTGGGGCGTCACAACAGCCTGCACGGAGTGGGACGCCGCGTCTGGCGCCTCCGCCTCCTCCCCCCGGCAGGAGTGGAGCAGGCACGGTCGGCGCAGACGCTACGACGATGGTCCGCTCTGACTCGAACGCGAGCGGAAGCGGAAGCGGGAGACGGGTGGGGATTGGACTGCCCCCGCCTCCGCCGCCACCATCATCCTCGACGCTATCAAGCAATGCAAGTCTGGCGGCTCAGCAAGTGTCGATGTCGCAAGCGCCAGGACAAGGACAAGCAAAGATGGGCGATCTACTCAGTGCCGCGCTGGCGCCCACGCCGCGGGCGTCGGCACCAGCGCCAGCGCCGACACAGAAGAACGCGGTGAGCCAAGGACCAGGCTTGACCGCTGATGACCTGTCCTTCTTCGAGCGGCTCTGAGATGGGACCAGTCCTCTCCCTGCTGAAACCCTCACATCGATACCTCGTCATGCCCCTAGCACAGAGCCAGCCGTCGACGAATGCACCAGCTTGCCTAGCCTGTGCGGAGACTACAAGGCTACAACACCGAGCTGGTAGATTTGACACTGACGAAAAGGGGCGAAGTTATCGCTCCTCGTACAGGACGCCCTCGCCCACGCGCTTACCCGCATACTCCCCGCCGTCCAGCCGGGCGTACGTCGAGATCTTGTTGCCAAAGTGCGAGAGGTCGTAGATCCGTACGCGTCTTGGGAATGTGGACTGTAGGGGTACCGAGCGGCGTCAGCTCAGAACGAAGGGGTGCGGGAAGGGAAGCGTGAGCGGGAGGGGGAGGGGGAGACGGACGTACCTTGCCGTAGCCTGCGTAGCTCGAGCCGCCGTTGCTGCGCAGATGAACAGGGTCGAGGTATGAGCTATCAGGTCCGCCGCGGTGCGACGCGTGTCGATGCTGTGCCTCAAGGGGGTACTTACAAGCACAGCCAGATGCCTTTCGCCCTTCGCTACAGGTCGGCAATGGTGGTAGTCAGAGTCAGCACCATGTAACGTTGAAAGCTGGGCATGTTGGAAAGCACGTACGCAAGCTTCGTTGAGGTGGTTATGCCCAAAGCTGAGCACCTTGACGTCGCGCTCCGCATCGCCCTGTTCGAGCAGGCTGGTAGGGACGATTGCGTATGGGTATCGAACGGGAGAGAACGAGTGTCAGTCAGCGCCCGGGGCCGATCCCACCCTCCTGGTCCACAGGGACGCATCACTCACGCATCAAAAAGCCCACGATCGCCCTGCCCGCCCCTCTGGTCGGCCTCCAACAGCCCCTCGGTCCCGACCAGCGCCCCGCCCGCGCCCGACTCGGACGAGATGACCATCTTCTTGCGGTCCCCCTGCTTGCCCGATCCAGGTTCGACATCGACGTCGACGAGCTTGGCGTCGTACGCCTCGGGCACGGGTATGTGCACGAAGAGCATGGCGGGCGGTTTGGCGAGGGCTTTGCCTTGTCTTTCTTGTGTTTCTTGTGCGTCCGGATAAGGGCTCGCGTCCTCGTCGTGCCGTCTCTGCGCCTTGTCGGGTGAGTCTGATGAGGGTGGTGCGGACGTCCGCCTCCTTGCTCGATCCGAGTCCTCGCGTCCGTGCTCTTGCCTTTCGTCAACGAGCTCACTCCTCCGCCTCCTCCGCATCTTCCACGGCTGCTTGGCAAGATCCGCAGCGCCATCAGGCACATACGGCCTGACCATCTTCTTGACCCGCCCACTCAGCTCCAACAACCACTCGATCTGATCCCTCCTCACCCAGTCATAATGACTCAGCTTGCCCTTCATCGTCGGCTTCTTCTTCCCCTTGCCGCCGCCGGCGCCGCCGGCGCCGCTACCAAGCACGGAGCCGAGGAGGGAGGACGACTTTTGCGCCTCGGCGGGGTAGTCGCCCGAGTCGAGGAAGTAGAGCGTGAAGATGTGCGAGTTGTCCGGCGTGGGCGAGTGGAGCTTGATGTCGTAGTTGGACGCGCCGTGGATCGATTCTGGCCCCACGCGTGTGAGGGAGTACGGTAGGAGGCTGAGGAGTACTTGCTGCTGCCGGCGCGTCAGCTTGTCCGTTTCCGAATCGCTGTGTTGTTCAAAGGCAGCCCGTCAGGGTCGTCGCGTCAAGGTCTGATGGGAGTTGCACTCACTGATTGCCTTGAATGGCGGCAAACTGGATAAGTATGGGCAGAGTAAGCACAGTGTCTTATGTGAATCAGCCCACAAGGAAGCCTTGGACGCACCATGATCTTGCGGTCACTCAGCATCTTGGTGACCTTTGGCAGTACCGACTTGACGTCCCAACTTGTACTTTGACCATTGAGCTGCGTCAGGAGAGTACCTCAGTCAGTCATGGGCAAGCGTGCTTCGTTCGAAAGGCAATTAGACTCACTTGATCTCCTGTAGAGGTAATAGGAATCAGAGCAGGGTCAGCCACGCGCCACCCACAAGGAGCCGTCCACAGAAGCCCATAACTCACCGCTCAACACGACGAGATCAGGCCGCTCCTCGTCCAACCAGCCAGCCAACAGCGACAGCGTATCGACGTCGCCCACACACGGGTCCTTGTCCGTATCACGGCACACCTCATGCCCGACGGAGAAGTGGAGATCGGCAATCTGCATAATCTTAAAGGTGCCGTCCGACTTGAAGCGCACGGGTTGGGGTAGGGGCGGGACGGGCGCGGGTGTGCGCCGGATGGTGAGGGTGACGGATTCGGTGCCGTCTTTCATGTTGTCGGGGAGGATGGTGCCTGCCTCTTCGAAGCCTGGCCAGGGCGGGTTGGGTCCGTACTGCAGAGGACATTTGTAGAGAAAGCTCGTCAAGCACGGAGGCTTCCCCAAGTCAAAGACGACCATCAACTCACCACGACCTCGATCTCGGTGATGGGCTCCATCTTGAGCTTGGACGCCGGCGTGCCCGGCTCGGTGCAACGGTAGACGACCTTGGCAGAAGGCAGGCCCTTCCACTTGAGAAACTTGGCCCTCACATTGACATCGATAATCTTCCACCCGCCCGCCCCATCGTCCGGCAAATGGCTCGGCAGATCCTTGCCCTCCTCGAGGAGGCGCACGTCGACGATGCGAGGCGCCCCCGCGAGGCGGGAGCGGCGGTAGAAGAGGTACGTCTCCTCGAAGGCGAAGAACATGGACAGCCACGAGAGGGACGAGGTGCCGAGCGCGGCCGAGCTGTCGAGGTACCGCTCCACGCGCACCCAGCGGCCCAGCTGGGCGTCGAGGTCTGGCGTGGTGGGCGGGAAGCACGGGAGGAGGGCGACGCACTTGCGCACGGCGAGGTCGGTCAGGCCCACGTCGTTGGGGAGGAGGGGCAGGTAGAGGTCCAGCGGGAAGGTGACGGCCGTGGAGCCGTTGCCTGCGCCCGACGAGGCGGCCTCCCACGCGTTCGCTTGCGCCGACGACGACGGGCTGGAAGCGGTGCTGGTCGTGATCCGCTCGAAAGCCTGCCAGCCCAGGAGACGGTCGTCGAGCGTGATGCGGTCGTGCCGGAGCGCGTACAGGGTGAACATGGTAAACGCCAGGCTGGCCCAGAGCGTGAGGCCGGCGAGGCGGGACTTGGCGCTGAAGATGGAGTGGAACACGGCGCTGGGTAGGGCCCGCCTCCGCCGTGATTGTTGCTGCTGCTGCTGCCGCCGCCCTAGTCCCCCTTGTTGGGTGCGCATCTCGCGCAGGACGATGGCCTCGGCATCGTCCTCGACGTCGTCATCATCGTTGAGCCGCAGCCCCGTGCGATGGCGTGAGCGTAGTGGCCACATTGCCAGCCTTGGAGCCCCTCCGCTTGTGACTCTTGCTAGGCGTTGACTTGGCCAACTCCTCGTCGACCTCGAGATGGTGGTGGTGATGGTGGGCAGGCTCGAGCGCATCGTCGAGGTTGCCGTGGTGCCGATCTCCCAAGCACCCCCCGATGCGCGCCTTGATGGTGGCAAAGCATTCCTCTCGCCTGGACAGATACCACACCAACGTCAAGGCCAGGGAACTACCTGCAGTGCGCCTGGAACGGCGCCCACGTCGTTCTCTCGCTCGTACAGCCCCAGTCTGCCTCGCTCACGAAATGAAACTACAACAAACGTCAAGTCCATGCATTCGACAGTGAGAGAAGAGAAGCCCAGGATGGCCTCCGATACAGCATGGCCTCGCGCAACCCGCTTACTCGCCCGCTGGAGTGACGGGGCAGCGTGACCTTGCAGAAGAGAGTGAGAAGAGGCGTTTGTATGAACAGTTGCAGCCGAGCGTTGCGTTGCTTTGCTTTGCTTGCCTTGTGTCCCGTGATTGGTGTGTGAATTCGTTCCCGTGCTAGATGGATGATAGTCCCGTGTGCTGAGGTGAACTTCCATTTGTCCTTTGCCTTGCCTTGATGTTGAAGCCCCGTAGCGATGAACAGAAACCGGAAGAAGGGGATGAGACCAAGGGGTTGTCGACGAGGGTCGACGTCTGCCCGAAATAGGGCAAGAAGAGGAACGGGGAGGTGGAAATCCCTTGAGATGAGGTTGCAGTTTGACGGCCTTGATACTTTGAGAGTGATGGAGATGACGGATCAGATGACCGCATCGGTGCGGTTGGCAAAGCCCATGCGCCGAGTGCGGAAGGGTGCGGGTCCCCAGTCAAAGGTGACCATGTGGTTCTTGAGGAAGGTGCCGCCGACAATGGACACGGCGTCCGGCCCGACTTGAATGGACGAGTAGCAGTAGTCGATCGAGCTCGTCGCGTTGGCGGGGAAGAGGGGCGTGTTGGGCGAGAAGACGAGGTCGGCCGGCGGCACGCCAAAGCTCGAGCCGGCAATGTTGAGCCAGAACGAGGGCGTGCGGCTCGAGGTGCTGAGCGAGGCCTCGTAGGTGGGGTCGCCGGTGGAGCAGGGCACGGCCCAGAGGCCGGACCGGTTGTCGAACCAGGCGCCCTGGATGAGCGCATTGGCATTGGCGGCGATGGCCGAGGGCAGGTTGAGCAGCGACGAGCCCGTGTCAATGATGATGCGGCGAACGGTGGACGAGGGCACAATGTCGGTCGAGCCCATGCGCATGCCCTCGTAGTTGGTGCCCCAGTAGTAGGTCGACGTCACGGCTGCCCAGGCGACGTCCTGGCCGGCTCGAATGGCGGCCGTGTCGATGGCGCCAAAGACGTAGCGCCCACTGCCACCGGTGCCCGTCGTCCGGTCCGCTCGTCCGAGGGTGGCACTGAGATAGGGAGCCGCCACCTTGCCAGTGGTGATGAGCTTCTCCATGGGCGTGGTCCAGCCTCCGTCGGTGTCGGTGGCGATACCGGGGCTGAGGCCGACGAGGCCCTCCATGTCACGGCCGGCACGGGATTGACCAGAGATGCTGGTGAGCAAGGCGACGGGCACCTCGGCCGCCTGGAGGGCCGGGTTGAGTGGGTTGGAGCGGTCTCCGAGGGTGAGATTGTCGATGCCGACGTAGCCGTAGACGCTCGAGTAGCCGTTGCCGTAGGTGATGGACCAGGACTGGCCTGGGGTTCCCCTGGGAGCTCGAACGGGATTGCCGTTTTGAAGGGTACGGTTTGAGTATGTGGCGGAGAGACTGGGCTTGAATTGGTTGTGGTCGCTGCTGTAGCAACATGTTGGGGAGTAGACCCAGGTGTCGGGGCTGCCCGTGTCGAGGACGACTTGCAAGGTCTGTACGGGTGTGCCTATGCCGAGGGTGGTGAGCCACTGTGTGGTCATTGGTAGCGAATGGAGGTCAGTATGAGATTTCCTGATGAGAAGGAAGGAGAGGGAGACGGACCTCGTTGTCGGACTGTTCGTTGCTGGTCGAGGCAATGGCGATGCCAAACTTGCCGTCGAAGAGGACGGTGCCGAGTGCGGTGACGACATTGGTGAGGGTGTCGGCTGTGCTGCCAATGATGTTGCTTGCGGTGCTGAACAAGCCACTGAGGAGGCGCCTGTCGAGGTTGTGGCCGTCCTCGTCGGAGGCGGGGGCGGTGGGAAGACGATGGCGCTTGCGGTGGAGGAGGAAGGGAGCGTCGCCGGGGCGATGGGCGCTGCCGTCGAGAGCGTCTCGTGCCCAGAGTGAGCGGCTGTACTTTGCCTTGAGTGCCTTGGTGGACTCGGCCGCGTCGAAGCGTGGAGCTGCGATCCTCCTCCGTGCGTCGGGCGTGGCGGCGAAGCCTGGGTCTGGGCTTGCGCCGAGGACGATGGCTGCGCTGTTGGGTGGTGCTGGTGCTGCGGTTGCGTCTGCGATGGCAGCGAGGGCGAGGGCGAGGGCGAGGGCGAGGGCTGCGAGGTACGGGCGTGCCATGGTGGTGGTCGCTGCTGACCCGGGCGCTGGCTGTGAAGGTGGTGGTGGTGGTGGTGGCAAGCAAGCAGGCAGGGAATGGGATGGAGACGAAGAAGAGGAAGAGGAGGAGGAGGAGGAGGAGGAGGAAGAAGGAGATGTTGAAGCTGGTGATGATGAGGGTAAGCCGTCAGGACGAGGACAAGGATGAGCAGCGACGACGACGTCCCCTCCAAACGGCCTGCCTGCCTGCTGTCTGGGCGCGAGTCTCAGATCCGTCTCATTGGGTCGCCACTCCCCACCCGCACCCACTTTCGGCATGGCTGGCTGCCCGCTGCCCCGTGAGACGGCCCCATGGCCCAGCCAGACCAGCCTGATGATGGCAGTGGCAGTGGCAGTGGCAGCGTACGCAGGCCCCCCCAGCTGCCCAACGGCCCCGTCTCGATCCCGACGGACACTCGCCGAGTCCCTCCTGCCCGCCCCTTGCGAGGCGTGTGCCGCCCTGCCGGGTGGGAGAGACCGACGCAGGAACAGCCTGGCTGTCTGTGCCCAAGGCGGAGTGCTGGGAGTGCTGGGAGGCGTCCAAGGTGTCAGCCAGCTCGTCGTCGTCGTCGTCGCTGTCGGTCGGCGTGGCCACGATGTTGCTCGTCGTGGAAACGTGACCACGACGACGACGACGACGACGACCATCACTGCCACTGCCACTGCCAATGTGAGAGCGCACTCACTCCCTCGCTCGTACTGACGCCCCCGTCGGGCCCGCAGTCACTGCGTCTCTGCCAGGGAGCCCCTCCTTCCCGGCCGCCTGCTGGGGCTCATCGCCATCGGCCCCGTCCTCCCCATCCTCGACGTGGACCTCGACATGCACGACGTGCTCACCCTCTCTCAGTCCACAGGCAGAGAAGGAGGACGCTTCTCACAAGCACGCCTTGACTAGCGTCGGTCTGCCATCGGTCCCTTGCCCCCTCCTCGCCTTCTGCCGAGACCGGGCGTGCGGGACACCCCCTGGGGCCCTTGAGAAGGTGCCATGGGAAGACCCTGCACGCCCTCATTCCCTCCGGCTCATCCTCAGCATGGCCGAGATGAGCGATTCGGGCCCTCCTTCTCTCTCCCAGATGACTCCGAGCTGCCAGCACGCCCGTGCTCGTACAAAGTCACGGCGGGGTCAGGAGTACGAGTACGAGTATATCATGATGGCCCTTCTCCTACCCTTCTTCCTCCTCCTCCCACTCCTCCAACCCCCAGCAGACCAGACACGCACACACCCAACCCACGACGCACGCAACGAGGACCAGCAGTCGGGCTCAGCGTGCTGGCGACGAGCTGATCATCTCTTTCCCACCCTCTCCCCATCTGGATTCCCCGCAGACACGGCCCAAAGACCCGCCAGCCCAGCATGGAACCCCACCTCGCCAGGGTGTACGCCATCTCGGCCATCGTCAGCATCGCAGGCCTCCAGTACGGCCTCGACACGGGCAGCATCGGCTCCATCATCGACATGCCCGCCTTCCTCCACGACGTCCACAACGGCCAGCCCCTGTCCGAGCCCGTCCAGGGCTTCTTCGTCGCCGAGATCCTCTTCGCAGCCAGCGCGGCCACCCTCGTCTCCGGCAGCCTCGCCGACGCCCTGTCGCGCAAGCAGTCCCTCAAGGCCGGCGCAGCCCTCATGCTCCTCGGCGCCCTCCTCTCCGCCGCATCGCGCTCCCTCCCCAGCCTCTACGTCGCCCGCGCCCTGTACGGCATGGGCATCGGCTCGACCTTTGCCATCTCGACCCTCTACCTCTGCGAAGTCGCACCCGCCACCAAGCGCGGCGTCGTCGGCTGCATGCCCCAGCTCTACTGCGCCTCGGGCGTCGCCCTCGGCTTCTTCCTCGCCTACGGCTCCTCCGCCCGCCTCCCCGCCTCCACCTTCGCCTGGCGCCTGCCCTTCATCGTCCAAGCCTGCACAGCAAGCATGCTCCTCCTCGGCCTCATCTTCTACATCCCCTACTCCCCGCGCTGGCTCGCCGAGCACGGGCGCGAGGACGAGGCGCGCGCCGTGCTCGTCTCCCTTCGCCCCTCCGAGCACCTCGCCCAGGCCGAGCTCGACGAAATCATCAAGGCCCGCACCGAGCGCGAGCGCGCCGCCCTCCAGCGGCCCACCTCGCCCTGGGACGCCTTCCGCACGCCCTACACCCGCCGCACCACCCTCAGTCTCTACCTCATGGCATCGCAGCAGCTGACCGGCATCGACTTTTGTCTCTACTACGCGCCCCGCCTCTTCAAGCAGGCCGGCTTCAGCGGCAACCAGGCCTCCTTCCTCGCCTCGGCCGTCGTCGGCATCATTTGCATGGTCATGACCATCCCCGGCCAGCTCTTCCTCGATCGCATGGGCCGCAAGGTGAGTCGCGCCGCCCGTGCGCTGGCTCTTCACTTGGGCTTGGGGGGTGGATTGACCGCTCCGGCCTCATCTTGAAAGACACCCCTCGTCCTCGGCGCCCTCGTCATGGCCGCGTGCTTCTACACCATCGGCATCATCAACGCCGCCGGCCAAGCCAGCGCACCGGGCGTCAAGTGGGTCATCATGTTCGCAATCTACATCTTCACCGGCGCCTTCTCCGTCACGTGGGGCTGTGTCCGTGAGTATCGTATCAGATCACTTGATTCGTTCTTGAGGGCCGTCTTGGCGGAGGCGGAGTCGCTGACCGATGCACATCGACCGATGACAGTCAAGGTGATGGTGTCCGAGATCCTGCCCACCCACATCCGCGCCCGAACTTCCTGTACGTCCTCCGTCCCGCTACCCCCCAGGCCGAACACTGACATAACCCTGCTCCCCTTCCCCCACCCTCCTCCCGCCTGCCGGCCTGCCCTCCCATAAGCCCTAAGCCAATTCAGCAACTGGACCGTCAACTCCATCGTAGCCCTCACAGCCCCTCCTTCCTCCACGCCTCCACCTCGGCCCCCTACCTCCTCTACGCAACCCTCACCCTGGGCGCGGGGGTGGTGTGCGCCGCCCTCCTGCCGGACACGGCCAACCTCTCGCTCGAGGAGATTGACCGGCGATTTGACGAGGACTCGAAGAAGGTGCGCGTGCTAGGCTGGGCGTCTGGTCGGAGGGTCGGGCCGGGGCCGGGGCCGAGGCTGGGCGCGGCTTCGTCCGCGGCGGCCGGTGGACTGTCGACGGAGGCGGACGAGGGCCCGCATCTGGATCGTGTCTTCCGTATGCGTGTCCGTGCCTAGGTCGATCCTTCGCTCCTTGGTCGTTGTCCTCCCTACGAAGGCCCTCCCCTCACCCCCAGTCATCTAGGACCACTTTGGAAGATCTTGCATTGCGCCCAGCCCGGCCGAACCTCTTCAATCCGACCCGCCATACACAGCCAACAGCGCATCAGCCACGCCCGACGGCGTGAGCACGCCCACGTCGGAAATGATGAACGAGATCAGGTTCGGGAGCGTGTAGTCGACCTGGGAAGGCACAAAGGGGACGCTATCAGCGAGAACGCCTGACCAGAGTCCGGAGATGCATGGACTCACCTTGGGATTGGCCTCCTCCATCGCGCGCGTCATCAATCTCCGGCTCCCGTCTGAGCTACGCTGCGAGTCGGCGTTGGCAGAGATGGTCTTCAGTGCGCTCAAGCCTCGTACCGGATCGTCATCGCCGCCCGCGCCACTCGAAGCTCTTCTTGCGTCTTCATCGTTGGCGGGCTCGGTGCCGGGTACGACGAAGGGGAATATGTTGGCTGAGGTTGGGAGATCGGCTTGCGAGAGTGGGAATAAGCGGCACATCTTGTAGCTGGGGCGTGGCAGGAACATGTCAGTTATACACCTTCCAGCACATCCCAAAGACACGACAGATACTCACCTCTCCGCACAGGCGTAGAAGGGCCGGTGGGCATGTTTGGCGACGAGGGCCATCTGGTACGTCCCCAGCGCGTTGAGCACGCCGCCAGACTCGACGATGCCCTCGGCTCCGACGAGGACGAGATCGACTCGCGACATGATGTAGGCCACGGCCGAGTCGAGAATGACGGTGCATGGTACGCCTGCCGCACTGTTCGTGTACAGGAAGGATCTCGGTCAGAAATGGCATGAAAAGTAAGCAAGCAAGGCGAGACGCACCTGAGTTCATCATACGTCCGCAACCCCAGCCCATGCGGCCTCGACTCGGTGACGTACACCGACACCCTCCTCCCGCTCTGCGCCAGCGTCTTGAGAATGCCAATGACGACGCGCGAGTACGAGTGGGTGAGGATGACGGCGTCCTCGCTGATGAAGGGCAGGGCGCGCTCGATGATCTTCTCGCGGCAGCTGGGCACGGTGTGCGTCGCAAAGTCGCGCGCGAGAGCGACGAGGTGGCGTCGGTGCGCGTCGAAGTCGCCGCCCCGGTCGGCTTGGGTGATGACGAAGCGTCGCATGAGGTCGAGGCCTGCGCTGGCGGGGACGGGGTTGGGGAGCGAGGCTTTGAGGAGGCGGGAGGCGGTGCGGAGGAGGGCGATGAGCTCGGCCGTCGTGTCGGCGCGGGAGGCGTCGAGGAGGTCGCAGAGGGTGAGGAGGGCCGCGATGGGCGCTGGGATGTCTTCGTGCGTGAGGTGCGTCTCGAAGGCTGCGACGACGTCGATGGGCAGCTGCTGCTCGGCGGAGGCGGACGCGGGGCCCGTCGCAGCGCCGTGGGCGGGCGTGCTCGTACTTGGGCCCGCCGCGGAGAGCCCACCGCCATGCTGTCCTTGCTGAAGCTGGTCGATGCTCATCGTCCTTGACCTCGAGGGGGAGTCGGTGCCTGTCCTGGTCGATGGTCGTCGTCGTCGTCCTCCAGAAGGACGGGCGTCGAGGTGACCCGTTCCCTACCCTCGCGAACGGGTACGACTCATCGTTGCGTAACGATGTCATGTCCAGCACGGTGACGAGTACGGAGATTCCCGCTCGGACACCTCGACCTCATTCTACAACCACGACCACCACCATCTCCATCTCCAAGGTGCCATCAGCCAGCCATGCCGACCGCAGGAGGAGGCGCCTCAACAGCCGCCGTCGGGCCCGGCGCACCCCCGCCCCCCCACCCCGCCAACCTCCTCTGGCTGCTCCACATCCTCCTCGAGCTGCCCCTCGCCATCGTCGCCCTCTTCTTCACCCGCAGCCTGCCCTTCCTCGAGCTCACCAACACGACGATTGCGGTGCTCAAGCTCTTTGGCGCGCTCAGTGGTGGGCTCGCCGTGGCCAGTGTGCTGGTGGCCGCCTTGCCGGACGTCTTGCCGGGCAAGCGCGCCCTCGTCGTCGCCCTCGTCATTTACCATGCGGCCGCATCGACCATCTTGCTCCAGGCGCCGCGCTTCATCCCCGTCAGCTTTGGCACCGTGGCGGAGAAGCTCTCGGTGAGTCTCATCATAGCTTTTCTTCGACGCACTCGCTAACCTCGCCTCGTCTTGTATCGCCCCAGGTGACCCCGGAGAAGATCTGGGGATGCTCTCACGGCCTACTGACCCTCGGCTTCACAAGCTGGTGGCAACTCACCCTGCCCCAAACCGCAGCCATCACCAAGGCAAAGTCCTCATGAGCGCGTCAGCAGCCTAGCCAGGATCAAAGGGCCGGGCAAGGCCTTCGCTCCTTCAAACGAATACGGCCAAGGCGAGGACATGGCCGCCTTCCTTTCCCAACCGCCCAAGCTCAGACAGAGTCTGCTCCTTGAACAGGAAGGGGAAAGCGGGACAAGAACGGATACCATTTCTTGCAAATACAATAGAGTCACTGGGAACGCGCAATCGTCGAGGACGTGGCCCACCACAACTGATGAGAGAGAGGGAGAGAGGGTACGCAGAGGAGAGGAAAGGGGGACGGACGGACGTGACTCGTTGCTCAGTAAAGAATGAACCCGTTGCGATACCTTGGACACGAGACGCGCGACCGATCGACCTCCTGCAGGGAGGAGGGCCAAGGCGGCACGTCATGCCCAAGGTCAACCCGGCAGAGCTCGGCTGAGGGCCGTGGGCTCAGAGGGAAGGGGAGGGGGGAAAGAAACAGCAGAACCGTACAAATGCTTGTGGGTGGGGACGTCCGCGTCCGCGATGGGGCTCGGCTGACGGCCGTGGGCGCCAAGCGCGGAGGGGCGGATACGAGGCCGAGGACGCGTATGGGTACAGATTTCTTGCTTGACGAGGGATCGTTCCGGGGGCCGCGGGCCTTGATGAGTGCGTTGCGATGGAGTTGTCGACACGGGACGACGCGTTGCTGGAGCGTGGGCTCGGCTGAAGGCCGTGGGCCCTGACGCTTGCTCTGATTAAACTTGCACAGAATGGTGAAGAACGAAAGTCTTGAAGAAGGAGAGCGAGCCCGGTGCTTGGTGGAGCCCTTCTGGCTTGAAGGCGCTGTGCCAAAGGAGGTGGCGACGAGCCGGAGTGACTCAGTGCTGGCTGCCGTCATCGCCAGGCACCTCGTCAATCGTCTCAATCTCGACCAGGGCCTTCTTGATGATCTCGATCGACTTGTCCAACTGCGCGTCCGTAATGACAAGCGGCGGGGCGAGCCGGATAATGTTCTCGTGAGTCGGCTTGGCGAGCAGACCGCGCGCCTTGAGCAGGAGGCAGAGCTGCCACGCCGTGCGCCGCTTGACGCTCTTGTCATGGTCAATCACGATGGCGTTGAGGAGGCCCTTGCCGCGGACCTCGCTCAAGAGGCCGTTCGGATTGGCATCAACGACGGCTTGGAGCTCGGCACGGAAGCGCTTGCCAAGGCGGTCGGCTTGAGCACAAAGGTCCTCGTCGATGATGACGTCGAGTGCCTCCGAGGCGACGGCGGCGCCGAGCGGGTTGCCACCGTACGTGCTGCCATGCTCGCCGGGTGCAATGGTAAGCATGATGTCCTTGTCTGCGAGCACCGCGCTGACGGGGTAGACGCCGCCACTGAGTGCCTTGCCGAGCGTGATGATGTCGGGCCGAACGCCTTCCTCGTGCGAGCAAGCCAGCATGGCACCGGTGCGACCGAGGCCGGTCTGAATCTCGTCGCAGATGAAGAGAACGTTGTGCTTCTTGCAGAGCTCTTGGACTTGGGCGAGGTAGCCGTGGGGAGGGACGACAATGCCAGCCTCGCCTTGAATGGGCTCTACGAGGAACGCTGCCGTTTCGTGTCCGACCTCGTCGAGGGCGTGCTCGAGGTCCTCAATGACGCCGTAGCGGATCGGTCCTCCGTGGGCGGGCACGGGCTTGTCCGGGGAGGAGATGTCGTCGAGCACGGGTCCGACGCGCTCGAGGAAGGGCCCAAAGCCGACGCGGGAGGAAGGGTCGGTGCTCATGCTGACGATGCCAATGGTGCGACCGTGGAAGTTGCCGTCGACGGTGAGGATACGGGCCTTGCCCTCGGGCACTCCCTTCTTGAGGTAGGCCCACTTGCGCGCGAGCTTGAGTGCGGTTTCGACGGCCTCTGCGCCGGTGTTCATGGGCAGGACCATGTCATACCCGAGCAGCTTGGTGATCTTCTCGGCGAAGGGGGCGAAGCGCGAGTTGTAGAAGGCGCGTGAGGACAGGGTGAGCTTGGAGGCCTGCTCGGTGAGTGCCTTGACGATGCGCGGGTGGCAGTGGCCCTGGTTGACGGCCGAGTAGGCGGAGAGACAGTCGATGTACTCGTTTCCCTCGGGGTCCCAGACGAGGGCGCCCTGGCCGCGGTCGAGGACGACGGGCAGGGGCGCGTAGTTGTGGGCCGAGGTGTCGTGCTCGAGTGCGATGATGTCCTCGGAGGCCAGCTGCTTTGCGCTGGCTGCCTTCTTGGTCGACGTCGGGGCGGCCTCGTGGGTGCTGATTGTGCTGCCGCCGAGGTTGAGCTTTGCGCTCAGCTGAGTGACGATGCCCGTGGCAGAGGGTGACATGGTGGCAGTGGGAGACAGTCGACGTCGAGCTCGATGCTGGTGCTGAAGGTGCTGCTGGTGGCGAGGTCGACGCTGTTGATGGCGAGGTCGAGGTCAGCGATGAGGAGGACGACGACGACGACGAGACGCCCTGCCACGAGTCACCCCCCGCGGCTCCATTCATTCCCTCAGGGCCCTCCCGCGCCCTTGGCAAGAGGCGATGGAGCTCACCACACCGGCTATCAAAGGGCATGTCTCACGTGATCCACGTCGCGTCGCCGGCGCGTCGCTATCTCTCGCGGGAAGTAAACATGGGGCCTTTCGTCCTCGACATCGACAACATCGACCTCGTCGTTGACCTCGACGTCGACCGTCTAACGGCGCAAGTGACCACCGCAGAGATGACAGCCAGCGCAGGGACGGGACTCAAGCCATTCACAAGCATCGCACAGCGTCTCGCCGCGGGATCGCTCGCAGCCCCAGCGGCATCAGCGTCCTCCTCCTCGGGCCCCAAGACGCGCTTCCCCGTCGCAGATCGCATCTACTTGCACAAGGGCGACATCACCAAGGTCGCCACCGCAGCCATCGTCAATGGTGAGCAGGCTTTGATCACTCACTGCCTTGCTGTATCCACAGTAGGCACTGACTTCATCCCCTTCTTCCCCCATCGCCATCATTTGCCACCCCGCCATGCCATATCTTCGAATTGCCCGACATCTCCCATTCCCACGACGATCAGCGGCCAACGCGAGCCTCGCAGGCGGTGGCGGCGTAGACGGCCAGATCCACCGGGCCGCAGGACGCGAGCTCCTGGAGGAATGCGCAACCTTGGTCGTAAGTACATTGTCCCTCCCCCAACGCTGCGCTGTCCTCCCCACCCTCCTGACTGATGGCCTCCTCTGTGCACTACTTCTCGCAGGGATGTCAGACGGGCGACGCCAAGATTACAAAGGGGTACAAGCTGCCCGCCAAGCACGTCATTCACACCGTCGGGCCCATCTGTACGTTCCCATCCTGATCCCAACGCACTTATCCTACAACGGACTGACGCGTACCATCTTGTTTACCTGCAGATAACGCGACCCGACACCAGGAGTGCGAGCGCGCGCTCGCATCCTGCTACGAGCGCTCCCTCGAGCTCGCCATCGAGAACGGCCTCGACACCCTCGCCTTCCCCTCCATCTCGACGGGCGTGTACGGGTATCCAAAGGAGGCAGCCGCACGCACAGCCGTACAGGCCGTCGCACGCTTCCTCGCCGAGAGGGATCGCGGGACGGTCTCCCATGCAAATGGGAACGGGAACGAGAACGGCGCGCAGGCGCCGGCGGTGGCGGCGGCGGATGGAGGGACACCTCAGATCAAGGGCGTCGTCTTCGTCGCCTACTCGGACGGCGACCTGCGCATCTACGAAGAGGTCCTGCCCGAATTCGTAGAGGCGCCGACGACAGCATCGGCCTCATCCTCATAGGAGAAGAACGCAGCAAGTCGCCGCCAGAACCCATCGACGACGATGATGGCGCGCGTCGAGGCCGAATGAGAACCGACACGTTTCCCCCCACCGCACCCATCAGTTGGCTCGAAAGAGCAATGCAATAAAGGTCAAGTTGCAGCAAGGGAAGGGGAAGGGGAGAGGGACCAAAGTAACGCGCGCCGGGCGAGGATATGGACACAGCCGTGAACGAAGCGGAATGACCAGCACGGGTATGGACAGGATGGAAGGGGCGGGGGAGGCAAAAGGGGAAGGGGCCCGACGCGCACGAAAGAGGAGGGGCGAAAGCAAGTGATGATGCGAGCGGCAGCGCTTGGTGGGTGGGGGTGGGAAATGCAGGAAGGGGGCGCCTTGGAGGATCTCTATGAGGGGAAGCCTTGATGATAGGAGCCGGACAGACGGACAGGTCGTGATCCGATGACGGCGGACCCAGAGTGCAAACGTGTCATGGGCCCGCATGCCTCTGTGTTGGAGAAGATACCAGCTTGGGCGAGGGGAAAGGCCGCCGTCAGTATGGACAGGTTGAAAGTTGCAAGAAACTGAAGCTTGGGGTTGTCGGTGGCAGAGGACGATTATTGGTGAAGAAGTAGATGGTTCGCACGGCGCTTGCTTCTGATGGTCAGGCTTCCGTAGTCGAGTGGCACGCCTCTTGGCTGGTGCTGTTGCTGGCCTGATCATGCCGTTCCCACATCTTGGCGAGGGCAACGGCGCCCGAGTGCGCCGGATGATCAACATAGACGCATCGCTTGAACTCGACGTCGGCAAGCTTGCGGCACTCGTCCTGGAGTAGCTGGCGGTACCGCTCCACACCCAGCAAGCTGCCACCCGTGCAGAGGATCGAGTTGGAGGCGTCTACCTTGCCGCGGTTGGCAGCGGTGCCTTGGCGGCATGCCTTGGCCAGTGGATCGCCAGGACGCTCGGTCAGTGAAACTTGAGAAGCTTCACCCTCGAACTTGTCGTCGTCGTCTCCGTCCGAGTCATCGTCGCTATCCCGCCGCACGCGTCGCTTGGAGGCGACCACTTGAAGAATCTGACGGGCGAGCAGGCGAGATTGGCTCCGGAGAATGCTCAGACATTCGCGATCCTGGTGGTGGAACGCGAGATCGAAGACGATGCGAGACAGGCTGGCGAGCTTGTGCTTGCGATCGCCCATCTTGTGTACGAATCGTACCTCATCGGTGGGCGCAGGAACCACTTCGAGCGCACGACTATCGCCGCTGCCCGACGTGTGCTCCGTTGACGACGTCAATTGGAGCTCGCTACCGCTGCTCGAGGCGGTAGAATTGGCCAGGATCGGGTCGATTGCCAGGCCGTATGAGGGTGTGGTAGCCAAGTTTCCAGCCGCCGGCACTGCGCTAGTTGCCTCACCAGAATGAGGGCGTCCTTGGGTGCTTGTTCTTGTGAAAGAGCCCACGGCGGGTACTTGCAGGAAGGTGGTCTCAGAGCTGAGCGGTTGCTGATGTTGTGACGCGCGGCCGAGGGACTCAGTCGTGGGTTGGAATTGCCCGTCCACTACATCCAAGGGCTTGGGGGTAGGTTGGTTCAGGCCGCTAATGAGTTTTTGTGAAGCATCTTGGTCTGCACTCGCTCCAAGGTTCAGGTCCGTTGGTGCCTCTGTGGCGTCCCTCGGGGGAAGGAAAGGTGCCGGCGAAGATAGCAGATCGCCGCCTTCGTTGATCGTGCTTTCCGATGGTCCTTCCGAATGGCCCATCGAAGCCGCTCGTTGTAGTTGGCGCGCAGCATTGAAAGTGCTTGCCTGCGATGGTAGCCCAGACTCCTCATCGTAGTGAACCTCGCTCGAGTACATACTGGTTGGGCGAGACGATTGTCCAGCTAGTGAAGATGGCGTCGGCGGCACCACACGGGCACCTCGAGCATTGTACCCGGCACTCTTGGTGTCCGAGCTGTAGACCGCAGCCAGGAGCTCGTCCGTAGAGCCGACTTTGAACTGCTCGAGGATCTGGTCGCGGAGTAGGTGTCCTCTCCTCACCTTGCGATGCGCTTGCGTGGTATGCCTGTCTGAACTGAAGGTCTCCGAGCTTCCTCGAAGGCTTTCTTGGTTGGCTTGTTCGAGCACTCGCTTGATAGCCTCTCGCCCGACAGCGAAGGCACTGCCTTCATCGCCCAGAATCCAACCAAAGCCGCCAGACCGTCCGATGGGCACCACGGCACCGTGCTCGTCCTTGCGGAAGGAGGTCACGATGGAACCCGTGCCCGCAATGACGACGACGGCCGTCTGTTCGACGGCGTTGACTTCGGAAACTTCTGTCGCGGGCGAAGACGCTGTGGGGTCTACCTGGAGCTGTGCCGCCGATTCGTGGAGAGGAGCGGCAAGAAGCGACGTGTCGTTTGCTACGATGAGCCGAGTGCGTCTTCTCGACGGCATTCCACCCATCTGCTGCGAGTCATGTCCTGACTGCTCCTGATGCGCTTCTTGATTTTGACCAAGCGCTTCATCATCGTCCGTTTCATCGTCGTCCATCTTGAGCATCTTGGCCAATTTAGGCTTGAGCTTGACTACATCGCCAGCCGAGTCGACGCCGGCAACGGCAAACCACGCCGCAGTGAAGGCAGGCAGTGGGATTTCGTCGACGTCTGCTTCTGGAGTGCCGAGAATGTTGATGTCAATGGGCGGGCGACTGTGCTTGTTATACTCGAACGCATCTTGCTCCAACGCATGGTCGGCAGTCGAGGTGACCAGTTGCTGCAGATCCGTCGTGCTCAGGCTTGGGCTAGGCGACCGGCTCCTCAAGCTGGCTTTGGACGGTTGTCGAGAGCGCAGGTGAGGAGGAATATCCTCGGGCTGAATCAAGCCCCCGTTCAAACAGGCGTCTTCAATGGCCGAGCGCACATTGCGCAGGAATGTGCCCGTCTTGACATCGGTGTAGTTGGCTGGACCGCCTTGACCCTTGGAAATATAGGTGCCAGGCCGCGGGTGAGAAGAGGCGATGACGGCTGCCGCCTTGGTGCCGCCGCAATCCACCACGAGATAGTAGCGACTCCTCGACGACGATGATGAACCCGTTCCCGAATGTGCGCGAGAAGCCGCCGCAGCTCCAAGGCATGCTGAGCTGCTCGCTGCCAGTGGCGCGGCGCATCGCGCCTGCTCCGGAGATGGTGGACGCTGCTGCATGCTTGCTAGGCTGGCCGAAGGGTCACCGTGCTCCCGAGACTGCTAGGCAATACTCGGCTCAGTACAGAAGGGGAATGCGAGACGAGACCCAGCCGGAGACACTCACCGCCTTATGAGGATGCGATCCGGACCACGCGCCTTGATAGCGAACACACGAAGGGTCGCCAGGCGCCAATGGGTGCCGCCGAGGGGAGCAGGACCGCTGCTGCTGCCGCTGCTTCCTGAGCTGCTCGCGCACGGCCACTGGTCCAGCGCCAGCGCCCTCCGCGGCCAAGCCAGGCGCAGCTGGGTCAGAAGACCCCTTCGCGGTGTCGAAGAAGAAGGATGCTCGAGTCGATGGGCGACGTTGATGAGGTCGTGAAGGTCGAGGCGAAGGACGGGTGTGCGGCAGGTTCCCACGCTCCAACCTTAGTCGAGCATACACGGCGTCGTCGCGCTTGGACCGCGTCCGCGCATCACTCCTGCTCCTCGACGACGACGACAACGACGACGACGACGGACGCGGTCCCTCTTATGGTCTCCCACCGCACCATCCCGTCTTCCAACCATCCCTCTTCCTCAGCATCACAGTTGCCCGGACAAGCCCTCGCGTGAGGTCAAACACACAGTCGGCACCGACCAAGGCCTCTGCCGCGGCCGGCGTTGGAGTCCTCGGTTGGACACCACTGCTACCGGTTACAAACGATCAGACATCGATCAGTGAGCACACGGGCCCTCTTTCCGCTCTACCAGAGCTCGTTGATTCGGGTACACAGTCTTAACCGACGCCGGGTTCTCTGCAGTCACAGTGCGTAGCTGCGTCTACATTAGGCTCATGCGCTCGTGAGGCGGGACGGCCACAGACGCTTATCCGACCGCTCTGAACTTGGTACCATGCAAGCCGCCTTGGAGATTTCTTGACAAGCATCAAGTGACCCGAAGACCGGGCGCCTGGCGCGCCGTGGGCCCGCTTTGACGCTCGTCGCGTGTCGGCCAAGCGGCTCGTAGACTCCGGTTGAATCCAAGACGCAAGAAGCCCTCGCCGGCCATGGCGGTGGTGCGTGCTCAGACCAGCCGCCGCCAGGCATTCGTCGCCCAAGGCCGCGCCGAGCTTTCGAGGAGAAGGCGGTGATGGTACTGTACAGGTGTCGGGCGGTCGCCACTGGACGAGACGGGTACAAGAATCGATGGCCACCTCGAACTCGACCGATCCATCAAACATCTTCAAGAAGGCTCGCTTCACTTCCATCGTCAATGATCGAGCACATGCAAATGTCGCGCCTGTCGGGACGGTTCGAGGGTGCGGTCGTGCACTCGAGCCTCAGCGAGGAAGAACGGCAAGGGACCCTGGCCAACGCCGTCCTCGCAAACGCAAGCAGGGTTTGGAGCATCGCATCGGAATGGTGAGGGTGCCACGACTTGCTGTCGGTCAAGAAGCTGAACATCCTCTTGCCGTCGCCAGAGGCTTCAGCATTGGCGGCGTGTCTGTCCATGGACAGTGTGTAGCGAAGCACGAGCGAGCTCGCGAGCTCGCCAAGGTCTATGGCCTCACCAAGGGCCTTCGTACCCTGATCACCATGCGACATCAACGTCTCGAGGCGGCACCGCGACACCAAACGAAGGACGAGCTTTCACGAGCCAAGGCCGCTGCCAGGTCCTCTTGCGCGCAAACCCTGTTCTCCGACGGGAAGTGTAATTGAGGGAGGGAAGATCAAGAAGGGGGATGAGGCGGCACGGGTCTGACCAGATAGAGCTGTAAGTTTAAATGATCCACATCGGCTGGCGCACTGTCGCCACCTTGTCGTCTCATCGGCCGCGGCGCCGGCGAACAATTTCGCCCTGTTCACAGAACGGAAGACGACCACGACGCCTACCAGCACACTGTCCAAGGCGTGAACCGGTCAAGGTCGACGCAACGGCAAGGATGACGGCGAGCTCGAGTGCGTATTCTCTGCGCGATTGGCGGCGCTCCGGATGGCCCGACTGACCCTCTTTCCGGTTACGACAGGTGACATGATTGGGTCGCTCCTCTTCTGCAAACGATGCGGCTCCTTACTCGACGTCCCCGGCAACGAGGACATTATCAAGTGCGCTGCTTGCAAATACACGCAAGATGCCAGCAGTGAGTCGTGCTTGCACGCAGCGCGTGATGAGCTGAGGGCGTTGCTGAGGCAATTGTCCTTCTACCCTGTGCAGTCTACGATGATATGGTCATTCAGACCAAGTCCCATCCAGACGCGTTCCCTTCTGTCCTGCGCCAGAACCGACAGCTGGTCAGTAGCGTCGCGCAGGCTGAATCGCTCGACGCCGACCCGTCGACGGGCGTAGGGGCCGGTCAAGCTGGCGGTCAAGAGGCGACGATGAGGGAAAAGTGTGTCAATCCCAACTGCGACAGCGAATGGGCAACGTTCTACACGCTTCAGATGCGCTCTGCCGACGAGGGCAGCACCGTCTTGTGAGTACGATCTCCGCGCCGGCGCCCGTGCATCTTGCTCGTACGAGTACAGTCGTGACTGATCGATGCCTTTGCCTTGCGCGTTGGGTTCCTCTCGACCCTCGACACCGTCTCAAACGCCTCTCGACCTATCCAGCTACAGTGAGCCCACTCCAACGCCTCGATGCCGCGCATGCTGCCTCGTACTGACCGCGGCTTTCACTGCCCTTCCCTACAGCCTGTCAGAAGTGCTTTGCCAAATGGTCGGTCAACAACTGAGCTGAGATGGCTCAGACACGGATACCAACCTCCTCAGGTCGCAAGACTTGTATATACGCGCATGCGCCCCAGCTGCCTGCCTGGCTCCTCGCCCTCATCGCCTCATTTCCCTTCCCTTGTTGCATTCGCAATGTCATCGCCGTCACGTCGACGTGGCTAAGACCGAGATGGAACGAGGTTCACGAGTGGCGTGAGGTGGGCACGCCCGCGTGCGCCGGCCGCCGATCTTGATCTGAGCTCAGGCACTCGCAACACAACCGCAACCCCGGCTCAGGTACTGGAATCCCCCCCACCACCACCATCCTCGACCCTCGCCCCTCGCCCCTCGGCTGCGACCTCACACACTCCTTTGGCCACCTCCTTCCCCCCCGGCGAGACATAGCCATCATGTCCGCCCACACGCCGCGCAAGCGCACCTCGGGCACTGGAGCGACTACGACGGCACCGCACTCTCCTGCGTCCAACTCGTCCAACGGCGAGGTCGTCAAGTCGCGTCGGGCTGCTCCTCGGGGCCCGCGCCGGTCCGCTACGGCGTCGCTGCTGCGCTGGTCGGCGCTCGTCCCAGTGTTCGCGCTGCTGTATGTTGCTGTGGCATGGCTGGAAGGCATCAAGGTGAGTCCTGAAGGAGGGGGGTTCACAGGCAACGCCAGGTCCCCTTCTATCGAGGATACCTTGCTCACGAGCTCTTCCTCTCCTTCTACCGCACCTGCCCATGATGCTCCTCCCTTCTTGGACCCTCTCAAACGCGCGCGCACGCCTCTCCAGTCGAACCACTACGTCTTCGACCCCGTCAAGCTGCACGCGCTGGTCAAGGACTCCCTAGCCTCGACACGACACCTCAACTCGACCGAGGCCATCTTTGACGACATCCTCCGCAGGCTGCACGAGGACCCGCGCATCTCGCGCACGCTTAACATGCGGCCGTGGCGGGAGGAGAAGGAGTGGATGTTCAACAATGCGGGTGGGGCGATGGGGTCCATGTACCTTATCCATGCCTCGGTGACCGAGGTCAGTCCCAGTCTTTGCACAGGCCCGCGTTGGAATACGCGTCTGACATCTCGTTGCTTCGATCGCGCCAGTATCTGATCTTCTTCGGTACCCCCATTGGCACGGAGGGCCACACAGGACGTCACACCGTGAGCGCTTTTGGGCGTTCTAAAGCATTGGACGTCTGGCCATGCTGACACCCTCCCCTGACAGGCCGACGACTACTTCCACATCCTGCACGGCGAGCAACACGCCTTCGCCGCCGGGGCGCTCAAGGCCGAGGTACGTAGATCGCGCTGGAGCACATGAAGTGGCAACTGTACTCATTGAGAGTTTCCAGATCTACCGTCCCGGTGACCAACATCACCTCCGACGCGGCGAAGTCAAGCAATACATGATGCCCGAGACCGGTTGCTGGGCTCTGGAACTCGCACAGGGTGAGCATGGCCACCTCCTGCTTTCCTTCCCATCCTTGTATAAGTCCAAGATTCTTTTGACACGCTCTACCCTCTCCAGGCTGGATCCCGCCCATGATGCCCTTCGGCCTAGCCGATACCCTCTTCTCCACGCTCGACGCGGGCTCGTTCGGGCGTACCGTGTGGATCACGGCGCGCGAGATGATCGGCAACCTTGCCATTGGTGAGTGGGAGCGTATCTGGCAGGAGAGGGGACGGCAGTTCTGATCTACCTCCCTTCCCTTCCCTTTCCGTCGCGCTTCCTCGTTTGGCAGGCAAGTTCTGAGCAACCGACACCTACGGGCTACGAGTCATTCGGGCGCTAGGCGTCACAGGGTCACAATCATCGGTCGGTTCGCGTACTCCCACGCCCTGCTCAAACCATAGCTTACAACATCACCACAATCGTCGCACGCAACCCCGTCTCCACCCCACCCACTGTCGAGCAGAGAAGCACTTGACCATCAGGTTTAGCATCAGAACAACAATCACACCAACGAAGCTGAAGAACACGCAGAACGGACAAACGCTGGACGATTGCGAGAACACAGTGAGGAGAACGAGAGAGCGAAGGGAGACCCTTCGACGATAGCGATGGAGAGGGCGGGGTGATGTGGGAAGCGGGGCTGTATAAAGAGACGGGGACGTAGAGAGCGACTGGGGGTCAGGGGATTCGTTTGGGTTCGGAAAGGAGCGTGGATAGCCTTCTTGGGTTTGGGTAGGAAGCACGGGAAAGCGGCAGGGCGAGAGCTGGGAATGGGCCGGAGCGGGCTGGAGAATGGCTGGCCGTATGGCGGCGGCGTGTGGCGTGCGGCGGTTGTTGGCGAGGAGGGGAGCTAGCGGTACAGCATCGAATATCGAACCTTGTGCAAGAGACCGAGGGAGGGTGCTGCTGAGAAGAGAGGCGGGGCCGTGGGGTGTCGGAAGAGGTAGTCGGACTTTGTCCGTCCTCGTCCTTGGAACCGATCCGTCCCGTCTTGCGAGCTCCTCCGAGAATTGGCTCGGAAGGACGCTGAACGACAAGGAGGCTGCTTGGAGCGAGCCGTGCGGCCAACGGCACAACGAACCGCTTAGCAAATTGGACCGTCATGTCGCATTGGCCGGTTCCAAGGGCAGAGATGTTGGGCGGACGACGATGATCTTGGCGGCGATGTGATTTCGATGGTAGTCCTCCGTCCGCATACTGATTGAGGATGGGGACATCCTCTGACGGCTCTCCATGGGATGGGGGTTGCCGAGCTTGATCTCTTGGAGATGGGCAACGGTCGGAAGCTAGCAGGCGAGCAAGGGAAGGAGCGAAGCTTCGGGCGAGGGCGAGGGCGGCGGTGGCGGCTCTGCGGAGGGGAGGACGCCATGGTAGAAGAGCGGATGATAGGTCTTGCAGGTAACGCACTTGTTGAATCGGAACGAACTTGGAAGATGAAATGATTTCGACGACGACCTTGGCGGTGGGGCTGGCAGTCCATCCATGTTGATGGAGACGAAGACGCGTTTATAGTGGAGTTGCCGCCGATAGAGAACTTGACTGGTGCTGGGGTTGAAAAACGTTTTGGAGAATCGAAACGCTGGGAGAACTGGAGAACTTTGCGAACGCAGTTGAGAGAGTTGGAACCGATCAAGAGTCCGTTTGGCATCGATGAGTTGAAAGGGCGGGCCGCGTCCGTGATTGTACGCAGTCCCATGCAGTTGAATATGTAGTCGCGGTGACCTCCTTGTGTCCGGTACTCCGTTCCTCCCGCCGTCGGTGAAGCATCTTGCATCCAAGCAGATAATCGTTGCAGGCCGTCCCGGGGGGACCGAAGCTTGCGGCGAGCCAAACGACCGAGGAGAGGATGCCGGACGAAGTCGAACTGCATTTGAGCACGTTGTCAAGCCGAGAGATCGTTTGAAGAACGATGCCGGAGAGCGAAGGTTGAGTCGAGTCGAGTCGAGCACTGAGAAGGTCGTGTAGTGACGAGCGTACAGGCCGAGGGCAGAACACAGTGGTTTGCAAGAGCGCGGAATCGAACTGGTTGCTTGGAGCGAATCGAGCGATGTTTGATTGAGAATAGCTTGTTGCGAGGATCCCCTTGTCGTCGACATATTGTCGGATAAGTCAAGCCGAGCATCGAAGAATATCCTTGGGTCCCGAGTGGTGGCTGCATCGTTGCGATGGATGCCAGCTTGCGACTAGAATCGACTTCTTGATCCATCTCCTCTACGTGGAGATGTTGAGACCGCCCAGTGCAGACGAGAGGTCGATTGCACCGTTCTTGTCTGAAGATGACGCATGCGCCGCGACGGACTGCGAGTGGCTGCTCTTGGACACCGCCGTCGAGGTGAATGATGAGGCGTGGCCACCGCCGATAGAGCCACTCGTGACTCGCGTGTGCGGCGAAATGATGGAAGCCGACTTCTCATGGCCAACCGGGGCCAGCGGAACCTTGCGGAAGACGGCGTCTTGAGCAGCCTGAGAATGAGCAAGGATCAAGGGTCAGCTCTCCGTGAATAGCTATGCTTGCTCGGTAACTTGAACTCACACTGTACGGAGGCGAGCCTTGGTGCAGAGATCGCAGCGAGGCATGGCCAGGCTTCTCCGTAGCCGTGGACGTATCTGAGCTCGGACCTTGAGTCGAACTGTCACGGAACGAAGCGTCGTTGCGGCGCTCAAACTGGGGCGAGTCCTTGGCGAATGAGCTTGCCACCGCCTGCGGCGACAGCCAAGGCGTCCCATCTCCAGCGCCGGACCAAATGTGCGAAGACGACGACGACGAGGAGATGGACGGTGCAGTCGAGTGGAGCGTGCCGTTCCCCTTGAGCGTCTGGTCGCCGCTCACGTAGCCGAAGCCATGACTCAGTTCGTCGCCACCATCCATCGACTTGAGCCCCGCTCCCACCGGCGTGCCGAAACCAAGCGCAGACGTGCCACTCGCCGGACTGATCTGCTCCAAGCTGCTGAGTGAGCTTTGTGGCGTCCGAGCCCAGCTGGCTGCTGACATCGCCGACGTCGAGCCCGTGTGCGAGATGGATCCGATCGAGCCGATGGACCCACTCGGACCCGCGCTGCGCGTCAGGTGGTTGTACATGTGCGCATGGCCATAGCCGTGCCCGCGTCGGTTCAGCGGGGTGCTGTGTGTTGAACCTGGGAACGGCTGGCCGTCAAGCTTGGGTGTGGAGTCCGTCACGGCTGAGCCAGAACGGGACACATCAGAGGGTCCGTTGTCAGAGGCGTCCGCGGGTCGACCGAGGACGGCCTTGCGTGACAAGCTGGCTGGGGGCGCCACCGCAGCCGCCGCAATGGAAGCGGCCACGTCTGCACCAAGCGTGATGCCCAGGGAGCCGGAGGCTCTGCTGCGAGGACGAGAGCCAAACGAGGCAGCGCCCGTGGCAGTCTGATCGCCGTCGGCCACGTCCGCGGAGCGACGGTCCAAGCTAGTCGAGTCAAGCGGACCTCGACCTCCATTCGACGATCCAAAGACGCCCGAGCTAAAGGCGGCCGAACCGCTCTTGAGCGTCGAAGGCGAAGTCGAGTGCACAGAGGGGGACTCGAACGCCGAGCCCAGGCTGAAGCCCTTTCGATCGTCGCCTTGCGAACGAGCAGGCTCCGTCCCTTGGCTGAGGTCCGAGCCTACGGCACCGCTGATGTCGGAACGAGGCACAAAGGGCTCCGCAAGCCCATTGGACATCTCCGTGACGCGGCCATTGGCCCCTGGAGACTGGCCCGTCGCCCGAGAGTCGAAGCGGAACGGCTTGCCTGATGCCGCTGAGTTCCACTGTTCGCCTGTGAAGCCAAGCCGGAGAGCAATGTTCGCCTGTCGACCGTTGGCACCGTGAAAGGGAGCCGGGCCCTCGGTGGCGGGTGCCACAGGCAAGCTGTAGTTGGGGAAGTCCGAGCTGGATCCCGACGTCGACATTGGCTGAGGCGTCGAGAACGTCGTGCTTCCGTATGAGCCTCCGCTACCCGCAGTCGTCGAGCCGGGAAGGGATGGAGCGATGGAGGCCGGCGTGCCACTGAGAGAGTAGCCCGATGTGGTGCGACGATACTCCGGCGAGGACGTGATGCTCCCCGAGTCGAAGCCAGACAGCGTTGAGGAGAACCCGGTCATCGGACTTGACGTTGAGCTCGTGTTGACCGACTGTGCTCCGAGGTCGAAGCCAGCGCGACTGAATGGAAGGTGATGCGCCGACACCTTGCGACCGTCCACAATCTTGCCGTCCAAGGCCGCCTTGGCCTTGCGTGCGCTCGCATCATGGACGAAGGTGACCACGCCGTACCCACGCGATGTGCCAGCCGCGTCGCGACTGAGGGAAACAGCCTGGACAGGACCGTACATCTCGAGTCGTCGACGGAGATCCTCCTCGTCCAAGATGGCCACCGGGTCCAGACCCGAGATGAAGAGCGTGCAAGGATCAGCAGAGATGGAGCCTGCGTTGGAGGCACCGCTCATTGTCGCCGAGGTGAAGTAGCTCTGAGCGCTGCCTTGCAAGTCTCCGTAGCCACCCGCGAGAGATGGTTCGTATACGCTTGAGCCGGCGAGGTCGAAGCCAACGATGCCATTGGCCGAAGCAGAGACGGCCCCTGCATTGCCGAGGAGTGCCTGTCGTGTTGAGAGAATTGGCGACACGCCTGCCTCCGAAGGCACTCTCCGTGGTCCCGTATTGAAGCGGTTCCTTGGCACGTTGCGCTTGATGACATGCCGACCGTTGCTCTGCTCAAAGGGCCCGCCTGAGCGCTGAACTATGGCGTACGAGACCTCGATTGGGTATCCGTGCCAGACGAAGCCATTGAGCGCCTCGATGGCCTCCTTGGCCTGATGAGGCCCGGCCATGTCGATGAATCCTCGCCGACGAGCTTGAGCGTCTAGCATGGCCAGGATGACACAGTGCACCACGGGACCGTAGTTGCTGAACAGGGCCGCGAGCTGATCCGTGGTCGCGTCGAGCGGAAGGTTGAGCACGTACAGGTTCCGATGAGTCGGCTCGAGCTCCATGCCGCGGTGACGTTGGCCACCAAGCGCAGGGCCAGCGGCGATCCTTGGCCTCCCACCGAGATTGCTGTTGAGGTCGACGTTGAGAGCAAGCGGCAGGCGCCCGGGCTGCATGAACGGCTGAGGGCCCTTCATGTAAGCGTCTTGTGGCACATGTGTGAACCTGAGTACGATTGTCACAGCGGGTCAGCATGACGGCCGGAGAAGGCGGCGCACAGGATCTCCCTGGCTTGCGCAAGGTGAAGAACTCACATTGGCTGGCCTACAGTTGGCTGAGCATGGTATCGTAGAGCCGCTTGAGCCTGTTCGGGCGTCTGGAAGATGACCCTTGCTTGAAGCAGGCCCCCTGGAGCTTGAGATATCTCGGAATGGATCATGCCTGCGCGTCGAATGGTCACCAGCCGAGTGAGGGTGAGAGATCATGGTGGGTGTCGTGTCGAGGGAAGAAGTGTGCGTGACCAGGAAGGGTGAGGGAAGACGAGATGAAGGGGTCAGTGCGCGGCTAAGCACAAGGAAACCAGACCAGCGTCCGAGGAGGTGTGCGACCTGATGCTTACCGAGAGGTCCGAACAAGGAATGGAGCACAAGCTCATTGACTGTGTGGGAACGGGCCGTCAGACGTCAGCTTGGGATAGGACGATGACGAGGAGGAGCTCCGTGCGGTTACTCACAGTCGGGTGCGAGGTTGGAGAAGACGACGGTGCGATCGAGCGCTGGCGCGGCGGGGACGAGCGGCAGCATGTTCCTTGCCGCCATGATGAGAAGGGCGTCGAGCGTGGACGAATGGTATGGCCGGTGACGGACTGAACGTGTAGCTTGTACGTGTCGTGAGGGGCGTGTCTGTGGTTGAGGAGAAGGAGGACACCTTCAGTCTTTATGAAGGACGGAGCGGGCTGAGACTCGAGCACACACACACTCACCTTGCTGATGGTCGACGCGAATATACAATCGAGGTGCCAGCGCTGC
The DNA here is from genome assembly GCA_029952725.1 of Salmacisia buchloeana. Classification (NCBI taxonomy): domain Eukaryota; kingdom Fungi; phylum Basidiomycota; class Exobasidiomycetes; order Tilletiales; family Tilletiaceae; genus Salmacisia; species Salmacisia buchloeana. The sequence continues at coordinate 775,473 of CP124189.1, forward strand.
TGGCTATGCTACCTTGCTGGGGCGTCACCTTGGTCGGAAGAGAGCCCAGGGTGTCGAATGGGCTCGATGGAAGGTGGGCCAGGAGGTTGGCGCTTGGGCCGAGACGCTACCGCTTTGCCCGTCCCGCGATGGCTACCAGGCGCTCGCCTCACAGCGACGAGGCGTGGGAACGCTGCCAGGAGGAGCGCGCGCCGATCGAGTTGGCGTCCCCTCGTGCGTGTAGGTGCGACGCGCCGTGTTGTAGCGTTGTCGCACCCTCCGTTTGTCCGAGCGTTTCGAGAAGGCGTGCAGAAGGGGGCCTCCCAGGGCGCGATTGAGACACGGCCGAGGTTCTGGCCACTCTGCGATGGCGCCTGGGTGCGACGGGTGTGTCCAGAGGGTGCCAGGGGCGATTGAGGGGGTATGCTACAGCACGCAGGCGCGCTCGTCTGTGCGTCGTCGTCGTGGTCGTCGTTGCGGCCCCCTGGGGAAGCGATCGAGTGCAACGAGGAATGTACGCTGTCAGCGCAAAGCTGGGAGCGCCGTCAGCGAGTGCGCGTGTCAGGACGGGTGCCAGCGCAGGTGCGACGGTGGCCCAGGGGGTTTTCTGTGTCCCTCACCTTGCGCGTGTGTCGTCCTGTCTGCCCGTTCGACGAGCTTGACGAGGGTGTGTTGGCCCCGACTATAGGAGGTGCGTCCAGCTGCTGCTGCCGCTGCTACAGTACGAGGTCGTGTTCTATCGGCGCGGCCGGTGGGGGTGGGTGGGTGCGCCCAGCGCTGCGCTTCCTGGCGTGGGTGTGGGTGCGTTCGTTTGATGGGTGCGGACAAGAAGGGAGAAGGTCGTGATGGGGTCGAGGTCGAGGTTGAGAAGATGCCATGCTGGTGAATCATGAATATGAGTGTGCGACAGCCAGCGAGTGCCGCCGTTGGCACTTGCCAGTGCTTCCCGATCAACCCACCACCCATTCTCCTCTCTCACGACCACCACCACCACCTCAGCAGACAACGCTGTGTACCAGCATGAGCACTGCCTCTGCGCCCAGCCACGCGCACGACGGCGCCATCATGAGCGCATCACCCATGGACAAGAAGGAGGAAGCGGCGCCTGGGCGAGTGGGAAAAGGGGCCCGCTCTACCCATCACCCCATGCTGGAATGCTCACTCACGCACCGACCCGCTTTGCTTCCTTCCCAGCGGGCAGCGGCAACAGCCAGCCATGTCAACAGAAGAAGCAGCAGCAGGAGAAGATCCGAAGCGCAACGCGCATGGGAGACGGGAGCAGCCTTGGGAGCAAAGTCCAAAGAGGACTCGTACTGCTTCGTACTACTGACTTGACCCAAGTTATCATACAAAAGGTGCCAAACCTTCTCGCCGCCTCAGCCAGCCTTGTTCGTGCGTGCATGGCATAAGGCGCGCCGCGGCAGGCATCTCGCTCGACTCTCTGGTCTCGCACATGTACCGCAAATGCAGCCAGAGTCAAGGCGTGCAGCCGCCATCTCGGTGGGTCCATAACTCCATAATGCATGTCGAGTACACGGTGAGTGAGGCCGAGCCGAGCTTGACGCCGGGCTACCCTTTTGGCTGTGGGCAATAGGCATGCTTGAGTCTTGTGTCTTGAAGCTCGACGGGCTTTTCCATGCTCCTCCATTGGGAGATCCGGTCTGGTCGCCGTGTCGGATCCTGGACCCATGGACGTGGCGCCAGTCGTCGCAGCGATGGCAACCGTAGCGTGATGTACTTGTAAGTAGCGTCGATATTCTGCATCCGAATCCGAAGGAACGGAAACCAGCAGTAGAGTAGCAGCATCGCACCACCCGCCGGCGCGTCGTCCCGAGCACGTATTCTCCTTGTCCAGTCCATGAGGTGACCGCCGCCGTCGTCGTCCGATTACATCGACATCATCTCGTCGTCTTCTTCCTCGACGTTGCGCTTCCACCGTCTCTTGCGCGTATCGCCACGGAGCATCTTCGACGGCGCCTTGAAGTCGCGTACCAAGGAACGGTCCACCGTCTACGAAGAGGCCGCCATCACCGGTTTGTCGGGTTGGAGAGGTAGGAGTTCCGAAATGAGATCAGCTACGCGCTTCCACATCCTGAACGAGCTGAATGCACTCACATGAATGTAGTACCGCCCCCCTCCATTCGCCCACGACACACACCCGCTCGTGTACGTCCGCTCCACCACGCGCAGGATTGCCAGCGGACTCGACAGCGTCCGCTCCGTCAGCCGAAAGTCGGGCGGCACAAACGGCTTGAGCGAAATGACGTGGCAGCCGTCCTTGAGGTCGAGGAACTGGAGCACGAGCTTGTCGTTCGTCGCAGGCGTAAAGGCATAGCTGCGTATACGATCAGCGTGGACGTCAGATCACGGTCCACAGAAAGGACGAAGCACCATCACTCACTTGTTGACAAGCACGACGTCAGCCCGACGCAGGACCTCTCCCACCTTGTCATTCGTGCAAAAGTTGTCCTTCCACGCCTCGACCTCGCCTCCCCGAAGGCCCCACATCGCCCACCGCGCCCGCGCCTCTTCAATCTGCGCACGCGCCAGCGTCGCGGGCGTCTCCATCATCTCACAGCCGTAGGCTGAGCATCCCGTCTGCAACGCAAGTTGCACGAGCACGTTGCCGACTCCAGAGCCCATGTCGACAAAGACGCTCGACGGCCCAAGTCCCGTCAGCTGAGCAATCTCCGAGCTGAAGCGTGGCAAGAGCTCGCCGTACCTGTGTGCGATGTACGCACCAACATCAGCAAACGCGTTGCCACCTCGCACGCTTGGCCACCACAGTACTCACACATTGTCCGAAAAGGCCTGGTAATGATTCAGCTCCTCCACCTTGGGCCCAACCACGCGCGAATAGCACTGATCGTGAATCGTCGCCCACAGCCGCTCCGGAATGCCCGACTCGGACATCTTGCGGATCCCGTCCAGGACGAGGCCGTCCCTCTTCGCTTGGCGTATCGTCTCGTTGAAACGGGCCACGGTCCGGAGGAAGAGGGGGCCGTTGCGCCTGTTCCGGGCGCGCTGGAAGGATCGCAAGATCGACTCTCCGTCCGCTGAAGCGCTTGACGAAGCGACGCCTCCAGCCGCTGGGGTGGATAACGGCGTGGACATGTCCAAAAGGTGGCCATTAGGCTGCGGCGTACTGAGGCGCTGTGGACCGTCTTTCGGCACCAAGAACGCAGGCGCCGTTGTCCCGTCAGGTACGAGTCCTTGTGTAGACTGAGAGAGTCGCATCGGCGTGCTTGCCCCGCTGGCCGTGGCCGTCAGGGGCGATAATGCTGCACTACCGTTGACCGTCACAGGCAGCACCGTGGCCGATGCCGGCGCCATGCTATTGGGCGTGACTTGTCCCGAGAGCGTGCTGATGACAGGTAGAGGCGACGACGAGTCCCTGGGAAGCAAGCGGCTCCCGCTGAAGTCAAGCTCCTCCAGCCTACCAAAGAGCCGGGTGCGAACTTGCTCCTCCGGGAAGTAGGACGACACCATGACGTGCACCGTGCGCAGTAGTTCAGAGATGGGATCGTACTCGTCCAATGGCTTGGGAACCAAGAGCGGGAAGGTCTCCGAGGCGTGCATAGCCGGGTACTCGAGTGTGATGGTGGTCATATCGTCGATATCCTTGAAGTAGGGAGCGTAGAGCTTGATGCCAGCTTCATTGACCACGCTGACGCTTGAAATGGCGCGAAACGTGCGCAACTTGGACTGAATGCCTGCCCAATCCATGCTCGAGTTCTGAGATGAGTCGACGATGCTTGAGCTCGCATCGGCCCCGTGGACAGCGTCCTTCAACTCCGCGACCTCATCCTCGCGTACGACGTCCCTAGGCTGCCTTGGCGGTATCACCCAGTCATCGCGAGATCGAGAGTTGTCGCGACCTGTTCGAGACGAGGACGTGTCCTTGCCAAAGAGTTCTGAGTCCTCGTCATCAGACTCTTCATCGGAGGCAACGATGCGAGAGCGACTGCGACGCTTGGGAGGGGTCCCATCGGCTGAGGATGGGCTTTTGCGCTTTCCCTCCGCGACCGAGCCACCCGTGCGTCTCTTCTTCAGCGGCCTACTTGCTGAAGTCGACGCCGCTAATGCTGCCGCTGCCTCCGCCGCCTGAGCGCGCTGCTTTTCCGCTTCTTCGCGTAGACGTTGATCTCGCTCCTGAGCGATGCGCAGGCGGCGTTCTTCCGGCAGCGCATTGTATCTGACTTGGGCTCCTGTTGGACCATTGGCTCCGGCGGAGGCGTTGAGGCCTTGCGATGGAGGTCTTGGCTTGGCAGCGACTGTCTTGACAACGACGACAGGCGGTCGATGTGAGGTCGAGGCTTTAGGAGCAGCCACGACCTTGGACAAAGAGCCGCCAGGCCGTCCATTCAGGGTCTTGCCGCCGTTCTCACCTGCTGGAGCGTCCAAGGGCGCAGGCGATGCGCTACTGGAGCTCGGGGTGACTCCACGTAGAGGCGGCCGGACAACAGTGGCCGAAGTTGCTGTAGGAACTGCCTTGGCCCCAGCTGTACTCCGAGCACTTGAGCTCCCATTCGCAGGATGAGCTGCCTTGACGCCGACCCTTGTTGATGATGAGGATGACACTGCAGCATTACGACCTGGACCGCTACTTGCAGAAGTAGGTGAGGGCCTGCTCTGGGCCCCAAAGAAGTCGAGTGCTGGCATGGCCTATGAGAAATTCGTAGCACCTCTGTTGGCCACCGTTCCACCGTTGTCCACGACGCCGTCCTCGCTATGCGCACCGGTTGCGCCACCGTCTCCTGCACAAGGTCCACCGTCGACGCCAGGGTGTGAAGGCGATAGGCTGCAGACGATGAGAACGAGCCGCTTGCTGACTGGGTGCTATGGGTGATGGTTGTCGTCCGCAAGGAGGTGGGGGGAAGGAGATGAGGCAACCCCAACATCGCCGCGGGCGCCGCGGTGCCCAAGGCACACCTCACCTCCACATCGGACGGAGACCTCGGCCGAGCTTGGCTCGGTGGCAACGACGGTGATCGTCCTTGCAGCATCAGAATGTCAAGCGCATACCACACAGCCAGCGTCGGGCAAGGGTACGATTAGGGTGAAGACTGAGCAGTCGAGACAGGGCGAGACTGTACATACGAGAGCGGCTTGGCAAGCAACAACGAGGAGGAGGGCAAGCTGCTTCGACGTGTTCTTGCCCGTCGTCGGGGTAAGGTGTAGAGTAGCACGCTCAGAGGCGCAGGAAGGGTACCGTGATCAGAGTACCGGAAGAGGGCAGGCTGGGGTATCCTCGGAGTCGTCGTGCGAGAGAAGCCAGTTCGTCTTGGCCAACAGCGTGCCCAGCTCCGTGTCGAAGCTGGCGAGTTGGCCGACGCTGAAGGGGAAGCGCGATCCGACGCTCAGCCGTCGCTGAAAGCGGCGCAGGTGAACGGCCTTCGTACGTCGGAGCCCTTGTAGCTGTCCGCGATGTCTTGCGCCGATGCGTAGATCCCGCCTCCGAGGAGCACCAGACCGATCACAAAGATGACCGTATTCGCCAGCGTGACCGCCACGCGCCGCCAGCTCGCCCCCGGTCCCCAGAGCAGCGGCACCGTCTTGTCGCGCAGCACGAAGAACCAGAACAGCGCCGGGAAGGAGAAGCTGAAGCCGGATATGAACAGCGAGCTGACCAGGCCGAGGAGATCGCTGAACACCGGGATCGCCTCTGCCACGATGAACGCAATGACCGTCAAGCCGGCGTTGAGACCGACCCAGACGAGGATCGACCTGGTAGTCTTGATGTACTCGTGCTTGGTGCCCTTGTACATCCGCGAATGGATCGCACGCGCCACCGTCGTCGTGTTGATCGAGCCCGAGATGAAAATGACTGGTAACGCCAGGCCGAAAACGACTTTGGACATCGTGGGGCCCGCAGAGAGGAGGGCAGGCGATTGGACGTCCTTGCCGACGAAGAGGTAGATGACCACGCCCGTCGCCGTGTAGAGCACAATCTCGACCACGCCGAGTGCCCAACATGCCTTCTTGTAGTCGCGCGGATTCTTGAGCTCGGCTTGGAAGCTGAACTGGGCGACGGCAAACGAGTAGGCAAACGCAATTTGGGTGCACGCCAGCCTAGGGTAGAGGTCAGAAGCAAGTGTCAATGCAAGTATCCGGGCGGCGAAACGGACAATGAAGACACTCACATTGCCTTGACAAATGTTGTGCCTTTCGCCGGCCATACACTCCATTCAACGGCCGCAAAGCCGCCCTCCTGCTTGTGCGCCTCAATGCCAGTGGCCACCATGGTGACCAGGATCGCCACGATGATTGATGCAAAGTCGACAAAGCCGAGCCAGGCGACGTCGTGGAAGGTTGGTGGCAGGGCGAGGACGAAAAGAATGATGGCGGCGATGACTCCAAATGCGAGGGAGCAGATGGCGTTGGAGGAAATGTTGAGGAAGGCGATGGTGCCGGTGAGGACGTGTGAGCCCGTGATGAGGGTGAGGAGCAGATAGAACATGATGGAGAACACCTGTGGTGAGGAGAGCGCCCCGGATCAGCGTGCTGCTTTCGAGGGACCTGCTTGAATCGGAAGGACATATGACTCACCTCGAACCCGAGACGCCCTGCCAGCACCCGACCGGCATCGCCGTAGGAGGCGACATCGGGATATCGTACGCCCATCTCTCCGACGTGAAGGGAGGTATAGATGGCGATCAAGCCAATGCCGACACATAAGACGATGAAGGGGACCAGACCAAGCGTGGCGGCGGCGGCAGGCATGGAGAGCGATCCGAGGGCGACGGCCTCGACGAGTAGGCAGATGGTCAGCCGCGGCCAGCTGAGATTCTTGAAGCGGTGTGCGTCGGCATCGCCATCTGTTGAACGCCTTTGCTTGGCCGCGTCGCGCTCGGACAGAGTCTCTTCGGTGAGCTCGACGTCGACCGTCTTCTCCTTGATGGCGTCGTCGATCATGATACCACTGCTCTTGTCATCCATTGCCAACGAGATGGCTCCATGTCCTGCAAGAGTGCTGCCTGCGCCGTCGTCGCGAGAGGACGATGCCGAGGCCGCGTCGATGACTGGACTGTCAGGATGTGAAGCCGGTGGCAACGAGAGGTGGCCGTCCTTCTGTTCATGGGCAGGGCTTGGTCGGTTGGGCAAGACTTTTGCGCGCTTGGGTAGCATGGCGGTTGCCCTTGAGGAGCTTGAGGACGAGGGAGCGAGAGATGGTCGTCGTGAAGGAGGGAGTGGGCAGGGTTAGCCGCGGAGGGTCAAGCGAGGGAGAATGGGCGTCTTGTAATTGAGGCGGAGGGGCGGCAAACCGAGGACCCAGATCTGAAATCGTGAGATATCAGCGTGTCCGAAGCAGGACCACTCTTGCAGCCGCTCAAAATGAGATGACGAGCTCGACGTCGTCCTCGTTGACTTGCTGCTGGGACTGCTGGGGGGCACAACCAAGACGAGGATCAGAGACAGACGCTCTTGCTTGAGCACCATCTGTCTACTCACCTCCTGCTGGCCTATCAAGCGCAGGCCCTCCCTTGCCAAGTTGGCCCCCTCCCTCCGCCTCATCTAGGTGCCGCTTCCTAGTCTTCTTCTCATCAAGACATCGCCTCCGCTGCGCGCCCCCACCGGGACTGACGATAGCTTGACTGGTTTACGCGGTCGACCTGCCGACGGTTGACCCGCGCTGGCGAAGCCCATATTGGTCCACCCAACAGTGACGTTGGCACCATTCAATTCGACCAGGCGCCGTTCGTTGTCCGGCTCCTTGTCCAGCGGGCACCCTCAGCCCGACGGCGAGGCGAGGCGAGATCGAGTCGGTCCGTAACGAATGAATAACGGTGCTTGATGATGATGATGATGCGGAGGACATGGACGTCGTCCAGCCGAGACCCGCGCCGATCAAGCACCGGCGGGGCCTCCCAGCCGGCGGCTCAAGAGGCTACCTCACGTGATGTTTTGATTGGAGCGCGTCGCGGGACGCGTTGTTGATGGGACTGGGGTGTGCACTGAGTCACTGACCCTCGTCCTCGTCCTGGACAGCGTCGAGCTGACCATCAGCATCAAGCAAGCTGGGAAGCCGACCAGGCTCTATACCAATACCGCACGCGAACGGTGAGTACAGCAGACGGCATGAAGGGCTGTGTGGTTCAAAGCAGCTCGTGGCTCCACACCAACCTCCGGGTCAGTTGGACATGCCAAAGGCGCTGCTCTTCCAACTAGGTATGGACATGGGCACAAGTCTGGGCTGTGCTGACCGAGCTCCTGTTCTCATTGACAGCACTCCAACTCATCAGGACTGTTCTGCTCCACGACTTTCACCTTCTTGACCATCTCTCAGGTTGTTCAAGCAGGCTTCAAGCATCATGTCGACCGCTGGACTCAAGGACGATGACTTCCCAACCGCCCCGCGCTACGACGAGGGCACCTCGCGCACCATGACCTCGACCATTCACAAGAACGCCGGCGGCGATGCCAACACTGGTACCTCGGGCATCATCACGATGCAGCCCATGCGTCGCGCCGAGATGCAGCCCAGCTATGCGTGAGTCATTTATCTGTCTGGAGATCGAGTTGAGCAAGAGCTGACTCGATTCGAATCGCCACTTTCAACAGCCAGGACCTCGGACTTGACAATGAAGTGCCGTCGTTCTACGGCTCGATGATCAATGCCCTCGGAAACGTCGCCGGTTGCTTCGGTCAGATCCCGTGCTGCTTCTGCTGCCCGAACCCATACCTCAGCGTCGACCAAGGCTCCGTCGGCCTCGTGACGCGCTTCGGCCGGCTCTACAAGAGCGTCGATCCAGGTCTGGTCAAGGTCAATCCCTTCTCGGAACGTCTTCGCACCGTCGACGTCAAGATTCAGCTCATTTCCATCCCCAAGCAACTCGTCCTCACGTCGGACAACCTCACGATCGAAGTTGATTCGTCGTTGTGCTACCACATCTCCAACCCGCTCCGTGCGGCCTTCTCGGTTGCCAATGTGCATCAAGCTCTCTCTGAGCGCGCGCAGACGACGCTGCGGGACGTCATTGGCTCCCGCACTCTGCAGAGCATTCTGACGGATCGCGAGGCCGTTGCAAGGCAGATCGCTGAACTGATCGAAAAGGTTTCGGAAGCCTGGGGCGTCACCGTGGAAAGCCTGTTGCTCAAGGTGAGTTTCTTCTCTTCCTATCCTGCACTGAAGGCTCCCACTGACTCCTATCCCTTACTGGAACGTCTTGGACGTCGGTAGGACATCTCGCTCTCGGCTGAGCTGCAAGAGAGCCTGAGCTCGGCGGCCGCCAGTCGACGGCAAGGCGAGGCCAAGATCATCAGCGCGCAAGCCGAAGTTCAAGCCGCCAAGCTGATGCGCGAGGCCGCCGACCAGCTCTCGACGGAAGCTGCGATTCAGATCCGCCAGCTCGAGGCGCTGCAGGCGATGGCCAAGACGTCCGGGGCCAAGGTCATCTTTGTGCCCATGTCGCTGGCGCACCAGTTCCCTGCCGAGTCGCGTCTGGGCGGCGATGGCAAGGCCAAGGAGGCGCCGGAGCTCAGCGAGCACGCGACGAGCTCGAGACCGATCATGGACTTCAAGGAGGTGACTACGCTGGGCCAGCTCGCGTGAGAGCGACCTCTCTTTGTTCGTAGGGTTATGAATCTGGATTTGAGCACGATACCGCCTCTGTTGTACCTTCACACGATGTCTCTATTACCACTTGCTGATGCGCAATGACACGCCGCGATGCTAACGAAGCAACGTACGAGGAAGCGGCGCACGCCATGTTGTGACGGAGGCAACATGAAGGATGTGGAGGGCGGGGAGGGTGACCGGTGCGCGTCTTCACCTTGCCGCGCACGCCGAGGGCCGCCTTGATGGTTGCGACTGACGACCACCACAGTCCTCCTTGCCCCTTCTATTCTATCCATTCACCCATCCCCTCGACTCGAACATCAGCAGGGCGAGGTGGCCAGCACGTTGTTTGCAAGCGCTCCGCCCATCGATGCTAGACACCGCGGCACCGAGCTCGAATCCGAACGCAGACGACGCAGCGATTCAAGAGGCAGCTTCCACCACGACATCCGCACCCGCTTCCACAGCCGCCGCCGCCGCTCAGAAGACGGAGGACGCCAGCGCCAGCGCCGACGCTGAAGCCGACTACCGCGCGTACGAAGACAACGACGACGACGAGGCCGACGAGGGAGGAGCGTCTCGCGCCGAGGATATCGACATCGACGACAACGCCCCCGTCGACGCCAGTACGGAAGTAGAGGCCGACGACCGCAGACGCGACTACAAGTCGACCAAGGACACCTCGCACCTCCGTCGGGGCGACTCGTACAACCCGCGCACAGCCGCCCGCTCTCGCTCGCCTGCAGGCCGGCGCTCCCGCTCCCGCTCTCGCTCTCGCTCGCGTTCTCGTTCGCGCTCGCGCTCGCGCTCGCGTTCTCGTTCGCGCTCGCGCTCGCGCTCTCGGTCTAGGGATAGGGATCGCTCGCCCAGTAGGAGGTATCGCAGCATGTCTGTCAACTCGGATCAGAACGGCGCTTCCAACGGCGGCGGTGAACCCCGCGGAGGCGGTGGAGGCGGACGTGGGGGTCGCCATCACTACCCCTCGGACCGCGGCATCGCCTCCCAAATCAAGAGTGCGGAAGTGGCCAAGCGATCCAAGAAGGAATGCCGCGTCTACGTCGGCAACCTCGCGTACTCGGTCAAGTGGAACGACCTCAAGGACTTTATGAAGGCGGGTGGGTGTCTGGTGTCGTGATTGCGTGTGTGTGCGTGTGCGTGCGTGGAGATGTTGCGTTGCGTTGTGGATGGGTGGCGGGCCTTGGGTGGCTCGGCGGACGAGGTAAGGCAGAGTCAAGCGCGAGGGGGCGCCGCAGGGCACGCTCGGTCGCAGAGCCAGGCCTTTCAAGTGGGCTTCCAGCTGGTCGATGGCACGAGCAAGATGCGCCGACTACCCAGCCCCCTCGCATCTACGGCGGTCGACTGAGGGCTCCCTCTCATGAAGCTCGCCACTGCGCCGTTGCCAAGGTCTCCCTCGACGCTCGGTCAAAGCTCAAGATTGTCGTCGCCACCCCGTCCGCAACGTACTGACAGCCACGCCCGCCGGTGGGCGGAACAGGTTCAGAGCATGGATGGGAAGAGGTTGGCTGACGGAGTGGTTGTTTGTGTGTTGTTTCTGGGTTCAGCTGGCGAGGTTGCCTTTGCTGAGGTGTTGACGCTGCCCAACGGCATGTCGAAGGGATGCGGGTGAGTTGTCAGGGTTCCCGGCTGGTCCCAGCTAGGACTTCTGCTGACTCGTTTGCGTGCTCCTCCGACTGCTTAGTATCGTCGAGTATGAGCATGCCGAGGATGCTCAACGTGCCATTCGGGAGCTCAGCGACCAGCCGCTGCACGACCGCAACATCTTCGTCCGCGAAGTGAGTTCTCCTAGTTTTGCCCTATGCATCAAGCTATTGTTCTGAACGCTGAATCTCTTCTCGCAGGATCGAGAGGACGAGGTGCGCTATGGCTCCACGCCTGCCGTCCGTCCTCCTCCCGGTGGCGGCGCTCGCGGCTACGGCGGCGGTGGCGGTATGGGTCGCGGAGGCTATGGTGCCGGTGCTGCTGCGCCTGGCTTGGGCGCCTATGCTCATGCTCAGGGAGGTACCCAGCTCTACGTTGGCAATGTGAGTTTGCCAAAGTGTGACGCGTCTCCTACTCGCTCTGAATTCATCCTGTGCTCTCTACAGCTGCCTTACTCGGTCGGGTGGCAAGACCTCAAGGACCTGTTCCGCTCCGCCGGCAACATTGTGCGCGCCGACATCCAGATGGGCGCCGACGGCCGACCGAAGGGCTCGGGTATCGTCGTGTTCCGCAATGCGGCCGATGCGCAAAATGCGATTGCGATGTACAACGGGTGGGAGTTCCAGGGCCGGCCGCTCGAGGTGCGTGAGGACCGGTTCACGGGCATGGGTCCGCCCCATGGCATTGTGGCCGGTGGCGTTGGCGGCGGTCCGGGCGGATACGGGGGCCGAGGAGGTCCTGTTGGTGGCTATGGCGGCGGCGGAGGTGGTCGTGCCGGCAGCTCGTATGCCCCTGGCCCGCGGTACTCGGGTGGGTACGCCAACGTGCCTACGGGACCGTCGGGCGGCACGAGCTCGGCGCCGCCAAGTCTGCAAATCTACGTTCGCAACGTGAGTGCTGTGGCCACTTTGGAGGGGTGTATGCCTGGCCGTGCTGACGATGCTATGTATGACAACAGCTGCCGTGGTCGACGTCGAACGACGATCTGGTGGAGCTGTTCCAGACGACGGGCAAGGTGGACGAGGCCGAGATCCTGTACGACGACCACGGGCGCTCCAAGGGCGTGGGCGTGGTGCAGTTTGCGTCTGTGGACGAGGCGGAGACGGCGATTGCCAAGTTCAGCGGCTACGTCTACGGCGGGCGCGCGCTGGATCTCGAGTTCAACCGGCAGTGGCGCGACTTTGCTGCGCTGCGTGCGAGTGGCGAGAGCTCGTCGATGGCGATGTGAGCGCCGGCGCGTCGCGTCGAGCGCATGCTGAGATGCTCCCCCGTTGCCGTCTCCTCGCTCTCTCGACCTATCTGCGAATACGAATGTGGTGCTCGTCCCTTCCCTCTGCGCCGAGATGAGGTGGCCGATCGTCCTCGCCACCGCGATGGAGAGGGACGCGAGCCAGGCGTACCATCCCTCGCGTCGTCCTACCACGGCGCGCGCACCGACAACAAGAATGCAGGACAAGTTTCAAACTTGGGCAGGTTGCAGGCGCTGCCCGTGTGCTGACCGCGGAACGGTTCGGTACAGCCGTACGAGTGTACAGCGAGTGTTCTGTGATCGGCCGGCTGGGCGCTAAGGTCCCGTCTTGGCGGTGCAGCACCGACGTTCGTCCTCGACCTCGACGTGCTCGACGGCGTCCTCGACAACGACGACGACGACGTCCATCTCGACGCGGCACTCGGCGCTACCTGTGAACGGCAGCCATGGGACTCTTCTCCTTTCGTCGCCACCCGCGCGGCCTCAGGTCGGTCAGCTCCTCGCCCTTCTCGAGCTCGAAGCGGGCCTCCATCGTGCCGGACGACTCGAGCTACCACAAGGGCGACAGCTGGAGGAGGAGACGGCGCCTGCGCATTCTCGTCCTCGTCCTCGTCCTGGCCGCCCTCCTCGCCATCGCCCTCGGCGTCGGCCTCGGCGTCGGGCTCAAGAAGAAGAGGGAGGAGGAGGAGGACCAGCCGAACCGGCCACACACCCAGCCCGTCACCTTCCCGACCGACGGCCTCGACTTGTCGCCCGCCTCGCTCAAGACGCGCGGCAGCTTCTACACCTCGTCCGACGAGACCGATGCCGCGGCGCCCGTCTTGGCCTGGACAGCCGGCGGGTTCACGTTCAAGAATTACAGCAATGACACCACCAAGGCCGACATTGTGCTCAACACGAGCTTCCCACAGCAGCTCATCGACGGCTTTGGCGCGGCCATGACCGACTCGGCAGCCTACACCCTCTTCCAGCTCAAGCAGGACAACATGTCGATATACAATGCCACCCTGACCGCCCTCTTCAACCCGCGCACGGGCATCCCCATCATTCGCATTCCCCTCGGCTGCTCCGACTTCTCGCTCAACGAGTACGTCTTTGCTCCCAACCCGCCACCCGGCGACGTCCTCGCCCAGGCCATCGCCGGCAGGAATGTCAGCAACTCCATCCTCAACGCAGGCTTGGGGCTCAACGGCGCGCAGACGTACATCATCCCCGTCATGCGCGACATTCTCGCCCTCCGGCCCTCGCTCAAGGTCATGTACTCGCCCTGGAGCCCACCGGCATGGATGAAGACGAGCGGCTCGCTCGCCGGCGGCTCCATCATCGACGGCTTTGTCAACATTGTCGCCATGTACTACGTCCTCTCCATCAAGGCCTTTGTCGATGCCGGTGTGCCCGCCTGGTCCATGACGCTCCAGAACGAGCCCAGCTTTGCGGCCAAGTACCCCTCCATGGTCGTCGACTCGGCCACACAATCGCAGCTCGCCTCGGCCATTCGCGCCCTGCTGCCGACGTACAACTTGACGGGTCTCAAGATCTTTGCCCATGACAACAATTGGCAGGCATGGCAGGACGCCGCGGACATTGTCAACCTCAACGCGAGCGCAATCGACGGCATTGCCTGGCACGCCTACAAAGGCGACGCATCGCAAATCGACCAGTTCCGCGCCAACATTTCCATCTTCTCGCTCGAGACGCACATGACCGAGTTCACAGGCACGGCCGACAAGGGCAAGACGCGCTGGGACTCGCAGCAGTACTGGATCGAAAACGTCTACTTCCCCATGCTCTCGCAGTACGCGCGCTCGGTCGAGATTTGGAACATTGCCCTCGATCCCAAGTACGGCCCGCGCCTGCGCTCGAGCTACTGCAACAACTGCGTCGGCGCGCTGCAGATCAGCAGCCCTCAGGCCTTTGCCGACCCCTGGGTCCAGGTCCAGCCGCAGTACGTCACGATGGCGCACTTTGACGCCGCCACCGTCGACCTGACGCCCTACGGCGGCGGACCGGCCTACCGCGCGCTCACGGTCCAGCAGACCAACAGCACCGAGACGGGCAGCACGGCCAACATGACGTGCATCACCTCGCAAGGCTTCGTCGCGCCCCTCAAGGGCACCGACTTTGTGCCCTCCAACGTGTCCAAGACGAACACGGTCTTTACGCGCCGGATCGGGCTGGTGCTTTACAATGCGTGCAACGAGACTCAGAGCTTGGGCCTCAATGTCGATGGGCGCGCGACGACGTTTGATACGAGGGTGAGTCGGACCTTTTTCCCTATGGGCTTGGGAAGGGAATGTCCATGCTGACCTGCCCCCCCCCCCCCCCCCTCCCCCTGCCTCCCTTGACAGCCCGGCCTGACCTCGCTGGTATGGGAAGCGCCATGACGCGGGCGTCAAGCGACCGCGGGAGCCCTGCCCAGCCCTTCCCACCCGCTTCCCACCCGTCCTCCTTGTTCTCTCTGCCTGTACCACCACCAACCGGACCCAGTCGCCACCGCGGCGCCTTCGATTCATTCGACAAGGACCGGACCGAAGCTAGGATTCGCATTCCATCCCACCCACTTGCACTGCTCCCCACTTGCCCATGCACATAACACAATGTTGAAGGAATAACTCTTACCGTAGTAGGCAAGCAAAACTTCCAGCTAGCTAGCAGCACGCTCGAGCCAAACGATCAGGCTATTGAGAGGTACTGAAAGAAGATTGATCTGAGAATGACTAGGAAACCCGGTCGTAAGCGATGGAGGAGCGATACAACTACTACGAGTAGGAAAGATGATGGAGCGATGACGAGCGAACCGAATGAACGAGTGGGGGGCGTGGGAAGCTATGTACACGGGCTACTGTGCTTTCGAATCGTACCTTCTGGTGATGGACGCGAGCGAGATGAAGCAGGCTGAAGGAAAGGTGGGCCGGAGGGGGGTGGGAGGAAGGGAGAGGGCGGGAGAGGGACTGGCTCTCGTGCGCTGCTACGCATGCTCCGTTGAGCATCAGCGTATGCGTAGAGCGCGGGCCAGCCCGGTCGATCGCGCCCGTTGTCGATCCCTTCCTTCGCGAGCCGCCGATGGAGTCGATAAGTCGATCGGAACCGATCCCGGAACGAGTCGCAATCTTGTCTATACTAGGCTGATGCTGAGATCCGTAGCTGAGAAAGACCGAGTGGCGAAGGGAAGGGGGGGGGGGGATTGGGTTGCCGATGTCCCGGATGGACATCAGGCAATCTGGATGGGGGCGACGCCAGGGCAGGATGAGACCCGGAAGGCCCACCGTGTGCCCTCCGCGCCGGCAGTCAGCGGAGGCGTCATGGGGAGGCGGGTCATGGAGCCCGCGGCCGAGTCCAAGCCACCGCCCGAACCCGTGCCCATGCCCATACCCATGCCCATGGCGTGCCAAGCGGGGACGACGCTGCGACTCGAGCGAATGCTCGGCGCCGGGCTGCGAAGAGTACGCTCCTCGAAACGTGGGTTGTCGAGAGGGAGGGCGGTAGCATGGTTTGCGGTCGTGCCCTCGGCGGCGCCTGAGGAGGAGGCTGACGATTCGGCAGACGGCGAGGCCTTCATGGAGACGCTCCTGGGCCTCTTGAATAGGCTGCGCACCGACTTGAGGCTCGGCACGGGGCTCTGGAGCGCCCGGCCTTCCGAGCGGAGCATCGTGAGGTCGATAGGGTTGGGAGCCTCGGCCCTGTTCTCGTCCGGAGTGAGAGGCGGAGTCGTGGGCGCGTCGACGTAGATGCTTCGACGCTTGAACAGGTTCTTGGCTCTGGCCTTGAGATTCGGAATAGGACTCTTGAGCAGGCGTGCCTTGAACGTAGGGGACGGAGCGGCGGGAGTGCTGGGCGCGACGTCGCCGGCGGCACTGCTTCCACTGCCGCTGTTGGCCGACGACTCGGGCGTGAGTGGATCAATGATGAAGCTGAGGCGCTGTCGCAGGTAACTCTTCGTCGACTTGATGCTGGGGATGGGACTGTGGAGCGCGCGACCCTCAGGGGCTGACAAGACGTCAGCCTCCGTCTCGCCACCGCCCTCGAGCTTGGCAACGACGGTGTACACCGAGGCCTTTTCGAACTCGCAAAGCGCCAGCACGGGTTGGGCAGGGTTGGATCGCTGGCCCTGTGCCGCCACATAGTCTTGGGCGAGCTGCGAGATCCGGGCGCTGGCAAGGCTGCGGAGAGACAACGCTGTCTGCTGTTCGTCGCCCGGCGTGCCCGAGCTCGAGCCCTCCAACATCATGGCTGCCGCCACCGCGTAGGGCGGTGTGACGTAGCCGCTGGAGCTCGACCGGTAGTTGGGCGTCGACCTGCCGCTCCGACGAAGTGTGGACAGCGAAATGGGTGGCATCTCTCGAATCTTGATCTTGACCTCGACGATGAGGCCCATGACCAACTTGCCGAGTCCATTGCACTGTCCACACTGCTTGCGACCCGTGTTGTTGCACTTGTGGCAAATGGTGCGGCCGTTGCCATTGCAATTCGGGCACGCCTTGTGCTTCTTCTCCTTGTGCTTGTGGCCGGTACCGTCGCACCAGAAGCAAACAGGAGCATCGACGCCGTGGCACTCGTCGCATTGGACTTCGGCTGAACTACAACACGCATTGCACTTGGCGACCGTGCGCATGTCTGGCAGTTCGAACGTCCTCTTCGTAGTGAGCGTGCCCTTGACGGCCCCGGTTCCACTGATCTTGGCCAGGCTACGCCTCGCCATCGTACGCGTGTCGAGGGAGAGCGCCCAAGCGCTCGGCAGCTTGTCGATGGCTGGCAGTGGCACCGGCTCGGCGTCCTTGCGGTCGTCCTCGAGAACTGCGACTGGTCGCCAAGCGAACGAGCGAGCCTCGGTGACGAATTTGACGCGCATCACCTGACGCACCTCACAGGCGGAGATGGAGAATTGGAGTGCGCTACTGGGATCGATCTCGTCGCCTTGGTCTTCAGCGTCTGCCTTGCGCGAAGGGCTCTTGCTTCCTTTGAGAGAAATGATGGACAGGCGAGACCGAGCTCGCGGGAGGCAGTTGCGAGCCTTGTTCTCGGCGTCGAGAAGGAAAGGGAAATGGTCGACGAGCTTGCGTCTGAGGTCTTGAGTGGACAGCTTGCTCTGCGTACTGTAGATGGCCACAAAAGGAATCAGCCCGTGGTCCCTACCGTCCATGGAGAAGGACGACTCACAAGTCGGTGTTGCCAAAGATGATCCACTCTGGCGTGTAGCCTGACTCCTCGATGGTATCGTACTGCAGCATTCGGGGCGTCGCGCCCGGTGTGCGAGTGGCAAAGCTGTTCTTGCGAGACATCGTCTTGGGTGTGTTGAGCGTACTCCTCAACGCAGACCTGGACGGTTCGCGGCTGGGCAGCTTGCCGTATCGCACGCTTGAGGTCGTGTTGGGACTATCTTGCCCCGTGGGCATAGGGATTGGAGCGAGAGAGGTCATCGCCAGCGACGACTGGAAGAAGTTGTGCGAGTGGGTGAAGGGAGGGCTTGAAGAAAGGTACGACCGGCGCCGACTCACTGGTTGATATGGGATTTGGAATGCGCTTCTGCCTGGACAGGGCAAAGAGCAGGCCAGGGCCAGCAGTCAATCTTGTCCCCTTCGCAAGCTCGTGCTTGGTTGTCCTTTGCGGGTGCTTCTGCCTTGTCGCAATGAAAAAGGCAGAGCCCAACAGGCGCGCGTTCCCGGTCCCAGCCAGTGCTTTCATCTTGTCCGCAGATGTATCTTCGGACTATCGACGGTCGGCACCCTTGCGTTGCTGCCCATGGCCCGAGACAGGATTGATTGGAAGTTTGGAACGCTTTGGCCAAGGACGGGACCAGGGCAACGGATGTGATCTTCATGAGCTGGGAAGCAGGACCTGACGTTGACGGCAGGCAGACGCAGGGCCTTGTCGAAATTTTGAGCTCGATGCAAGATCCTCGTGCCAGTAGTCCACAGGGCCGGTCTGGCATCAGGCCTGCCGAAGGCGCAAGCACAGCTCGCTTTTCGTCGTCTTCCTCGGGAGGCTGGGAATTGGATGGCTTGGAGTGTTCGGCCCTTGCAGTGGACACGGGACGCGTGAGCGCGTGGAAGGGGTGTCGAGCTTGAGCGATTTCCCGAGCTCGTCCGAGCCTTCGCGTCGAAGCAAGCAAAAGTCCTTCAAGCGCTTTGCCTTCGGGAGTTGGACCGGAAATTTGGAATGACGAGTGCGAGCTGTTGGCCGAGTCTTGGGCTCCCTTGCGCCGCCGGCAGGCCGCAGGCCTGCAGCTGTCGAACAAGAGAACGACACTTTGACAGGACCTGCACCATGCACTTGGGTTCCTGGTCTTGCACTGGCGTGCCTTGATGGGAGAACTCGTTGGACGCCGGCGAGCAATGTGACTTGACGACGTCTGGGACGACCAACGATCATTGCTGGAGCGCCTCGACATACCGGAGGGCGTAGATTGACACGGTCACCGCGGTTGACCAGCGATGGACGGTGGCATCAAGCGATGAAGGGTCGGATCCTCTGCTACTGGGCAACTTGTCATGAAGCGAGATTGCTCAGTTCGTCTGGTTTGCACGCGATAAGAGGGTCTCAAACTCACAGAAAGGCCCAGTGTGTGAAACCTCTTCGGCACAATGAGGGACGCAGCGCACGGAGTCGACGCCCTCGAGGCATTAGGACGGCGCTCGTCGATCCGAGTCCCGCCCGACCAGTTTGAGACCGCGGGACGGGGCGACGAGGAGGCGATATCAGCCTGGACGCTTGACGCTTCACACTCGACGGTGAGGGCGGTAAGACCTGGATCAATTAACGCTCTTCAGCATGCACGAACACAATAACTTGCCAATGTGACGAACGCACCTCTGAATCACAGCGGTTTGTCCGTAAGGACCCGTGATAGGGACTGCTTTGCTGCTTGCTGGCCCGGATTGTTCCATGATCCATCGCAGTCTCGCTGCGAATTGCGACTTGCTTGCTGCATCCCCTGGGGACGTGTGGCCCCTGGGGCCTGGGGGCGCCAAGTTCGTGAAACCGTAGCGGATCTTGATGAAAAAACACGTTCCCAAGGCACGACGGATCTTGGTCTTCGATGGGCGCCTTGATACCTGACATAGGCGCAACGGCGCAACCCGTCACAGACCTCATCTGTGCTACCCAGCCGCCTTCTTGTGAACATCGAGATCAGGGACTAGGACGCAGAACCGATGCGTTCCGGGTATACGTGTTCCTTTCGCATTGATCGATGTGCTGTGAAAGGGAGAGGAGGTGAGCATGTCGCGAACTGCTCCGTCCCGCACATCGAGTCGCGACTCGCGACTCACCAGCCATCCCAGGCCCCAAGCTGTGGTTGCGGCTGCGGAAGCACAACGCCTTACCTGAGCGGGAGCACCCATGCTGGGGAGCGTGGAGCATTCGACAGCTCATCACGCACGCCGGCGCGACGGTCTGCTGGCAGTGTTGACCGCTCTCCAATCTCCATCGACACCGGACATTCTGCTCCTGCCGGCCGCCTCAACTATCAAGTCGCGCAGGGTGCGTCGACGTGTGACGTTGGGCGTTGAGCCGAGGAGGGGCTGTAGGCCTGTAGACCCCAGGGGGCACGAGCGACCCTGCCCGCCTCATCGCCGTATCCCTTCTGATCAATATCGCCCTGCGTCGTCGGATCGCGTGCCGGCCTTGCAGCGGCTCGTCCCTCATTCCTTGCCGTGCCGGTAGTCATGGTCGTGGTGCCGGCTTCTTGGGAGGTGGTCGTGGACGCGTGAGTCGTGGTCGTGGTCAAGGAGAAGCACCCAAGGAGGGAAGCTTCACCCCCGGCGTCGTCGGCGGAACTGCACGGCCCCCCCTCTTTCCCACGCTCTCCCAAACAAACAAAGCTGCTCAATGGACACTCTTGAGATGTGGATTCATTCAGTTGGACATTGGGAAGGAACAGCGCGAGGAACAAGACAACACGAGTTGGACATGAATGGGGACGACGACTGACGGAAACTTTTGGAGAAGCCATGAGAAGAGCGGAGGGAGTTTGACTTGAACAACTTGAGACACAACATCGAGAACGGCCGAGGGCTTGAATGGGTGAGATTGAAGTCTGAATGGAGAAGGCGACGCGCACGATGACTTGGGAGTAGTGGGTCGCCAGCTTGGCCGCTGCGATCTTCGACAACGGCAGCGGCGGCTGTCCCTTCTTGACGGGAGAAAAGAAATACAAGCGCCGGCGGCGGACGCACGATCGAGCTGCGACGGTGCTGGAAGTGATGACATGACGGACGTCTTCCTTCTTGGAATCCCCTTGGGAGCTCTCGTATCAGAGGCTTGAGAACGCGGCTGCGACTGCGGCTGCTTTTGTTTCGTCTTGTCGACGTGTAGCCGATCGATTCTTCTTGGAGCGGTGAGGAGGTGGAAGGTCGCTCAGTACGAGCTCTTTTGCTTCGGGAGTGAAGTCGACTTGCGCCGCCAGGGCACCCTCTTGAGAAGTGGGGAGAGGTCTGTATCGGTGTATGTGCTTGATAGCCAGTGCCGGCGGTGGAAGGAAGTTGACGCGGAGAACCCGGACCCGGCGGAGGGGCATGCTGAAGTACATGCCCCGTCGTGATGACTTGATGATGCTTGAAAGGGATCGGACCGTTTGGATGACTGACGAGAAGGAGGTACGCGCGCGCGGAGACATTAAGTGGTAAGGTTCGTAAAGGTCGTCGGGTCACAGTGGTTGGTCACGTCTTGAAGAGGGGGTTTCGTCATCGTCCGCATTGTTGTGGTCGCCTCAGACGCAATAGCGCTCATTGAGCGCCGCGATCTCGCGGCAGAGGAAGCCCCACGTCAACCGAAGAGACTTGTAAGGCAGACCGGCGGGACTGCCACTACCAAAGGGCAGCGTCTCGGGCGCGATTAGTCGTCGGCCGTAGACGGAGCCGGCACCAGCCGCCAGATCGACGTCAAGCCGGCCCTCGTTGTGGTCGAACGCCGTGGTCGTTGTCGTCGCTGGCGTCGCCGACGTTTCGAGTGTTGGCGAAGGCGACGAGGTTCCGCTAGCGGCGGCACCCATTGATGTGGCCACGGCCGGATTCAACGCAGGCGCAAAGCTGCAGAGCGAGAGGGCAGCCATCGAGAAGGCACGCTCATCGGCATCGGCGGTGGGGCCCACATCGGCATCCGTCATCTCCTCGTCGACATCCTTGTACTCGACCTCGGGACATTGATTGGGCGAAGGCTGTGAAGGTACGCACGCCGGCGTCGCCTCGCCCGCCCGCATCGCCTTTTGGTCGACAAGGAACTTCTCCCAGCCGCGCAGCTCCCAGAAGAAGAGGAGGTGCGGCTGAATGAGAATATTGAGTCGGCGGCTGCGGACGAGCAGGTAGGCCTCGACGAAACTGAGATCGAGGTGGGCCATAACGTACGCCAGCACGACTGTCGCACTCCGACTGACGCCGACACGGCAGTGAACGAGGACCTTGCCACCCGCTCGTCGTGCGTTCTCAATGTACTCGACCGACTCGCGCATCGTCGCCCGGAGCGAATCGATACCGTCGTCAGAGACGTTCTTGAGATCAAGCACGCTGATCCGTCCCGCTTGGACCTCGTGCCACAGCGCAGCGTCCGCAAAGCTCGACACACATGGCGTGGACGGGTCGGCGTACTCGCTCTCCCAAGCGTAGTCGGCCGTGTTGGCGTACGCATCCGGAGGCGGGTGCATCGCGCTCTCGCCGACGGAGACGACGTGGGTGATGCCGAGCGCATGAAGCATGTCGGCGTTCATGGCGTGGTTGAGGTTGCCGAGGTAGAGGAATGGCAAGATGCGTGAGGGGAAGGAGCCCTCGAATCGCGGGTTGTGGAACCACGCATGTCGTTGCGCATCGTCCTGTGTCTCTTGGGGAGCAGCCTCCATGACTGAGCACGATGAACGCTTGCCTCGTGCACCGCCTCGAGCGAGAGGCGACGTCGATGCAAAGCCAAGCGACTTGCGATGCTGCGAGGACTGATGGGAGGCAGAAGGACTGACGAGACCGGTAGCCGCCGCCGCAATGCTCTTCGCCCAGCTCGAATGCTCAGAGGCAGCAAGGCCGTCCGAAGCACTCTGCATGCGACCATGCTGCGCCGCCTTGGACTCGTCGTTCGAGTTCGACAGCCAAGGGAAGCTGTGCTTGGCTTTGGGCTTGTTCGTCACCTGAGCGCGCATCCTAGCCTCCTCCTGCGCCTGCCGAGCCATTCGACGGAGGAAGGTAAGCTTGTCATCGACCCGCTTGAGCAAGGGCACGTCCCGAGCGTAAAGGAAGAACGACCGAGCCGCACGATGCTGAAGGTCGAGGTAGGCCTCCGGCAGGCTGAGCTCGCGGGAGAACATCAGGTACGAAAGCGCCATGATGCTCGTCTCCGTGTACCCGTCGCCGCAGTGAAACAAGAACTTGCGTGCCTGAGGTGAGGCCGAGTCGAATGTCGCCTGATCAGAGCTCTGCGTGGAGTGCCCCGGGCAGGCATGGGACTTGATCCAAGCGCAAAAGTCGATGATGTCGTCCGCCATCCGGCTGAGACTCTCGACGTTGGAGCAATGTTGGCTGCTCGAAGCACATTCGAGGTGAATGATGCTTGAGCAGGTCGAGGCTGGTGATGAGGCGTTGCTCGGCGTTCCAGCTGTGCTGTCGTAGAAGCCAAAGTAGTCCTGACCTTGGCCATGCCCGTAGTGTTGGGAAGCCGATTGAGACTGCGACATGCGTTCGACAGCGTCCAGATACGACGAGGCTCGTCGGAGTGTCTCGTCGTTGGGCATGAAGGCCATCTCGTGGGCCTCTATGCAGAAGCTGAAGCCGTGAGGGTTGCTAGCATCGGCTACGCTGAGCACCTCTTGATCTTCTGGCTCGAGCGGGGGCACGTCCTTCGAGCAGCCGAACTGCAGGTGATGGTCGCCGGCGATGTCAGCCTTCTGAGACTTCAGAACCGTCTCTGGGTAGCACTACTCACCCAGACGTTAGGATCGATCTCCGTGGCTCGAGTCAAGCGCTGCATCTCCTCGCGCTCGCGGTCCAGGAAGGCTACGGCGTGGCGCTGTCGGCCCTGGCTGTCGACAGCGACGAGGTGCTCAAAGTCCCGCTCGAACGAGAAGAACGAGTCTGCGGATAGCATCAGAAGAGTGGCGGTAAGTCTCACAATCAAAAGCAATCGAGCCCAAAGTGCTCACCTGTGACAATGAAGACATTGTACCGCAATCCACCCAGCCCGCGCTCCAGCCGCTCACGATACACCTCCTCCTGCGCATCCCGGAAGTGCTTCGCAAGCTCGATCGCACCCGCATGAAGCCCAACGGGCGAGTAGACGACAATGTCGCTAATCGTCGCATACTTGATCGCCTGGATCCGAAAGTTGCGCAGGGAGACACCCGCAGCTTGGCGGGGCGTCGCAAACGTGGCCTTGCGGCGAGGCTGTGCGCCCGGGTCCAAGTTGGACGCCGACGACGAAGAGGGAGATGAGAACGGGCCCGAGAGACGCTTGTAGAGGTGCTTGGAAGGCGATGGCGGGCCCGAAGCCGACGTTGACGCCCTCGGCCGCGTCCGCTCATCGACGAGGGGCGAAGGGATGTTCAAGAGCTCGCATGGGAAGAGCGTTGAGTTCAAGATGGAATGAGGCGGCTGGGGCTCGTGAGCACGTGCCAGCATGGCATCGCAAAAGTCCGAGTAGGCCAAGTCGTCGTTGCTCATGGCCTTGTTGGCATCCTGTGCAGTGGCAAAGCCAAATGCCTCGGTGGCAATGGGCGCCTTGTCCCCGAGATGCACCGGGTTCGGACTCGACGAGCTGAAGCTTGACGCTGTATCCGACTGCGAGGACTGGTTCGCAATCTTCTCGCTGAAGAAGGACTGGCCGGAGGCATGCGACATGGTCGTAGTGTTGGACGAAGCCATCGACATGTTGGCCGCAACGTGCTCGTACATCGTGCTCGAGTTGCCTCCCTCGTGATCGCCTCGCTCGACGGAACAGCTGTCATCGCTCGAGCGTCCACTGTCATCGCTGCCCTCGGAAGAGCAGCACGAGTCCGACTTGGACTGAGAGTGCTCTAGGCGGGGCTCACCGCGCATGTAGACGTCCTCGCCGTGCTGGAGGTCGTGGTCGCTGCCATCTCGATAGAGAGGCAGAGGCGCCGATGCTCCTTGGCGCTGTGGCTGGTAGCGTGCATACAATGCTTCCGCACTGGGCATGTCTGCTCTCACTATGGTGAGGCCGCGATAACGAGGGGTTGGCTGGCCCCCAAGCGGAGCACCGAAGAAGACGTTCTGTGCCGGGTTGTCGCCGTCGACGCCGTGGAGGAATGGGAAGACGACGTGGTGAGGCACATCTTGATCTAGGTATTCCTCGTGCATGCGAGCAAATTGAGTGGCGGAGAGCAAGCGGATGGGTGCTCGTGTTGGACCGTCTTGCGAAGAGACCATGGTCCGCATGGCAATCGACCCGCCAGGTGCAGAGCACCATGATGCCGCCTTCTTGAATGCCATGCTCGAAGGTGGGCTACCCATCGTCTCTGTCGAGCTTGATGGTTGCCGCTCGCCAAGTTCAGGCAGAGCTTGGTACTCTTGTAGGTCCGAGTGGCGCAAGCCCCATTCGACGGAGTGCGGTGCGGCCTGATCACCGAACATGGTGACCTCGTCCGAGGTGATGGGTAGCGAGGTGGACAGTGGGCCGTGATCGCTGCTGCTAGCGCCTCTGGGAAGGACACCATGCAAGCTATCCAAGCCACTTGGTGCCGTTGCCGACTTGAACTCTTGAGAAGCGGCCGACCATTCGTGGCCCGCCTCGGCAGAGACGCCCAGGCCGGAGAGCTCAGCAGCTATCGAGGCCGTCGCCTGCGCCTTGGCTTGTTGAGGCCCGCCATCGGCCAGCTGGAAAGAGGCCATCGTGGCGGTTTGCTGGCCATCGCGGGTGGCGACGGGATGCAGAGGAACGCTGGACGCTGCCATGTTGAGAACGTGGCCGACTTGCAAAGGCGGCCGTCTTGGCAGGAGAAGGGGGGAGTTGGGTGGGTGCTGGAGAGGAAATGGCTGGAAAGGACGGCCCTTTTCTCGGAGTCAGATGCCTATTTGAGACTTGGCCAGCGACTCGACGTCTGCGCAAGAAGGCAGATATGAGATGAAATGTGCGGGGTGACGCCCTGCCTCGATGCGCGGACCCCCTCGGATGGCGTTCAGAGTGCGCGGTGGCGGTCTTGAGTTGAAGGGAGTGTGCCACAACTGGTCTTTGTGGGTCAAGATGAGGCTCGACGGCGGGCGGTCGAGGGCCGAAGAGCACGGATCGGTTTTGAGTGTGCGCTCGCCTTGACGCCTACCTCGATCTCCACAGAGGACGCCTGTGCACTTGCGCAGATACCGATATGAAGGAAGGACGTGAGCCTGGTCGGTGGTTGCGTGGAAGAGAGGGGGAGCAAGTCGACGAGGATGTCAGCTTGGCTATCAAGGGCATCTGCAGGGTCCAAGTAGGTACTCGTACATACCCTGTCGTGTGAATGAGAAGGCCGCTCCTTTACTCGCTTGTCGAGCGACGGGAACGGAGTGAGTGATACAAGGTGGGCGACGATGGCCGTTGCTGTTGCGTGAGATGAGTTGTAGAGTTGCGAAGGTCGACGCGGGGCACGAATGGGAGAACTTGATACACTTGCTGCTTGCTGGACGACGTCGAGGAATACGGGCCGATACTGGTACACCTATTCACAGTTGTGGGTGGACGAGGTCGCTGGGTGGGAGTGGCGCAACAGGAATGTTGTTGAACTCTTGTAACCTGCTAGTATTCTCCGTCTTGATCGAGCTGACTCGAAGAGGCGGACGCTGTCAAGCTCGGAGAGGAACCCGTCGTGATGCGCAGCGAGGCCGGGCGCAAAGGTCGTGAGGAGGGCGTTGGAAGGTCGTCGTGGAAGCCTCGAGCGGGGTTGACCCTGTCGAAGCCGGGCGGAGATTGACAAGGGGGTTGCTGCTTCCGCTGCCGCCGCCGCCGTGAACAATGGGGAACTCGTGCAACGCTGCTGGATGGAGCTCCTCGCGTGCTCGACGGGCTCTGAGCTCAGCAGAGACCCTGGTCCGTTGTACTTGACGAGGGGTGCGCCGAGTTTGACAGGTGCGAATGGGGCCTGGTGAACGAAGCGGAGTTGGGTGCTTGTGGGTCTGAGCGTCAAGGAGGTGTACTGGTAGCGGTCGTGCTGCCGAGCGAAGCGCTTCTCCGATGTCGTGGCGCAGACCTAATGGGGACGAACCGTTGGCGGCGAGGGCACCCGTGGCGTCGAGGACGTCGTCGTCGTCGTCGTCGTGGTTGGGAAGGGGTTGAGGATGAGAGAGGAGACCAGTCGTGTGTCAGTAGGCGGTCGCGATGTGTCCAATGCGTATTCCCCCCCTCTCCCCCCGTGTTCCTTTCCCCCGACCCCGACCCACGCATGGCCTGCCTCAGCCAGACGTTGGCCGCCCCGTCTCGCGCCCCTCGCGAGCCAGCCAGCTGCTCCGTTCTCCGCGTGAGGCAGGCAGAGGAAAGTGAGACTCACCCGGATGCGATCAGCTTGAGACGTAGTTGCTGCTGCTGTGCAGGTGCAGATGCGAATGCGATCGTGGGGCCCTTGCTGCTCTGGCTGCCCGGTCAGCGCGTCGTTGTGCTGGGTGAGAGTGGTGCTTGAGGGCTGATGGTCGTCGTCGTCGTCCCCGTCCTCGTCGAGGATGGTGATCGAGGTGAGAGGGAGGAGGGTGAAGGTGCGAAGATGTTGATGGCCCAGCACCCCGTCGAGGGGCAGCAGGGACGAGTGGGGGAGATAAGTCCCAAGGGAGCCAAGCACCTCGCGTCTCACCCACACGGCCACCTCCCACATCACCACCACCACAACACACTTTGATTCAGTATCCACTGCGGTGGGAACCTTCACTGCGAGAGCCTCATCCCTCATCGCAAGTCACTGCCATCACGGCCATGGACGGCGTGGCATGCACAGGCCCCAGCCGCGGCCGCGGCACGAGCGGCAGGCAAGGGCTTCACTCCTCCTCCCCCCTCGCCTCCAACGCATCGAGTCGAGGGCAACAGCGCGCGCGCTGGAGAGGTCATAGCGCGCCCGCCATGCTGGAATGTGAGACCATCGTCCATGAACCTCTTCGCTCTGCAGCTCCTGCACAGGAAGATTGCGGCCTGCGCTACGCTGCGCGGAGAGAATTCAGGTGCAGTAGCAGTACGGCTAGCAGCGCCAGAACGGGCAAGAGACCAAAGCGTAACGTCGTCCTCGTCTCTGATGACGGATGGTGACTTGACTGATGACGACGTGATCGGCAGAAAGGGGGCGGAAGGCGCAACGAGGGGTTGAGCCTACGCCTGAATCGGAGTGCGTCGCTACTGCTTGCTCACCTTCCCAAAATGGATCGCTGGCAGATGTTGACAAGCACGGCCGTCATTCCATCCCTCGAGCCCAGCAAGGTCCGTTTCGGCCAAGCGGCGGCGGCGGCGCGGTGTGCTTGGGTAGATGGCGCGGGGGGCAAGGAAAGGAGACCAGGGAGTTGGCCTAAGACACGAGAGGGGGAGAGGGAGGGAGAGGAGGTAAGCAGTAAGACACTGACGGAGCTGCCGTGAGCAACTCTCCCTGACACTCACCAAAGGGCTTTAGCAATTGGCCATGGCCCACTGCCACTCCGCCGAAACCCACAAGTGGGTCCTATTGTTGACCTGTGCCGTGGCTGATAGACTGGATGCGATCGTGTTGACCGTCCGTAGCACCTCAATACAACCGCCGCGTGCCGAGGAGGCTCGAGCATCTTGATTAAGCTCGCTCGTTGGATCTTCCAAGTCCCTCCGCCTTGGGGGCCCGGGGGAGGGGGTCTGCCCCCGCCACTGGATTCGATCTCGTCCACGTCCACCGCTCCCGCACCGCCCCTCCCGGGTCTTCGTCATCTGGGCGGACGCCCTTCGGCGCGCGCTCCATTGAGGGTATGTGCTATGGCCAGTGCGTAATTACCGCGAAGGCGCAAGGGCAAACGAAATGCGCATCAACGATGGGCCATGGAGCTTTCGGCGTGAAGCTTGATCGCATCGTGGACCTCGTTGCGAGCGTCATGGTGGGTCCGTCGCTCAAAGCGCAACCTTGGCCGGCTGCATGCTGATATCTTGAACGACGACAATAATGAGCGCGGGACCTTGAACGGTGGTGTCGATTCTTCGCCGTCCCCGTCGACGCGTCTTGACTCTTAACGAGCAAGCTCCAGACTTTGAGAGCGACTCAGAGTCGTATCTCGGCCAATTTGTCATTCGCTTCGCTTCGCCGTGCCGTGCGATCTATTATCTTTCAACGTCGTTGCCGGTGAGAATTGGAGGTGATTGACGGAGGTCGAGATGGCGTCGCGCTTGGAATGTCAGCGTGAAGAGCTTCTGCTTGTTCCTCGTCTTGCGAATGCCGGGCAGGTTGCTACACATCGGCCTCTTGCTCCTCCTCGACTCTGCTCTTCCTCGAGCATCTGAATCGACTCAATCGAGTTGTGGAGCAGCCAGGAGATGACGTGGTGAGATCGAAGGAGGCTTGCCTTGCACCGGAAGTGCTGCTTGCAGCAACAAGGCATGCGCGAGGTGATCACCACGAGGTCCACAATCGTACCCGGGTGCGAGACCACGCTGCTATCATCATGAAGAGAGAGAGCTTGTCAGCCAGCGTCCATCACAAGGCGCCCGAGGGAGTGGGGACAGAGATACACACGTGATGAGTGGTCTTTGAGCTTGAACATCCTCGCCTCTTGTACTGGCGACCTTGTTCTAAAGGGCGTGCTCGCCTTGGCTGTTGAGCCAGGAGACGAACCGAGCCGCTACTGCGTGAGCGCTGGTGGTGGCGATGAGCTTGTGAGGCAGCGCCGGTGCTCGTGCAATGCTTGTCACGTTGCTGGCCGTGGCGGGCTTGGTCCCCGCTGCCAGCAGCAATGATAGAAATGGTCGGGCTTCGAGGTCGGGCGTGCAAGATGGGAAGCAGGGCAGAACCGTGAGGCGCTTGACCTCCGCCGCAGTTGTTCTTGCTGCCGTCGTGGTGGGCCTTGCTGGGGAGCATCTCGCGCAGGACGATGGCCTCGGCGTCGTCCTCGACGTCGTCGTCGTCATGGAGCCGCGGCCCAGGGCGATGGCGTGAGCGCAATGGCCATGTCGACGGCTTTGAAGCCCCTCTGCTTGTGACTCTTGCTAGGCGTTGGCTTGACCTCCTCGTCGACGTCGTCCAGAGGGCCGTCGACGTCGAGACGGTTGAGATGGTGGTGGTGGTGATGAGGAGGGTGGCTCGTGCGCACCGTCGTCGCGGCTTCCCAGTCCCTCCATCGCCCGATGCCCCGACTAACACCGATGCGTCCCACCCTCGCCTCACGCGCGGCCGCGCGGCGTCGCTCCAGCGCCCATGCCATCATTTGGGCCGTCCATGTCGTCGTCGACGTCGTCGGTGCCGTGGCGAGGATACGGCAGCGGCCAGCCCAGCCAGCGGCAGACGCGTAGGTGAGCACCATTCATAAGGACGACGGCCTCGTTGCGATGCTCGCTCACCCTCTTCCTCCTCTTCCTTACACCCACCCACGTCGCAGATAAGTCGAAGCGGCATCTCGCAAACGGCAACAGAGGCAGCCATGGCAGCGGCGGCGGCGGCGGCGGCGGCGGCGGCGGCGCCCAACGTGCTCATCATCATCGCTGATGACCTCGGCTTCAGCGACTTGTCCTGCTTCGGCTCCGAGATTGCGACGCCCAACCTCGACAGGCTCGCGGCCCGGCCAGGGTCAGCGCGCCTCACCCAGTTCCACACCGCGTCGGCATGCTCGCCCACGCGCTCCATGCTGCTCTCCGGCACGGACAACCACCTCGCAGGACTCGGCCAGATGGCAGAGACGATCCGCCGCGAACCCGTCTTCCAGGGCGACGGCGGGCCCAACGGCCAGGGTCAGCGCCCGCCCGGGTACGAAGGCGTCCTCAACAAGCGCGTCGCCGCCCTGCCCGAGATTCTCGGGGACGCGTACCACACCTGGCTCACGGGCAAGTGGCACCTCGGCCTCACCAAGGAGACGTCGCCCCACGCACGCGGCTTCCAGCGCTCGTGGACCCTCCTCCCCGGCGCGGGCAACCACTACAACTACACCCCGCCCCCGCGCAACCCGCGCCCGGACGACGACGGCAAGCCCGGCTTCCAGCAGTTCATGCCAGCCCTCTACATGGAGGACGACCGCTTCCTCGATCCCAAGAAGGACCTGCCCAAGCCCTTCTACTCGTCCGACGTCTTTGTCGACCAGTGGATCCGCTTCTACGAAGAGGCGCGGCGGCGTCCCGCTCCCCACGACTCCGACGCGTCGGGGGCTGCCTCCTCTCAGCCAGAGCAAGCACAACAGCGGCCATGGTGTAGCCTGCTCACCTTCACCGCGCCGCACTGGCCCCTCCAGGCCGACGAGGAAGACGTCAAACCGTACCGAGGCAAGTACGACGCCGGCCCCCTGGCCCTGCGCGAACAGCGTCTCCAAGGCCTCCACCGCGTCGGTCTCCTCCCGCGCGCCCACACCGCCGAGGGCATCGCCCACGACGTCCGCTTCCGATTTGCCGATCGCGAGCTCGCGGCGTGGGACGATCTCCCCGCGGACGAACGCGCGCGCTCGGCCCGCGCGATGGAGACGTACGCGGCCATGGTCACCCGCATGGACCGCGCCATCGGGCGCGTCCTCGACGTCCTCGAGCGCGACGGCGTGCTCGACTCGACGTTCATCTTCTTCGCGGCGGACAATGGCGCCGAGGGCGCGCTGTTGGAGGCCATGCCGCTCTCCGGGGGCAACTTTGAGCGCTACATCAAGGAGCACTTTGATAACTCGCTCGACAACATTGGGCGTCCGAATAGCTTTGTTTGGTGAGTTTCTGCTGTGCGTGCTGCCCGAGTCGTGTATGGCTGACGCGCTTGGCGTCCTTGGTAATCATCAGGTATGGCCCGCTCTGGGCACAGGCGGCCACGGCGCCCGCAGCGCAGTACAAGGCTTGGATCACCGAAGGCGGCATCCGGTGTCCGGCCATCATCTACTACCCACCCCTCCTCGCCTCCCGGCCGCCCTTTGCGCCCCACCCCGCCGACGCGGCCCTCGGCCTCGGCCCCTCTCTTTCCACGGAGACGAAGGCGGGGGACAATGAGAAGGGCAAGGTGTGCCATGCGCTTATGACGGTTATGGACCTCCTCCCGACCATTCTCGAGCTGGCGGGCGTGGCGCATCCGTACCCGGCCCGGTTCCAGGGACGGGACATCCTACCCATGCGAGGCGTGTCGCTCGTGCCCCTCCTGCGCGGTGCCCCCAGCCCAAGCTCCGACACGGAAACGAAGGCGGAGAAGGAGACGAAGACAGACAACGAGACGGACACGATCGAAGAAGTGCACGGCGACGACGCGCCCCTAGGGTGGGAGCTCTTCGGGCAGCAGGCCATCCGGCGCGGACGGTGGAAGGCCGTCTTCATCCCCAAGCCGAGCGGGCCGGAGCGGTGGCAGCTCTTTGACCTGTATGCGGACCCGGGGGAGAATGTGGATCTGGCGGGGCGGGAGGAGGGGGTGTTGAGGAGGCTTGTGGAGGTGAGCGCGTCGTGTGTCTTGGGTGGGGAGGCGTGTGAGCTGTTGTGGCTGATCCTCTGTGCCCTGTTTGTCCCTTGTCCCTCTATCCCGTGCGCGTTGGCAGGACTGGACGACGTACGAGGTGAGTGGGACGCGTCCATGCTCGTTGAATCTGCCCGCTTGCTGACCCTCCTTCCATCCTTCGATCCTCAGTCCGAGGTCGGCGTCATCCTGCCGCGGCCGGGCACGGACGATCTCAAGTTTGGCTACGGTCCGCGGTAGCTCCCTCCCTCCCTCCCCATCGATGCTAGGGGGGGCAAGAGATGCTAGACGGGGTAACGAGAATAGATTCTATGACAATGGAAGGGAGCTATAGAGAGATGGGAAGGGCACGCGTGCCTATCGGACAGAACAGCCGACCTGACCGGGACGAATTCTATTTGGCGTTCGTCCGGCCAGGCCAGGCCAGGCCGTGTCTACGCTGACTCCTGATCACGCCTCGGCACCCGCCTTGCTGCGAGCAGGCACGACGCCGCCGACGGCAGGACCGACAATCTCCCTGACAAAGTACTCGTGGAAGCGCGAGTCGAGGGTGAGTTCCGGGTGGAAGGAGGTAACGAGGACGTGGCCCTGCCGCAGGGCTACGATGGGGCTGTCGCCCTGGCTTGCGGCCGGTCGGCGCTCCGGGTTGAGGAGCGTGGTGGCGGATGCGAAGGGCGGTGGTGGTGTTGGTTGTGTGGGTTGGGATTGGGAGTCAGCCGATGCTGGGGATAGTATTGATGTAGATGTCGATGTCGATGTCGATGCTGAGGATGACGTCGTCTGCACGCCCACACCCGCCCCGGCAGCGTCGAGCGAGCCCACGCGCTGCACCTCCCCATCCGACGCGAAAGGCGACGCCGACGACTGGGGCACGCCGACCGTCTCCTTGGGCGGCGGCCGTGTGGGCGAGAAGGGCAGCGCGGCGAGGATCTCGATGGGCGGGCGCGGGGTGAGCTTGTGCGCGGTGGCGTGCTTGGCCTTCTTCCTTTCCTCCTCCTCGTGCGCTTGGGTTTGGGATTGGGCGGAGGCTTGCGCTTGGGCTTCGCTGGCTTCAAAGAGGGGTGTCGAGGGCGGTTCGGCGTAGACGATGGTGGGGCGGACAAGGGTGGCGGAGGAGGAGGGGCCGGCGTTGCCATTTTGCACGAGGGCGAGGGAGGGCCGGGTGAGCGTTGAGGACGCGCCGTTGGGAGTTGCTGTTGCTGATTCTGATAGGGATGACGAGAGCGCGTCCGGTGGGAGGTCAGTCGCCGAGGTGGGCACGGGCACCGCCGCTCCGTTGACGCCCGGCAGGGAAGCTGATGAACCTGCCTGCTTGTGATCCTCTGGCAAGAGGAGGAGGGCGTCGATGACGGGCGCGCGGATGAAGACGCCTGGGAAGGGCTCGGGTCCGAGGGCGGGTACGTCGAGGTGGGCTTCGAAGCTGTCGACCTGTTTATGAACTGTGAGCATGACTTGCCTGGGCCTGGAAATGCATAGGGCAAGCTCACCTGACTGCCAAAGCCGTTCCTGCCGACGCGAATGTCTACGCCTCCGATGAGGGACTGTCCGCCGCGCTTGGTGCCGATGGCCTGGTTGGCGAGCATGATCATGCCTGCGCAGGTGCCCCACGTTGGTTTGCCCGAGGCGACCCATGCGCGGAGGGGCTCCATGAGGCCGACGCGCTGTGCGCCGAGGGCGATGGCGGTGGACTCTCCGCCTGGGATGATGAGGGCGTGGCAGCGTGCGAGTTCGTCTGGGGTGCGCACGAGCTGGGCGTGTATGTTGAGAGGTGGCGAGGTGCTGCTGCTGCTGCTCCAGGTGGCTGCTGATGCGATGCGGTTGAGGTGGGTGACGTGCTCGTGGAAGGCGCCCTGGAGCGCGAGTACGCCAATGGTGAGGGCGGTCATCGTGATGACGAGGACGAGGTGGTGGTGGTCGTTGTCTTCTCATGAGGATGAGGAAGCCTAGCGTTGATGACTGACAGGTTCTTGGCCCGTGACTTCCACCCCAAGGGTCCCCCCTTACGTACGCATGCACGGCACGGCGGCCCGGGCAGCCGGTTCCGATGAACGGGAGTTCGGCATCCCCGACGGGTCCGAAGCGGCTTCCTTGGTGGTGGGTACGAGTACGCTCTCACGGACGAGGAGCTCGTCGACGACGACGACGACGACAAGGCCCCCCCCTGGCATCCTCCCCTCCCACGCGTACTCCTCCATGTCGGCGACGTCGAGCTCGGCGCGCCCCACGCTGTCGGCGCGCTCGTCGTCGTTCCTGGGTGCGGCCCTGGGCGGCATCGCCGGCGGTGCGGGCAGCGGCGAGGCCGAGAACGACCCCAGCAAGGCGCTCGAGATCACGTATGTGCCGCTCAAGGACGGGTCGCACAACCTCCTCGTGCCCGTGCGCAACGGCAGCAGGGTGTCCAAGGTCAACATCAGGCCCACCCCGGAGGCCACCTTCCAGGCCCACTACCCCTTCTTTGCCAGGCAGCCGCCCCTCGTCGCCAGCAGCTCCGCCCCAAGAACAGCATCGCACGACGTCGCCAGGAAGGAGGAGGCCCGGGCCATCCGCGCCGAGGGCAGCGCCGCCGCCGCCACCGCGAAAAAGGTCGGCGTCAACAGGGAGTTCTTCCGCCAGCTGCGCGCCCTCTTCCTCATCCTCGTCCCGCACTCCAACTCGCGCGAGGTCGCCATCTTCGCCCTCCACTCCTTCTTCCTCGTCCTCCGCACCTACCTCTCCGTCCTCGTCGCACGCCTCGACGGCGCCATCGTCCGCGACCTCGTCAGCGCAAACGGACGCGGCTTCCTCCGCGGCCTCGGCCTCTGGTTCGCCCTCGCCGTGCCCTCGACCTACACCAACTCCATGATCCGCTATCTCCAGTCCAAGCTCGCCATCGGGTTCCGCACACGCTTCACCCGCTACGTGCACGACCTCTACCTCTCCCCCAACCGCAACTGGTACAAGATTGTCAACCTCGACGGCCGCCTCGACTCGGCCGACCAGTTCATCACCACCGACATTGCCCGCTTCTGCGACACCCTCGCAGCCCTCTACTCCAACGTCTCCAAGCCCACCCTCGACATCATCATCTTCAACTACCAGCTCGCACGCAACCTCGGCTTCAAGGGCGTCTCCGGTCTCTTTGTCAACTACCTCCTCACCGGATACATCCTCCGCAAGGTCACCCCGGCCTTTGGCAAGCTCGCCGCCATCGAGGCCAAGCTCGAGGGCGACTTCCGCAACGCCCACACCCGTCTCATCACCAACGCAGAGGAAATCGCCTTTTACAATGGCGCACCCATCGAGGCAGGCATCCTCAGCCGCGCCTACATGCGTCTCATCCGACACGTCAACTCCATCTTCAAGATCCGCATCGCCTACAGCATGACCGAGGACTTTGTCCTCAAGTATGCATGGTCCGCCGCCGGATACGCCATCATTGCCTCGCCCTTCCTCTTTGGCAACAAGGCAGGCGCAGCGGGTGCGGGACCGGAAAAGGTCGCAACGGGCGTGCCTGTAGAGGCATCCGAGGCGGCCGTCTCGGCCGCGGCCACAGCTCCTGTGGTTGCTGCCACAGCCGGCGACGGGGTCGCACAGAGGACAGAGGGTGAGCATCAGCTTTTCAAACCCTCATACAACTCCCACACTCAACGTGAATCCTTATCCTTGCAGGCTACATCTCCAACCGACGATTGCTCCTCTCGCTCGCCGACGCCGGCTCGCGTCTCATGTACTCGTACAAGGAGCTGGCCGAGCTCGCGGGCTACACCTCGCGTGTATACACGCTCATCTCGACCTTGCACCTGCTCAACCGGGATCAGTACCAGTCGTTGCCCAGACCAGAGGGCCTCGAGGCTGACAAGCCGTTCTACGACCTTGGCAACGTGAGTGGCGGACTCTTCCGTCTTGGAATGACTCTGTGACTGACGACGTTCGGCTTGTTGCGATGGACAGATCAAGGGCAAGCTTGTCAAGGGTCACGATGGCGTGGCGTTTGAGCACGTCCCGATTGTTGCGCCTGCACCAGGCATGGAGCGTGGTGGCGAGGAGCTTGTCAAGGACCTCAATGTCTCGATCCGACCTGGCGACCATGTCCTCATCACGGGCCCGAACGGTGCGTCTGCTTGGATAGAGGCTCCTTTGCGTCCATGCTTTCGCTGACACACCATTCTGACCTTGCAGGTGTTGGCAAGACGGCCATTGCGCGCGTGATTGCCGGCCTGTGGCCCGTCTTCGAGGGCCAAGTGGACGTGCCCGAGGACAAGGAGATCATGTTCCTCCCGCAACGGCCGTACCTCTCCGCAGGCTCGCTCCGGGACCAAGTCATCTACCCGTCCACCTACCCGGAGCACATCGCCTCGGGCCGGACGGACGCCGACCTGCTCGAGATCCTCAAGAATGTCCACCTCGCGTACCTCCCCGACCGCGAGGGCGGGTGGGAGACGCGCAAGGAGTGGAAGGACGTGCTGAGTGGGGGCGAGAAGCAGCGCATGGGGATGGCGCGGCTGTTCTACCACCGGCCCAAGGTGGGCGTGCTGGATGAGTGCACGAGTGCGGTGTCGACGGATGTGGAGGGGTTGATGTATGGGCATGCCAAGGATCTCGGGATCAGTGAGTTGGCCGACCCCTCCCCTTCTTTGTCCCCCCTTTCTCCTCTCGATGCTGCGGACCCTTCGTCGCTGACCTCGGCCCTCCCTCCCACAGCGCTGATCACAATCTCGCACCGCCCCTCGCTGTTCAAGTACCACTCGACGCTGCTCAAGCTGACGGGCAACGACGGCGCGTGGGAGATGGAGCAGATCGGGACGGAGAAGGAGCTGATGAGCTTTGATCAGGAGATTGCTGATTTGGAGGTGCGTCTTTCTCCTTTCTTCGAGCGCGGCGCGGCACGTCGCGTCGCGTCCCCTTCAAGTCTGAGGACATGCCGCGGGCTGACGCGATCTCTCCTCCCGGGGGCTCACAGGCCAAGCTGGCCGAGGTCGACTCCTGGAAGGCGCGCGTGGAGGAGATCAAGGGCGAGCTTGCGTTCAGCAAGGCATGAGCGAGATTCCTTCCTATCAGGCCGCAAGGGTACGGGTATTCAAGACTCATCAAGACGTCCGAGTACTGGCGCGGCGCGTTCCCTCGCTCCCCTTCTTCCGAAGGCACCTCGCGCTTCGCGCTAAGAAGACGCCGGGAAAGCAGGCAGTCATCAAGGTGTCCAGCATCTAGAATCTTTATACGACGTGTCCCTGCTCACTTGCGCGTGTTCGTAGTCTCTCCCTCTCTCTCAACTTCATCCTCCCTCTCTCTGTCGATCTCGCTATCTCGAGCTGTGTGTAACAACGTCGGGTATGCTCTCCTCTCCGCCTCCCTCCCTCGCCGTGCTCCTTCGTGCTCGTGCTCGTGCTCGCGCGAACGAAGGCGTACGTACCCTCCTCAGTCCTCACCTCTTCCTCTCCCTCTGCCTGGCTCTGGCTTTGAGACACGGGCCGAGCGAAGGCTCGCACATCACATCAGGTTCGCGAATCGCGATGAATGGATGGATGGATGGATGATGCTTGCTCGCTCGCTTGATTGCCAGAGTGGTGGAGCTTGGGCGAAGGAGCGTGCCAATCGTACCACGAATCGTACTCGTACTCGTACTCGCACAGCCGTGGGCCCGCGTCATGGTACAGGCTCACAGCTCGTCGTGTCGTCGCGCGGCCACGGCTGGCGGTGTTGTGAATTCGGACGAGGACGCTGAGGCGGGCGTGCCGGTACGCGCCCGCGCCCCGTCGTCGTCGTCTCCTTCGGCGTCTCTTCCCTCTTCTTGGGCGTGTCCTTGAGCTTGAGCTTGAGCTTGAGCTTGAGCTTGAGCGTGGGCGTCGTCGGGCTGTCCCTGACCCGCCCCTCCTAGAGCACCCTCTCGCTCTTGGCCCCCCGTCCCTACACCTCCATCTCCACCCCCACCCCCACCCCAGCAGCAGCGCCAGCGCCAGCGTCCGCAGCAGCAGCGTCCGCAGCAGCAGCGTCCGCCGCAGCAAGCCGGCCCTCCATCTCGCCATGCAGCCACTCGTTGAGCCCGAGCTCGTCAAAGAGCGCATCGACAAACTCGTCCTTTACGATCTCGGCCCCTGCCCCTGCCTCTGCCTCGGGCTCGGGCTCGGGCTCGGCCCCTGGCTCGCGTGCGGGCGCGGGCGCGGGTTCGTCCTGCCCTGCTGTCGGAGGGCCGTCAGCCTCCGAGTTTGGAGCGGCCGTCTTGCGCGCCTCCGCGGCGTTGGCCTGGGCGCCATCCCTGGACGCCGACGGAGCCTGGGACGAAGGCGCACTCAGCGTAGCGGAGCGCACCACCCCGTCCTCCCCGATGCGAAGCTCGAGCATCTTGACCTCCGCCGCCGCGGCCGGCGCCGGCGCTTGTTGTTGGTCGCCGGCACGAGCACGAGCCTGGGCACGGGCACGGGCACGGGCACGAGCCTCGTCCATCCCGTCCATGGCGCGATCGACGAGGGAGCCGAGTCGTTCCAGTCGAGCGTCCCCATTCTCCTCCGTCGCGTCCGCCCTCGCACCCTGCGCCCCGCCGTTCTCCCGAGCATCGTAGTACTCCTCCCGCGATCCCCGTCCCTGCTCGCCATCCTCCCCCTTCCCCTCCCCCTCCCCGCCCGCACGCGGGCGGAGCACATCCTTCGTCTGCGCAGGGTCGAGCCCAAAGTACTCCGACAGCGCATCGGAGAGCGCCTGGACGATGCGCTCCTCGGCCTGCTTGCGCCTGTCGAAGGCGCGGTCGTGGGACGGTGGGGGCGGCGCGTCGCGCTGCTTGGCGTCGCCGGCGTCCTTCTTGTTGTCGTTGTCGTTCTCGCGGTGGCTGGGAGGACTCGTACTCTGCGTGCTCGAGGCATCGCCCGCCGCACCCTGACCCTGCGCACTCGGCGCACTC
Organism: Salmacisia buchloeana; assembly: GCA_029952725.1. Lineage (NCBI taxonomy): Eukaryota > Fungi > Basidiomycota > Exobasidiomycetes > Tilletiales > Tilletiaceae > Salmacisia > Salmacisia buchloeana. Next base: position 814,300 of record CP124189.1, read on the forward strand.
TGGGCACCCCGAAGCACCAACCCGCCCTGCTGCGCCTGGATGCGCCTCCGCAGCGCGCGCATCGCCTCCTCCTCCCTCTGTGCGCGGTCCGCCTCGAGCGCGCGGAGCGCGGCGTCGGCGTCCCAGTCGTCGCGGACGATGGGGCGGCAGTTGATGGGGTGCGCGTCGGCGTCCATGGAGGCGGTGGCGTCGGAGGCGGAGGCGGAGGTGGTGGTGGAGGCGGCTGTGGAGCGGCGGCCGACGGCGAGGGAGGGGAGGGCGCAGAGTCGCGACGTCTCGATTACGATGACGCTGTTGTCGAGGTGTACGAATGTCCGAGGTCAGCTCGAGGCTCCTCGAAAGTTCTAACAGAGGAGTACAAGGGGAACTCACTACTTGCACACTGTTGTCTCGCGGACCATGGAGATGCGGTCGACGGGGTAGGGACCCGCGTGGGGCACGCAGTGGTACTGGACCTCGATCTCGCGCGGCTCGCCCGTGTCGACGCAGGGGGTGCCGTCGGACCACGTCTGGGAGATGTAGCGCTGGGCAATGGCGGGTGGGCGTTGCTCCCCGGCTGCCGTCGTCGTGCCTTGCTGTTGTTGGGAGAGGGCCACGTCGGAGGGCCGGGAGGACGAGGCGGCGGCGGCGGAGGCCTTGGCCCTGGCGGCTGCCTCGGCGGCTCGGAGGAAGCGTGCTCCGTCCTTGTCCTTCTCGGCGGCGACGTGCTGGACGGCGGGGTCGTCAAAGGCGACGACTTCGACGAGGGCGGTGTGGATGTGGGCGCGCTTGGGGTCCACGCTGGAGACGGCCACGATGGTGCTGCCACTATTGCTGGCGGGGGCTGATGAGGCATGCTTGGAGACGATGTCGTTGGGTGGTGAGGGGGCGTTGTTGATGAGGAGGCGGGTGCCGTCGTCGTCGAGGAGACGGTCGATGTCGGGGCTCCAGCGGCCGAGGACAAAGGCGGGCCACTGGGGGTCCTTGCGTGGTTCGCTCTTCTTGAGGAGGGCTGCGTGTGTGCCTGGGTCGGCGAGGACGGCTGCGAGGTCGGCGACGGACGCGACGGTCTGGCGGAGGGCGCGGAACTGGGTGATGTGGCGTCCGTGGCAGAAGGCGTAGGTGAACCAGTCAAAGGTGTGGTAGAGACAGTTGGAGGGGAAGCTGGTGGTAGAGGAGGTGGCGGGCTGCTTGAGCGGCTCGAGGAGGGCGAGTGCGTGCTGGAGGACGTCGAGGGCCGGGGCTGGGTGCGCGGCGGGGAGGGCGGCGTACCTGTCTGCGCTGGCGTGGATACGTGGGAGGGCGCAGAGGTACGGCGAGTCCTCGTCGCGCAGGTGGAGCTCGAGCGAGTGCGAGGCGGGCGCGAGGGGCTGTGCGATGGGCGTGCCAAAGGCAGTGTAGATGGGCTGCGTCGTGGGGCGCTGTCCCTCCTCGTCGTCGCCGTTGTGCTGCTGAGGAGGATGGCTGCTGGGCTGCAGTGCAACCTCGTCCTCGTCCTCGTCGCTGCTGCTGCTGCTGCTGCCGCGCCCAAAGAGGAGGGCGTGGGCGGTGGCATTGCGGAGGGGCTCGCTGTCGAGCCATGCGACGCGGAAGGCGGGGTGGGCCAAGGCGTCCGGAGGGAAGCGCTGGTCGGACGTCTGGGCGGGGCGGAGCACCCGCACGGCGTCGGCGGTGGCGAGGGCGGTGAGCAGGAGGAGCGCAGTGCCCGTCCTCCCGCTGCGTCTGCGTCGGTTGGCTGTCATCCTGGCTCGTCGTGGTGGTTGATGAGGAGGGATGAGGTGCAAGGTGGCGAGGTGCAAGGTGGACTGTGCGCCGAGGCTGGCTAGCGGGGAGGGGCAGTGTGGTGATGGGTGGGCTTATCCCCCTCCCCTTCCTTGCTCATTACCACGACGACCATTCCCCATATGCTGCCATGATATGGACGCTGATGAGGAGGCAGCCGCCACCGGCCAGTGCAGTGCAGAAGAGTGCTGCCCTCCGTCGTCTCATCAGCGCAGGAAGAGGGCCCTTATACTCGTACTTGTACTGATACCCTGGCTGACCTCGTCTTGTGCTCCTTCCTCCCCGTCGACTCCCTCGTCCTCCCTCTTCCTCCCCAGGATGCCCGGCATTGCCCCCAGCACGCCCCTCGCCCAGGCCAGCGCCCTCCTCGCCCGCTTCAACCACTGCGCCCCGCCGCACGCGTACGCCGTCCAGCTCGTCGCTAGCACCGCCCTCGCCGCCCTCATCGCGGCCAGCCTCGTCGCCGTGCTGCTCTCACGATACCGCCAGGGCTCCCTCTGGATCGTCCGCCTCCAGCACACCACGTCGCAGCCCGCACGCCGCATCCTCGTCCCCAACAATGTCTTCATCCTCCCCGTCCTCGGCACGCTCTACTACCTCGGCGCCCTCGCCGCCGCCTGGATCGAGGCAACCCTGCTCCCCACCCACCGCCAGTGGAGCGGCGTCCTCCGCCCCCTCGGCTACTGGCCCCTCTACACCACCGCCTACGCCTCCATCCTCGGCACCCTCCGCGCCTCCCCCGGCATCCTCCTCCGCATGACCGCACGCCGCCCCGCCGCCGCCCGTCTCCGCGCCCTCGGCACCACCGCCGACCAGTGCTACAACGCCTGCCTCCTCGCAGGGCCCCTCCTCATGCTCGCCATCCACGTGCCCCTCGCCGTCGCCACCACAACGGCATACCGTGAGTGGCCTCCCCTTTTCCTTCCTTGGCCATGGCCATCCTCTCACTGGTCAACACCCCCACAGGCCGCGCCTTCCACCAGCTCGACCTCTTCCACGCCCTCACCGCCCATCGGCCCGACAACCACACCCTCACCCAGGACGAGGCCGCCCAGGCCACCCTCGTCTGGAACGCCGTCGTCCACGCCGTCGACTACGAGGCCGTCTCCCTCTACCTCTGGGGCATCCTCGGCGCATGCGGCGTCGTCGCCCTCTGCATCCTCTCCTTCGTGTGCGTGTTCCATTCACACACCTCCAGCACACGGACACGGCCCCCTTTGCTCACCCTACTTCTCCTGACAATCTCACAGCATCATCACCCAGCTCCGCCGCGAGATGCACCGCGAGCTCCGCCTCGTCGGCTTCGGCTTCCTCTGCCCCGCCTCCCGATCCCGCTTCCGCGCAACCCACTTCATCATGCCCGCCCAGCCCGACGCCGCCGCCCTCGAGGCTGAAAAGTGAGTCCGAGTCTCCGCCCCTCCATCCCATTCCTTCCTTCCTTCATGCCCTGGCGCCCTGAGATCCGCACTGACGACATCGTCTTGCTTGCATTCGTATCATGTTGGATGATGATGATGATGATGAGGACAGCGCGGCGCACAGCACCTTCTACCCGCGTCTGGCCGCCAAGCCCCGGCCCCGCGGCGCCATGCCCATCTCCAGCCCCCAGGCCAAGGTCGACATGCTCAGGTGCGTACCCTTCTACCCTCACCACCCTTGCTTCTGCGAGCAAAGCTCGAGAAGGAGGAGAGAAGGACTCATCCCTGCCCCTCTTGCTTTGATCAGCGCTTCCATCGTCAACATCACAGCCGCAGGCTCCTACCTCGGCATCTTTGCCGTCTGCTACGCCATCATGGCCATCTCGGCCGCCTACGAGATTCGCAGGGCCGTCCGCGTCTCCTCGACCGAGCTCTGTCACACGTCTTGGTGCGTTTCCCTCCTTCCCTCCTTCCTTCCTTCCTCGCCCTGCTTTACGCCGCCGCCGACACCCTCGCTGACCCCTGGAATGCGCACACAGGACATGCCTAACCATCGTCCTCTGGCTCAACAACGCCGTCGCCGCCATCCTCACCCTCTCCCTCCTCCTCTTCTGGGAACACGTCGACCCCGTCATCGACGGCATCGCCAAGAACCGCTCCGTCTTTGTCAAGGAGGACCATGTGGCGCGCCGGGTCGGGTGTGTGGACTCGCCCGGGTGGAGGAGGCCTTTTGTCGCGCGCTGGTTGGGGGACGGGGTCGGGGTCGGGGTTGGGGTCGGGGTTGGGCCGCGGGTGGGGCTGGGGAACGGGTCGGATGGGGGGGAGGGGTCGGCGTCGAGTGGCTCGATGAGGCGGCCGGAGAGGGCCCATGCCAAGGGCACGGACAAGGACAAGGACATCAGCAAGCGGCCCGCGCACCACGAGGTGCACGACGTCGAATGGAGCCGTCGGGATGAGAACGGCAACGGCGTCTACCCCTTCTCCTACCACAACGACGCCAACCACGCCTACCCCTCTCCCGCCCGCGCCCGCGACCGTCCTTTGCGGTGGAGCCTCTTCTCGGGCTCGTGGAGAGGGAGCGGACATGCGGACGATGCACTTTGTCGAGATCGAGATCGAGTCGGCCACGGCCACGGTCACGATCGAGATGGAGATGGAGATGGAGACGTCGTGTCCTTGACGCCGACGCTGACACCGACGCTGGCGGGGGCGGGGGCGGGGGCGGGGCCGGCGGGGCACGACCCAGCGCGCCAGCCGACGTTCCAGAGCAGCCTCAGCCTCAGGCTCGGGCTCAAGAGCAAGAGCAAGAGCAAGAGCAAGACCACGACCACGACCACGACCAAGAGCACGACCCAGGCGAAGCTCAGCGTCTCCCTCTCCCGCTCCCGCTCCCGAAGGACGGCGAGCACGCTCTCGGACCCGTACCGCCTGCACGACGGCGGCGGCGGCGACGCAGAGGCGCACGCGACGCACTACAACAACACGTACTACGAGTACTCGTGCCCCAACGTCGAGAACGACCACGACCACACCAACACCACCGACGACCACCACCACCACCACCACCACCACCACCACCCGCTCCCCCTCCTCCCAGCCGGCGCCTACGCAGGCGAGCAGCTCATCCCGACCGAGCACATCATCGTGTCCGAGGACCGGACCATGACCGCCGTGCCGATTGAGGATCTGCTTGCGCGGGAGGGGGTGGAGTAGGGTGCGGGGGATGGGGGTGGGGCGTGGGCGGGTATGATACGAGGACGGGGACGGGGACGATGGCTGCGAACGCTCGTATCGAGTATCGACCCGTATCACGTATACACTCCTTCCCTCCCTTACCCATACAAACACAAACACACTCTCTCTCCATTCAGTCAGCCAGTCAGTCAGTCAGTCAGTCACGAGGATCGAGATTCGAGAAAACCATACTTCAAAAATCATTCAATCGCTTCGTTCGTTCGTTCGTTCGTTCGTTCGTGCGTTCGTACGCCCGTTCGTCGCCGTTCTACGTACAGATATCAGAGGGAGGGACACAGAGAGAGAGCGAGAGGGCGGAAGAGTGGTGATACTCGTACGGGTGAGGCACGCGTACGCGTACAATACGAAGGCCACGCCACGCCATCAGAGATCAGAGATCAGAAGGGCACACCGGGCGAGATGGGGATCGCCCCGCCCGAGGGACGGGAACGCGGGAGCCCACTCCCACTCCCACTCCCACTCCCACTCCCACCCCCACCCCCACTCCCGCTCCCTCCAGCTCCGCCGCGCATACTCAGAGGCAAGCGCGAGCCAGTGGAAGTGGCAGAAGGACGCGGACCCAAGCTCGGGCGGGGCCGGACGAGGAGGGGCAGGGGCAGGGGCGCCGTTGCCCTTCCCCCCATCGTCGCCCGCACCGCCGTTCCCGCCGCCGCGGCCGTAGGAGCACAAGGTGTGGCGGGTGTGCAAGGCATGGCGGGTGTGGCGGGTGTAGCAGGCATAGCAGGCGTGCTCTGCCCAGCCGACCGTCCGACGTAGCCGACGACGTTGGGCCTCACCGCCCTGCGAGGCTGAGGCTGAGGCTGGGATGGAGGCTGAGATGGAGAGGGAGGCGCGTGCTCGCTCCCGTGCCCGTGCCCGTGGGCCACGACGACACCAGCCGGCGTGCTCCTCGACCCCGCGGTCGTCGACGTCGTCCAGCTTGATTGGGGCGTACCTCCCACCATGCCCCCATTGCCACTGCCATGAGCACTAGCATGGGCATGGGCGCGGAACCTCGGCGTGGAAGGCGTGCCGAGCCCGCGCGGGGTGGAGGTGGTGCTGGTGGGCGTCGGCGGAGGGAGCGGGAGCGGGATGACGGCGCCGGGGAGGGAGCCTGCGCCGCTGCCGCCGTATCCAGTGCCGTTGCCGTTGCTGTAGGCGTTGCCGTGCGTTCGATGGTAGCGGTACGCATTGCCGGCAGCGACACCGGCGCCGCCGCCGACGGCGACGCCGTTGGCCTTGCCTTCGTCCCCTGCTCCGACCCTCCCGACGGACCGAGCCGGGCTACTAAGACCACCACCAACGCCGCCGCCGAGTGAGCCGCTCACGGGCGTGCGCATGCCCATCTCGCCACTGCGAGACGTCGGCAGCCGACTCGTCCCCGTCGTGTAGGGGTGATTGCTCTCCAAGCTGAGCCGCGAGGGGGGCCGCTCCGTCGATGGGCCCCTCGAAGAGGCCGTAGAGCCAGCGGCGACGGCGACGCCAACGCCACCCCTGCCACCGCTCACGGGCGGACGCGACATGCGATGGCCGCTGTTCGCCTCTGCCTCGGCCGAGACGGAGGCACGACTCGACGCAGCATGCGCACCGCTCGACGGCCGGCGCAGCCCCACCCCACCAAGCCGAGACCTGACGCTCCCATTCGAGCTCGCGCTGGGCAGTCGACTCGCGGGCGTCGAGCTCGGGATCGACCGAGGCAGCGGCGGGACCGCAAAGACGGCATCGTCCTGCGCCGTCGAGAAGCGAGGCGCCACCCGGGCCGGCATCGGAGCGCCCACCTGGCAGATGCGCGCCAACTCGGCATGGTCGATGAGCGACGACTCGCGCTTGGGCACAGGCGGCGAGACGGGATCCTTGAGCAACGCCTTCTGCGACGCCTTGAGCGTCTTGGCCGAAAAGGTGCCCAGGTGTGGACCCGACAACAGGGCCTCGTCCATGAGCTCATCCATCAGGAAGCTGCCGCTCATGTTCCGACCGCTCAGCACGGACGCGGTCGAATCGTCCGCTTCGAGACTAGTCTGGCGGCGTCGAGGGGTGATGACGAGTGGTCGGATTGCATCGGGGTCGTTGTCGAGACCCGTGTCATCCTGGGACCAACTCGAGGCCTTGACCGGAGTCTTGCTGAGCAGAATGCCGGGCGTGATCGTGCCTGCTCTGACCGGAGCGGTCGTCCCTTCCCGGGCAAGGGTGTCATGGAACCGGATCTTGGCTGGCGAACCGATGACCGAGCGAGCCTCGGAGGACGTGAGCTTGAGCGACTGCGACCGCGCTCGTCGAGCTGCCAATGTCGAGGGAGACGAACCGGTCGTTGCCGTCGAGGGCTTCTCAGATACGGGTGTCTGGTTCTTGATGTCCTGTGATTTCGGACGAGCTAGGGCGTGTTGACCGCGGGATACGTGGGCCGAGGCCGGTCGTGGCCGCACGGGTCCAGCATTGGACTGATCGTTGCCGCCCAGAAGCCTGTACAAGCTCTGACCAGCCGCATCAAAGCTGAGGTCGCTGTGGCCGTACAGGGAGATGAGACTCTGGTCGTCTTGCATCAGATCCGTGCTGACATCGCCAATGGCCAGGTTCGTGAGCGAGTCGTTCAATCGAATGCCCAGCGTCGGAGTCGACCTGGACGTGTCCTTTGAGGCGTCGCTGACCGTGCTGCTCTTGCTATCCTCGCGTTGCAGTTGCGTCTCGTATGAGAGACCTCGGTCCTCGCGCGAGGACTCGTCCTTGAGATCCAGAAGCTGCGCCTTGGGTGATGGCTCGTCTGAGACGGCAGCCATACCCGACAGCGCAGCCAAGGGCTTGAAACTTTGCTGCACCTGCTCCCCAATGTTCTCTGTGTTGAAAGGCGTGATCAGCTCTCCAGTTCGAGGGCATCTGTAGCTGGCAACATACCTTCCAAGCGCTTGTCTCCTTGACCAACTGCGACTCTCTTCCTTGGGCTCAGAGGCTGAGTCGCCTCGATGGCGAAGGATCCAGTCGATGCCATGGCTTCCCGGAACTGAGTGGGAGTGCCTACCTGAGCAGGAGAATTTTGCCCTTCATCCGAGTCACCGTCGATAGAGTCGTCGTCCTGGTCGTAGAGCCTCGATCGGAGCTTGGGCGTGTGTGGCACTGGTAGTTCGACGGCCGAGAGCGCGGGCGAAGAGCGATGAGCCTTGATTGGTGACCGTGACCGCCTTCTTGCCTCCCGTCCCTGGCCCAGGTCGTTCGTGTAATGGTCTTGGCCATCTGGGCCACCCGCCAACCGGTCGAGATCGGACTGCGCGATCTTGGCAGGAGAGAGCTCCGGCTCGGAGCGCATGCTCCTAAGGTCGGAAGGCTTGCCCATCTCATCGTTGTCGTCTAAAAGTCTCCTTCTCTCTTGCGCGAGAAGGAGCGGGAGGTACGCTGCCTCCCACTGCTCCTTCGTCATGAGCTCCGTGGGACGCTCCCCAACACCAGCACCGTCATAGCTCATGGGCCGTGCAGTCGGCAAGATGCTCGCAGGTTGGCTCCTCGTTTCCAGAGAAGGGACCGCGAGGCTGACACGGTGCTTGAAGGCTTCAGGGATTGGAGGCACCGTCGAGGCTTCTGTGGACGCTGTCGAACTCTTTGCTGGACTCGATGGATCATCAGCCGGTGAGGCTCTCATATCGGTCCTAGACTTGGACTGCGGTGGCCTTGGAGGAGGTGCCATTTGTTCCGAAGAGTTCGATGCCACAGGAGCACGTCTGTTCGACGATAGACCGCGGGTCAGCTTGTGCGCTTCAGCTGCTGCCTTGGCCGAGTGACTGGCAGTGATTGCCGCTCCGTCGGCAGCTGGCGTAGATGGCATTGGCGGCAGCGGTGGCACAGGCGGAAGTCCCGATCGCATCTTCCGCTGATTCGCCCTGCCCGCCACCAAGAGGTCCTCGATCTCTTGGAACCGTGAGGTCATCGACCGCAGTTCCTCAGTACCGCCAATGCTACCGATCCGGGCAGAGACGACATTGGAGACCGAGTCTTTGCGCCGACCAAGGGGCCCGAAGACGTTGCGTTTGAGAAGAGGCGGCTCAGCCCGGAACGGATCAGCGTTGAATGGAATGGCGCTCGTCCTGTGCGCGGAACCATAGCTGCTTCTGTCCGAAGAGCTTGCATCGGTCAGAGACGGAGTCCTGAGGGTAGACCCTCGGTCACCGTGGTTGTCGCTATCACCGCTGTCCTCGTATCCCTCGACCTCGTCGTTCTGCGAGTAGATGGTCGCTACAGACGCCCGAGTATTCTTGCGTGAAGCTGTCATGATGCGAGGAGGAGTCGAGCCGAACATGTTGGAACGCACCGCCGACTTGGATACGACACTATTGCTCCGGGCTCGTGATGGTGCTGATTCGGAAGGTCCGTCGAGGTTGTGGATGTCGTGGTAGCTGTGTGGCCGTGATTTCGGTGCAGACGCCTGGCTTTTAAAGGCTCTGCTTGGAGCAGCGATTGGTTTGTCCGTGTCTGACTTGGGACAGTTGCCCACCCTGCTGGAAACCAGGACGCCGCGCTGTACAAGCGTTGTACCGAGCGAAGGCCGTACCTTGGCTGCCGCTTGTGTGGACTGTTCGTACTTTGCGGATCGCGAGCCCTTGCTGACAGTCGTGCCCTTTGAAGGTGTCCTTCCCAGTGCTGACGACTTGGATCTGTCTGCCGCTATACGAGCCGGCTCTGTGCTGAACCGGGTTCGTTCGAGCGCCCGTGGAGTGGCACGCTGTGGCGAAGCCATTCTGACGAGCTGAGCACCGTTCGTAAGGGCACCGACTACGTGCGGCCGCTGATCGAGAGCGATTCAGCCTCCGAGGCCTGGAGATGAAGTCAAGGCGTCTTGCGCGCGCCAGAACCAAAGCGACTTGAGAGTTGGGGGCCGAGGCGGCGACCGTCGCTGCCTACTCTTCGATCCAATTCGCGGAACGCCTCAATGACAGGTCACGGCGCAAAGCGGACTGGTCGAGGAGCGTACGTCGGTTCCCGCACTTGCCCAATGCGGCCGTCTCACAATATCGCTGCAGATCAAGACAGCGGCCCTGTCAGTACACGAGCCATGCCGTCGGCCCCCGCGCGCAGACCACAAGCCCACTCACCTTCGAACTGATTTGCTGTTGCTGCTCCGTTCAAGGTCCGCAAACGAGCTCGGCGGTGGGATGTTGAATGATGGTGGAAGGCGTCCAGGTCGCCCGACCAGCACCGGCGGCGTTGAGCTCAAGTGCAGCCCGATCCATCAAAACACTGGTCTGGGCGCGTCTTGCACGGACCCACGACGCGTCGGAGAAACGGCCTCACGTGCACGTCCAGCGAGCGTTGCCACCGCCGCCTCGTGGTTATGGAATGAAAGCAGGGAGGTTTGACATGTTAACGGACATCAGGACCGTCGGCGATGAGGTGCTATCAGCATGCGCATGTCCGGAGGCAGAGTACGGTGCATTGTAAGAGCGCCTCGATGTACTCCGCCGGCAGCCGCGGCGTAAGAGTCGGAGGGCATTGAGGAGGGACATCCTGCCCACTCCTGATCATGATATCCTTGCCAGGTACGCATCCCAGCCCGCCTTGCGATACCTTTGAGCCTGAGCGCGAACTTGCTCAAGTGCTTGCGCCCGGTCCGTCTTCGCCTGCTCGCTGAGCAAGGCGCCGTAGATGCCTCGACCGACAATGATGATATCCGACCCGCGATTCCGAACCACCTCGTCAGGGGTGAGGTATTGTTGGCCTTTGGAGTCGCCTTTGACATCGAGACCGATGCCGGGTGTCATGATGAGGAAGTCCTTGGCCGCGCCAGAGGCATTCGAGCCTTCCGCAGGGTCTGCGGCAAAAATGGCGTCGACGCGCTCGGTTGCAATGAAGCCGCAGACAAAGCCCGTCTTGTCAGACCGTGCAGCTTGTACACATTCCCGAGAGTAGTCGCCGCGCGCCAAGGTGCCCGCGCTGCTCATTTGTGCGAGTAGGAGGAGTCCACGGCCCAGCGGGACGCCTACGTCGGCGAGACCGGTAATGATGCCTGGGCCCGGGACGAGGTGGGCATTGGTGATATGGGACCACGACGCGATCTTGTGCACGCCAGACGCGTATTGGAGCGAGACGGTGTTGCCTGCAAGGCAGAGTGACCCAGCATGGAGGGCGATATTGCGAAGCAAGGGTGTGAAGCCGATAGAAGCAGGCAGCTCTGAAGGTCAGCAGGCGCCCACGTCCAGCCAGTCACAAGGGATGCAACTACTCACCGATATCTGCAAACTTGCGGTCCTCGAAGATCAGGAAGTCGTGCTTCTTGCTCAGAGCAGTGAGTTGCTCGACGAGATCTTGGTCGAAGTCCTCTACGATGTCAATGTGAGTCTGGAATTGGACGAGCAGACATCACGAGTCAGCGCACCCAGACCAGAGCTGAGCCAAGAAGCAGCACAGCTCACCTTGACCAAGCACACATCTGGACCGACCGCGTCGACAACGGCGAGCAGGTCCGCCTTCTTGACCACGTCTACGCTGATGCTGAGATTGGTCTGCTTGCGCTCAATGGTCTGGAGCAGCGCCCTCGCCGCCGGGTTGGTGAAGCTCGCCAGGCGCGCCGAATAGGGCTTCTTCCACGTCGAGCTCATGCTTGCGCCGTTCCTCCGCGTTGCTTAAAGGGGCTGCGCGCGAAGTTGGGGCTGCGCTGGTTGATGATGGTGGACGTCTTCCCAAAGGTCGAGGCAGGCAAGAAGATTGAGCTCAAGGTCGAGCGAGCCCTTGGGACATCGGGCGATGTGGAGGTGGCGAGAGCCGCCGGCGCCGGCGACAACCTCGACCCGCTCGGGAACCTCGCCCTCCCCTCCCTGCGCACGACCACGACATCCTCGGCCACCCATCTCAAGGCCGGACGATGGGCAAGCGCAAGAAGTCCTCGCGCAAGCCTGGCGCCGGCAGGAAGAAGCTCGAGCCTCTCGGTGAGTTGGCTTACGCGTGGCGCGTGGCGCGCCGTCGATAACGTTGTTGACCTCGTCCCCCTCATCACCCTTCCTTAGATGTGACCTTCAACTGCCTCTTCTGCAACGGGAAGAAGGCAGTGACCTGCCGAATGTGAGTCTCACGCCTGCTACCGGCATAGCTTCGACCGCTCACGCGCTTTCTTGGGTCGCCTCAGGGAGAAGGTCCAAGCTGTCGCGACCCTGTCGTGCAAGCAATGCGGTACCAAATGGGCCTGTCCCATCCAGCAGCTCGACGAGCCGATCGACGTGTACAGGTAAGCGCGCGCCCCTCGACTCTGTTCGTGGCCACGGGTACTCAACCTTGTCGGTCTCCTTTCAGCGCCTGGATAGACGCCTGTGATGAGGTAGCCAAGGGGCAGTTCTCACAAGCGGGTACCCGTGCCTCCTAGAGCCAAGTCTCGCGGGCGGACACCTGGGGCGAACCAATGGACAGACGATTGCGCCAGTCTTGCTTGAGTGCATGACAGCAAGACCAGGGCTCGCCCGGGCTTGTCAGTGTCAGGTGTTGGAGGTCAATGTACAACATTCAGAACCTCAAAGCGCCACAGACGCGGGCGTGATTATATGCGTAGGCAAGGAGGTACAAGTACAAATGGATGAGGAAGCAGCGGCTGGCGCCATCGTCGAGGCTCCGAGCGATGCCTCAAGCGACGTTGCTTCGGTAGACAGGTTCAAAGAACACATTCCTGCAACGGAGGGGGGAGACAGTGGTTCAGAACTTCACATCGAGCCTGGCGCAAGCCTTCAGACTTTCACTCACTCAGGGCTGACCGTGTGATTGCGGCCATTCGGCCGCACAGATTGCCTCTTGACGTCTCGTGCCATTGGCTTGCGCATGTCTGAAAGGACCGTGCTGTTCGTCAGGCAGGCAGATTCGAGGCAACGATGCTAGCTCTAGTCACTCACCATAACCATCTTCATCGGCGCCATTTGCGCCGCCGCCGTGATAATATTCGATGACTCTTCGGAAGACGCTGTAACCGAGGCCCTCGTACATCTTGACCGCAAGCATGTTCGAAGGACGGACGAACAGATCGACGAAGTAGGCCTGGAATTCGAGGGAGGGAGCGTCAAGATCTGGCTACTACACCCCAGGGCTCAGCAGACACTTACATCGTAGACTTGACTGCTGACGTCCTCTAGAAGCCGCATCAATCCTTGAGCCAGACCCAGTCTTCTGAACTCGGGCGCTACTGTGATGGCAGTGACATGCCCGTGCAACTCTTTGCTCCGACCCTCCGCCTTGCCAATGACATACCCCATGACGCGAGGATGCTGAGGTAGCAGTTCGTCAGACGATGGCTGTTCCTCTGACTGGTCTGCAAGAGCTGATGCGGCCGCCGACATTCTTGGGATGTAGGTATCTGCGCATTGCGATGTTGAGGTCCCCGGCGCTGCTCCATTCCCGACTCCAGACAAGAAGGAGCTCGGCACGCTTCGTAGCGAGCTTCTTGCGCTCGTCTGGCCGCCGTCTTTGCCCTCTAGCAGGCAGCTCACCGGCGCCGTTTGTATGAACTGGAGGTCGGGCCATTGGACCAGGTAGGAGAGGTAGAATCGCAACTGGTAGGTCTCCGTCCAAGTGTCGAGGTTGACATTGTTGTACGTGAAGAGGTCGTGCGCGCGGAGCGGGCGCAGGAGAGACATCACGCCGACCTCTGGGAGTGCGTTGCTTGTCGATCGTGGGCGTGAGCGAGCTTGATGATGGCAGTCGGGTACATCGTCGACGTCGTCAAGGTGCTCGAGCTCGAGCTCGAGCCATGAGCTCCATCTCGTTGCCGGGCGGCGGTGTCCTTCCTGGACGTGCTCATGGGCATGCTCAATCCTCGCGAGCACACGTGAGGAGGCACCGGATCAAGCGGGCGCCGACGGACCCGCCCGCCGCGAACCAATCTCGTCCACCTCGCCGTCCACACTCCTCCAGCCTGCCTCCGTTTCGAGGACGACAATCATCATCTCGCCATCAACCCGCGCGCGGACGGCAACGAGGTCGCTGGCTATCGGGACGTCGTTCTATCTCGGTCTCAGCAAGTCTGCTCCCAAAGCACACCGGCCGCGGTACGTCAGGTCCAGCCATCGCCAAGTGCATCTCCTCTGCCCGTGGTTCGCCTGCCGTCGCCTCGACGGCCCTCGCCCGCAATGGCCATTCAATCGCGTCTCACGGAGATCTACGAAGATGTGCGCGACAAGGCGCAAGAGCTCGCGCTCACTCATGGTGTGACCGCCTTCATGGCGTACAGGCGCAATCATGACTTGATCCAGGTGAGTCTACGTTGATGGCTTCAGACGACCAGGTCCAGCATTGAACAAGATGACCCTGCCCCTCTTCAGCGCCTGCTCAAGTTTGGCTACATTGGCTTCATCCTGGGCACCACATCCATGCGTCTGAACCCGCCCAAGAAGAAGAAGAAGGCGGTGACCGGCAAGGCAAGCAAGGAGCTGGCAGCTGCCAAGGAGAAGGAGCAGCTCGAGCTCGAGCACGACGCGGCAAGAGGTGGACGTCGTGGCCGTGGCGGCAAGTCGCGCGGTCCGCGAGTAGCAGTCGACGCCGTCTTCTTCGAACGTCTTCGTCGCATCTTGCGCATCGTCGTTCCTGGGGCGCGGTCCAAGGAGTCATTGTTACTCCTGATGCACACGGCCTTCCTCATCCTGCGCACCATGCTCAGTCTCTACGTCGCCGATCTCGACGGTCGCATCGTCTCGGCCCTCGTGCGCACCCAAACGAAGCAGTTTGTCACCGGCATCATTCTGTGGATGGCCGTCGCCATCCCGGCCACCTACACCAACTCCATGATCGAATTCCTTCAAAGCAAGCTCGCCCTCAGCTACCGGACGCGATTGACACAGGAGCTTCACAAGCGCTACCTGGCTGACATGACCTTCTACAAGATGGGCAACCTCGACGTGAGTCAGCCTTCTCCGTCTCTGATGAGATTGCCTCTGCTGACTATGCTTGCCTTCCTCTATATATCCAGGATCGCATCAAGAATGCAGACCAGTTAATCACGGTGGACGTCAACAAGTTCAGCACATCGCTCGCCGGCATGTACTCAAATCTGGCCAAGCCCATCCTCGACATCTGCTTGTACAACTACCAACTGGCCTCCAACGTCGGCGCGGAGTCCCTTATCATTATCAACATCTTGGTACAACTCTCGGCATCGCTCCTTCGGGCGGTGACTCCGCCCTTCGGTCAATATGCTGCGACGGAGCAACAGCTTGAGGGCGAGTTCCGATGGTCTCACTCCCGGCTCATCGAGAATGCGGAGGAGGTCGCGTTGTTCCGCGGTCACAAGGTGGAGAAGAACATCATTGAGCGCTCTTACTTCTCGCTCATCAAGCACGTCAACCGCATCTACAAGATCCGCATTGGTCACGGCATGGTCGAGGAGGGCATCATCAAGTGGCTCTGGGGCAGTCTTGGCGTGAGTCGTGTGAAGTACGCGCCCTTGAAAGTTGCGGTCGGAACTGACGCTGTGCTCTACCACTACAGCTTGTTATGTGTGCGGTGCCCGTCTTCGCCAAGTTTCCGGGTGCAGCGCCCGTTCGATCCGATCTCGGCTCACGGACAGAGGCGTTTGTCACGAACCGACGCCTGCTGCTCTCCTCCTCGGACGCGTTCGGACGGATCATGTACTCATACAAGGAGCTTGCCGAGCTGGCCGGCTACACGGCACGTGTACACGAGCTGCTCGAGACGATGGACGAGGTCAAGGAGGGCAAATTCCAGAAGAAGCTCGTCTCGTCGGCTGGTACGGAGGAGAACGCGGCCGTGCTACGAGGACGTGGCGCGTTGGCGACGAGCGAAGGCGTGCGCTTCCAAGACGTCCCCATCGTCAGCCCGAACGGTGACATTCTCGTCAAGAAGCTGAGCTTCTACGTCAAGCCGGGCCAGCACTTGCTCATCGTCGGTCCCAACGGCTGTGGCAAGAGTTCGCTGTTCCGCATCTTGGGCGGCCTGTGGCCTGTCTACGGCGGGACGGTGAGCAAGCCGCAAGCGTCCGACTTCACCTACATTCCACAGCGACCCTACCTGTGAGTTCTCTCATCCATAACGAACGCCAGGTGATCAAGCTGACGCGTGCGAACATCTTGTCATTCTTGCAGCTCGTTGGGCACGTTGCGTGACCAAATCATTTACCCTCACACCGTGTCCGAGGCACGGGCGCGAGGTGTGACGGACGAGGACCTGCTCAAGGTGATGAGCGTCGTGCAAATCGACCATATCGTCGAGCGTGAGGGCGGCTGGGACGTCCAGCGCGAGTGGAGGGACGCGCTCAGTGGTGGCGACAAGCAGCGCATTGCCATGGCGCGGCTGTTCTACCACCGGCCCAAGTACGCCATCTTGGACGAGTGCACGAGTGCGGTGACGCTCGAGATTGAGAAGAGTGAGTGATCGTGCTGTGTGCTGGGGCTTGGTGACCTCTCAGGAGCCTTTGTACTGACCCGAGGCGTCTGTCCGCAGTCATGTACGACCATGCAACAGAGCTGGGCATCACAATGATGACGGTATCGCACCGGCCGTCGTTGTGGAAGTACCACAAATACGTGCTACAGTGAGTTATGCAAGGTGTCTGCTGGACGGGACGACGGATTTACTGATCTCATTCTCAACGCCACTGTCGTTGCAGATACGACGGTCAAGGTGGTTACGTGTTCACTGAGCTGGTGAGTTGACCATCTGAGAGCATCAGAGAGAGTCCCTTTCGCTGATCGCCTTCATTTTGTTACAGGATGCGGAGAAGCGGCTAGCGCTACAAGAGGAGAAGGAGGCCCTCGAGCACAAGCTTGAGCAGAGCAAGCGCTGGGCCGAGCGGCTGAGCCAGCTACGACAAGCTGCCGCTGATCGACCTCCGTCGCCACTCCGGGTTCGAGGATGAGCTCGGCGCGCGTGACATGCATTCATACACGACGACGACGGGCCGGCCTCAGATTGGGCGATCCAAGCTCGGTAGACATCCAATTCGACTCTCGACATTTGGCGGACACGGCCGTCTTTGACTCCTGGCCGTCGTCCATGGCGCTGTTGTGCGGCTGCTCTGCTCGCTGTCAATCTGTCTTGACCATCATGGGACTGCTCTCTGCTGTATCCGGCCCTCCGACTGAGACCCGTCGCGGCGCTGGCTCTTTCTGCTCCCATGCGCTCGGACTCAACGGTCGATCTGGCCCGCTTGGACTCTGGGCAGCGACTGGCGTGCTGGAAACTGTTTGCGAGTATGAGAACGGTTCGTGAAAGGGGTGCCGGCGGGGGACCCGTACTCGTACAGGCGGGCGACAGGGTGCACCACGCTGCACCAACTTCCTCGTCACCGTCGTCCTCCTCGACGTCGACCCCGGCAACCATCTCAACTCCCTCCATCTCGAAGCAGCAACGAATGAGTCCCGCACCCCAGGCCAGCTCAAGCGCAGGCGATCCAGCCAGGACATCGGAGGAGGGCAGCGCCAGCCGCGGACGAAGTCGCAATGGACAGGCTGGAGCACCCGCGTTGGGGCGAACACCACCTCACTCGCCTCGGGGAGCAAGGCGGCCCAGCGTCGAACTGGCCGCCAAGTCGCCCTCGCGCGCAGCCATGATAGCAGCCGCGCGATCCCACCCCCGCGCCTCGCTCGGTCACGTCGACCCGGAGACGTTGCCAGAGCCGGCCGCCGAGGGCAGCAGTCTCGTCGATGATGGTAACGATGACGACGGCGCCGCGGGTGCGTCCCTGCTCTCCTCCTTCCATCTTGGACAGGCCGCTCTCGCAATCGACAGCGAGCGAGACGGGTCGCGCAAGGCGTCCTCGAGCTCGACAATGCCAGCCATCACCTCGCCTCGCAGCCGACAACAAGCAGGACAAGGAGGATGGGAAGCCGAGACCTCGACGGCCCACGCGCGCGCCCGTCAGCTACGACGCACCATCGACCAGCTCTCCGAAGACGAGGACGACGATGAGGACGGCGGGCACGTCTATCGCTCTGACGACGAGCATGAGGGTCTAATCGAGCATCTCGCCGATGACGACGACAACGAGGGCGCCGCTGGCCATCCTCACGGCGACGACGACCTACTCGCGCGCTCCGTACGCTCGACTCAAGGCTCCTTTGTCGATCCAGGCACAAGCAATCTGCACGAGGGCCGCTTCCGCGACCGTATAGAGACGGCGGGCAAGAGTATACGAGCGCGTGATCGTACGCTGGCATCGCAAATATGGGCCATTGCTCGGGAGGTGAGTCTGGGCTCTTCTCACTTAACCCTGGTACGCATTGCTGACTACGTTTGGATCTTGCTTGATAGGCCCTCCCGTCGTTGGCATTCTCAGTCATTAGTCTGATCCTGACTGGTCAGCTCCTCGTTCACCTTGCCGTGAGTGCCAGCGCCGTCGGATTCATGCCTTACCTTTGCGCTGACCCTGCTTGTCTCCCGTTTCCAGCGATGGCCTGTATTCCTCAAGGTCGACAAGCTCTTCATATTGATACCCATCTTGCTAAATCTCAAGGGCAACCTCGAGATGAACCTTTCATTACGCATGTCCACAAGCGTGAGTGTCCTCATGGTGCTCCGGCTTGTCACCGCTACTGACACGACATTGGCTCTCGCAGGCCAACATTGGCGAACTAGACATTAGACGGACCCGACAGTCGCTCATCGCTGGCAACTTGGCGCTGCTCCAAGTTCAAGCTTTGATCGTGTCTGCATTCGCCAGCACGCTCGCATTCGTCCTTGGCGTTCTCACACCGGCCTCCGAACAGTCCAACGGCGCGTCAACGCGTAGCGTATCTCAAGGAACGTCCGGAGGCAGTCTCGGTACGGATGCGGCGAACCTGATGGTCAGCGCAGTCGTCGGCAAGCTCTTTCGACGCGGTGCAGCACCATCAACGGCTGTAACAAGTGGACGCCTACAAGCACGCCGTATCATTCACCATCATCCAAAGCCCACGGACCCGGCGCTGAGGTTACGCAACGGCTACTTCGAGTTCGTCCTCGTCCTCGCGACCGGCATGCTCTCCGCCTCGTTCTCGTCCGCCATCCTCGGCTCCTTCATGTGCGCCCTCGTGGTGATCACACGCAAGATGGGCGCCAACCCGGACAATATCGCCAGCCCTCTCGCGGCCTCGCTTGGCGATCTGCTCACCCTTACCATCCTCGGGCTGGCGGCGAGCGGGCTGGTCAAGTTTGAGGGCACGGTGCTCGCGACGCTCATCCTTGCCGGCTTGACGGCGACGTGCCTTAGCTTCTTCGTGGTCAGCTACCGGAACGCGTACGTGCGCGAGCTGCTTACGAGCGGATGGGTGCCGCTGTTGGTGGCCATGTTCATCAGCTCCGGAGCCGGACTCGTTCTCGACGCGTTTGTACAGCGGTTCGAGGGCTTTGCGCTTCTAGTGCCAATCTCGACGGGCTTGCCTGGTGAGTCGAGTACGGCTTTTCTCTGAAGGTCGACTGGGGCTGACGCCTTGTCCAATCACAGGTGCGGCGGCGGCCATCTTTGCAAGTCGAATCAGCACGGCGCTTCATTCAGGCGTCATCTCGCTCGGCTCGACGACGCTCACGCCGACCTCGTCCTTCACATCGCGTTCGAACATCAAGCCGCCATCTCCGCCCTCGAGGCTCGTGCGTCTGATACCGCGCTCAGTGCGGCGTGCTTGGACGTCTGTGTTCAGCTCGTTCCCGGTGAGGCCGATCGAGGGCTGGCTGGTACCTGTCACGTTGTTCGGCATCGTGATGGCCATCGACGCCGTGTTCCTGTGCTTGGTCAAGGGCCTGGGCGAGATCCGGTTCGGGTGGACGTTTGCGCTTTGCTATGTCGGATCCAAAGTTGTCACGGTGAGTGCTGAGCTGGACGTGGGTGCTGCTATCGAGGACCACAATGCTGATGTTCAACTCTCTGAACAGGTCATCTTTGCTTTGGCATTGTCGCATATGTTCTGCCACTACTTGTGGTCCAAGGATTATGATCCAGGTGCGTCTTGCACCCTCTTATCTCACTGGCTTACAAACCGCTCGAAGCCTGACTTGATCCTACGTCCCTGCAGATATTTACTGCCTGCCGTTCGTCAGCTCCATCGTAGACGTCGCCGGTCAAGCACTCCTTGTCATCGCCTTCTCCCTCGCTGAGGCTTTGGGCGAGCGCGTCACGGCGAGCCACGGTGCGGGTGCTGGACATGGAGGAATGTAGGCGTCCTTGTCTTGTGCTCAATCCCAGTCTTGCCGCCACTTTCTGCCGTGGAGACGCGTCTCTCTTCAGGGCGTCTTTGTCAGTAGCCTGGCAACGTCGACTACTTCCCTCCCGTTCTGCTTGAACGCCTCGCATCTGTACTGTCCTTATCCGCTTGCATTATCGCCCAGCTCGTCGCAGCCTATCTGCCTCCCTTGCCTTTCAGGATGATCGAGGGCTTCACCTTGGAGCACGGGTAGATGCTTTCTATTGCTGGGCTTGCAAGGAGGATCATAGACCTTCGGTTGCGCACGTCTTCCACAAGTCATCTGAGAACGAAGCGGAGCCCAGGAGGCAGGCGTGATCAGCTCCAGAGTCTCTCTGAGAGACGCGCGAGAGAGAGAAGGAAGGCTCACCTCCGAGGTAATGAATGTTCTCGACCGCCTGCCCCTTGCCCGTCTTCCTGATCTCCTCCGAGTCCATCTTGAGGACGCCGACCGTGAGCGGGTTCTCCTTCCCCTGCGCAAAGATGCCGACGGGTGCGCCCTTGGAGAGGGCCTTCTCGGGTGGGGGTAGGACGCCGCCTGCTGAGGTCAGGCCTGGGGCCATGACGGTGGCTCCCGAGAGGAGGAAGCGGATCGCGCCGCGGTCGACTGTTATGGAGGGTAGCAAGTGTGGATCTGTGATGCGGAGACAGGTGGCAGGATTGAGCGGTGAGCCCTTACAGCACGTCCACGACTCGGCTGTGCTGGCCTGCGTACTCACATTGTTGGAGGAGGTGCAGTGTTGGGAGGTATGGGCCGTCGTGGTGTTGGAAGAAGAGGGGTGTACCCTTGAGTACGATGATGGATACATGCTCCCGGCTGGAGAAGGAACAGGCGCACGTCGCCGTCAGCGCCGATACTCCTCGAGCCAGCGCGCAAGCTGAGGAGAGCAGCTCACCTGAACTTGACGAGCTGTATGCTCTCCTTCTTGGGCCAGATGGCCTCGAGCAGGACGCCCTCGTCGGCGCCGAGCGAGTCGGGGTACTGCTCGAGCAGCTTGTTGCGCATCCCGCGCTGGACGGACGACTTGACCGCCGTGTTGCTCGCCACGTCCGTCTTGGGCGTGAACGACTTGAAGAGCGACATGGTGACGCGTCGTCTGTGGGAGCGCGTGGTCGAGGATGTCGTTGATGGTGGTGGGCTTGCCTGGGAGGAGAAAAGGCGAGCTGCCCATGTCGAGGTGGTGGCGCCGGCGCGGCGGGCGGTCCATGCGCAGGCGGGCGGCACCAACACCGACGCGGCATGCTCATCATCGCTGCCCCCGACATCCATCACCACGACCGCAAGCAACACATCAATGTCGTCGGAAGGGCCCCCAGCATCGACAGCGGCACCGCCGACAGAGCCCAGCCTCGCTGAGGCTCCATCCGGGCCAGCGCCAGCGCCAGCGTCAGCAGCCGCCAAGGAGGAGCCCAGCGCCGTGACGGGTGAGACGGCAGGCCAGCCATCATCACAACACGAGGACGACACCGCTCCAGGGGCGGGTGCTGCTCGAGCTCAAGAAGGCCCGCCTGGTGGTGATCAGGAGGAAGGCGATCGAGAGCATTCCCATGACCTGGACGCGACAGGCGTGGATCTCCAAGGTGGGGGGACGAAGGACGCAGCTGATGAGGACACGACAACGTCAGAGACGGCGAAGACCACAGACACAGTGGAGGCACCTCGGACAGAGACAGAGACCGCCTCGGTACATGTTCAAGAAGACGATGGTACCCTAGACGTGAGAAAGGATACCGGACGCAAGCTCGATGAGGTCGGAGGAGCACCGGCCGACGACGTACCCACCCCGTCTCTCAGAACCGCGAGCTCGAGTGACCCACTTGGGGCCATTCCAAGCTCTCCTTCACGACCTTCAGAGGTGCTGCCTCCCCTCGCGGACTCACCAGCGCCATCGTTACCCAGCAAGCCCAACACACCTCGAGCGCCAGTACCAGGCGCGCTCACTCGACAACATTCCCTTCCGCCTCCTCCGCCACCAGAGAAACCCAGCGCTGAAGAGGTGGCCAAGATAGCCCACGCCTTCGGCCGTGATCTCAGCCCAGCTGCAACGCCTTCTCCACGCCGAAGTATAGACAAGGCGTTGCCTCCGACGACGGACGATTCAACCTCTGGCGCCGAAGCAGGCCCATCTTCTGGAGCCGGTCCATCAACAGCAACGGCCGGTCCGCACGCGCCACTTGGCTCGCCCGGTATACGCGCTGGAAGAGGACCGCCTCCCACCGGACCGCCGCCCGACGAGATACCCTTTGACTTCAATCGCTTCCTTGAGCAGATGAGACATCGCAGTGCCGTCCCAGTAGGCGAATATGTCAGAAGGTGAGACATCAAAAGCGTTGGAGGGTAGAAGGTTGATATAGCTGACGCTCTGCCTTGCCCATCTCCAGCTTCATCCGAGGCTTCTCCAAGAAGCCATACCGCGTCGCAGACCAAACTCGACTCATCTTCGACTTTCTATCCTTCATCACGGACAAGATGCGAGAGGCAGAAGTCTGGGCCAACTCTACGCCGGCTGAGTTCGACAACGCGACGGAGGCAATGGAGAAGCTCGTCATGAACCGACTGTACAACTTGACGTTCACACCCGCCGTAGCGCGTGAGGGCAAATGGGCGGTACAGACGGACGATCTGGAGAGGGATCGGATCATCAAGGATCGCATTTTGCTCTTCTCGTGGATCCGGCCAGAGCATCTCGACATTGCCACGAGCGAGCACACCGCTGGCTTTGTTGAGTTCGCCTCGCAAGGTGGGTATCTCGTCAACCTTCCATGAGACTTGCAAGCTGACTATCCATCTTGCTCACAGAGCTACTGAAGATGAACAACTATAAAGCGCCTAGAGACAAGCTCATCTGCATCCTCAACTGCTGCAAGGTCATCTTTGGTGAGTGTCACACGTCGCTGCCTGTGTGCTTGGAGAGCGATTCTGACGTTGCTGATGAGTGGCCGTTCTCAGGCATGATTCGACACATGGCGACGACTGAGAGCGCGGACTCATTCGTCCCAGCGTTGATCTATGTCGTTCTAAAGGCGAATCCGGACAACCTGGTTTCCAACGTAGAGTGAGTTCCCGATGCTCCGTACTTTTCGGACCAGTGCTGACACGCGTTGCCACTTCACAGATATATCAGCCGATTCCGAAGTCCCGAGCGACTCTCGAGCGAGTCGGGCTACTACCTTTCAAGCTTGGTTAGTCCCTTCAGCTTGTACGCGACAGAGAATGCTTCGTACTGACTGGATTTTGTCTCGCAGGCCGGTGCGATCTCGTTCATAGAGTCGATGGACCACACCTCCTTGACTGGAGTCACACAAGAGGAGATGGAGCGCAATGTCGATGCTGCAGTGACCGCGCTCGCCCTCGCCGCGCCACCATCCCCACCAAGGTCACGGTCCAGCCTGTCGGTCTCCGGCAGCAGCTCGCCGTTCGCGGAGGAGGGAGCACGCACGCTACAATCGCTCGCCCCGATTGCAGCCTCCTTGGCCGACGACACGCGGCAGTTCCTGCAACGTACGAGCGAAGCGGCACGCGCCGGGCTCGCCGGTGGGCTTGGGCGGCCCCTGGGCTCGCTGGGCAACCTCTTCAAGGAGGGCCTGGACGGGATCCGGACACCTTCGCCTAGCGCGGGACGATCATCGAGCGAGCAGCAGCCGACGCCAAGGTCGTCCTCGGGCTCGGGTCCAGCTGCGCCGGAGAGGTAGCGCTCCGTCATCCCTGTAGACATCACTCCTGCGCCCTTGGTCGCTGCAATGAATGCAGTTCATGTTGGAGGTTACGTACTGATTACGAGAGGACCTCACGTGAAGCACTTCGGCGTCCTCGAGCTCGAAAGGATGACGATGCCAGCCCAGCTTACTTACCACCCACCACCACGATAGCATGAGCGCCGACGTGCAACTGAGCAGCAACGATGGCGACGGCGATGGACAGCGGCGGACTGCAGACGCTGATGCACCAGCATCGAGCATGGTGGCCGCAGCGGCGGGGCCCAAGGCAGCCGCGACATCGACGCTGAGCCTCGGCGTGCCCATGTCGATGCCTGCCATCCTCATCAACCCCAAACCGTCCCCGAACGCAGTGCGTACGACGCCGACACGAGCCACCGCGGCTGCGAGCTCAGCCGCGTCGCGCAAGCCCGCGGCAGAAGGCAAGCGCCGCCTCCTCCGCCATGCCCACTTCCGCGCCTTGACGACGGGTCCAGGAGCGGCCAAGCCCACCCTAGCCGACTACCTCCAACCCGCCAAGCCAACGCGGTGAGGAGCACCTTCCCGCAGCCCATGCCTCCAGAAGTGGCGCGTGCGCTGCGCCTCTCGCGCGAGGAGCAGGTGGAGATGATCAAGGCGGCTACGGTGGGCGCTTCGCGCTCCGCTGCGGGTGGTGGGACAGCGGCGACGACGACGCTGGGTGCGGCGGCGGGCGGGAGTGGGCCTGGTCAGTTTGCAGTTTCGCTCAAGGAGGCGAGGCGGTTCTTGAAGGAGCGGCTGGGGATCGTGGTGCGCTCTGAGCAGGTGGCGGCTGTTGCTCAGATCGAGTCTAGCGCTGGAGCCGCCGTCGCGGCTGAGAGTGCGGGTGCCAACGCGAACGGGAACGGGAATGCAGCCGAGGAGACGACTTCTACAAGACATGGTGCTGCTGCCATCGTCGAGGATCACGCGCTGCAGCGCTTCGCAGACATTGTGGAAGAGGAGCTGGACGACTGGCTCGGCACAGACGTCTTCCTCAGCCCAGACGGCAGTGCTCAGACCAGGGTCGTTGTCGATGCCAACTTCTCAAGGCCACAGTCGGACGAGGACGAAGAGCTCGATGAGGATCAAGTTCCTGATCAAGACTCCAACGGCGCGCAGCAAGATGAACCACCTCAAGACGCGTGCGATGCAAGGCCGGCTAGCAAGGAAGATTCCAACGAAGCCTGTATCTTGGAGCTATCCTCAGCGCCGCACTCGTTGCGATGGTACATCCCGTCGCCCCTCCTCCGCTACGGTGTCCATTGTCTCGCAAGACTACACGGCTGTCCGTCCTTCTCCAAGGACGCCGTGATGGACGACCGAAGCGTTCTCCGCGAGACGTGGATCCTGAACCCGAATCCGGCGGCGCGTGGGACGCGTGGTGGTGGCTTGGCTGGAGCTTCGGGTGTCGCCGCGCCTTCTCGACGATCCCTAGGGTCCTCAGGTGCACCACAAGGTCAAGGGAATCAACAAGCACGGCCAGGCTTTGGGCTGGAGACACCGCCCACGACGGACATCGGGACGGATATAGGAACCGACATCGGCACCGACTCCGAGGCAGGCTTCTTCGATCCTGACGGCCATGCAGGTTCCTCCTCCGAAGCGGAGCTCGCGAGTGGCCATGGCGCATCTCGTGTACGCGCCGGACAGGGACTGAACGGGCTGGACCGCTCGCTGATGGACAGTGTGGTGTGGAGCGAGGACGGGGAGAGCGAGGAGGTGGAGAAGGGAGAGGGGGAGGTGCGGCAAGCAACGGAGAGCCGGTCCAGGTCCAAGCCTGCCGCTGTCTCTCGACCTGGCCTGCCACCTCTTCCGTCACGCAATCACGTCGTCCCAGGGGACGACGGTGGCGATACAACGATCCGACCAAGCACTGCCCCGGACCCGCTTTCAGACTCGGTGACCTCGCTAACGCACTCGGTACTCGCCTCGGAAGCTGGGTACGAGCGCGAGGATGAGGAGGAGGAAGACGACGATGCGGACGATGTCGATGTCGAGTCCATGTCGGGCTCAATATCATCGCCTGGCGGACAACCTCTACAGAAGGACGATCGAAGACACGGACCATCTTGACAATGCAAACCAACTAGGAACATGTTCCTCCGCAGCAAGGCAATATACATCGGAATGGCAAGCTGATCCTGATCCATGCATGGGATGCATCACGTCTTCAACCTCCGAATCTCGCTCCACACCCGCGCCGCCTCGCGCCGACCGGTCAAGAGCGCCCCATGGACAGAAGCATAGCACTCGACGTGGCAATGCTCGCCTGCAAAACCGAGCCTGCCGTCCCAGAGCGGACGGGCGAGCTCGGCGAGGTCGAGCGGGGTGCTGCCTTCGCTGGAGGTGCTGCCGCCTGCTTGGCTGGAGTGCGGTGTGTCGTCCTTTTGGGTTTGGGAGCCGGAGAGGAAGGAGTAGCTCCCTCGCGCGTAGGGATCGTGACGCCAGCGCGTTGGGATGACTTGGAGAGGAAGAGGAGGCGCTGGTGTTGGAGTCGTCGGCAATGCTCCTCGTTCCTGATGGGATCGGAGGATGGAGTTGACGAGGCGACTGTGTAGCGTCTCGCCGATGGTGGCGTCTGTGGCGAGCTCGAGCTGGTCGGCCAAGGGTGGCGGGATGAATGCTACCAGTGTTGGCTGGGCTTTGACTACGTCGTAGTCGTAGACGAGGAGCGGGCCGTTGCTCAGCTCGGTGAGAGCCGAAGAGGACGAGCTGGGTGGAGCAGAAAGGACGTTCACTTCCAGCGTCCCGTCCGGCTTGATTCCGACCGAGCGTGGGAGGAGGAGCATGAGCGGGTTCCGTTGTGCTTCGGGTAGGCTCTCGTCTCGCCACCACGCTGTGGAATAGCGCAGGACGACCTTGTCGAGGAGGCCGCTGCCTACCCTCTTGAGGGCCTCGAGACGCCTTGCCGGCCAGGGTGGCGAGAAGAGGGGAGGGTCGGAGGAGGAGGAAGGGTCTAGGAGTTGGTGTTGGAGGACGCCAATGGGGAGCGTGCAAATGACTCGGTCTGCGTGGAGAGTTTGTGCTTGGCCTGTGTTGACGTCGACCGTCTTGATCTGGACGCGTCGGTCTGAGAAGAGGATTGATTAGTTGGGGGTTGTGGCGAAGGGCAGGAGGAGAAGACTCACCGTCCTCGTCCCAGGCAATGTTGGTCACCTCTGTCTCCAATCTGACCTCGCCGCCCAGGCTGAGGATCTGTTCGTGATGCCAGCGCACGAGGGTAGGCCCATAGCCTTCCTTGACGACGGCGTCCTCGCCCTCGTACTCTTGCTCGAAGCCCCACCATTTGAGCGCAACTTGGTCGAGAGGAGCGCCTGTCCAGCCTGCCCAGACGGGGAGCATGTGCTTGGCTGCGTTGGTGATGATGTCGGCGGTGTGATCGGCTCCTCGGTCCTGCCCGTTGGAGCTGGGCCAGATGGCGGACGCGAGGGCTGGGTCGGTGGAGAGCAAGGCGTCTTGCATGCTCGTGCGCTGGTCAAAGGTGAGAGTCGGATGCTCCGTTACGAGGGTCCGAAGACGGGAGAAGACGGCGCTGAAGGTGACAAAGTCGAGCTGGTCGGCCACCTCGTGCTTGAGAGGTTGGCCGGGTGCGTGTGCGCTGAGGTAGCGTGAGGTGGTACCCTCGGGGGGCAGGTAGAGCGAGAAGGGCACCTCCCTGCTGAGCGCGGTGAGGGGATTGTCGTGTACGCCGTGTACGAAGCTTGCGCCCAGGTCGACGCCCTGCGCTGGGTCGTCGTTGAAAGGCTGGGTGTGGATCCGACCGCCTATGCGATTGCGCGCCTCGAGGAGGACGACGCGGAGGGAGGGCGCCTCGTTGTTGTTGTGCCCATCCTTGCGTGCGCCGCTGAGCTTGAGCAGGTCGACGGCGGCCGACAGACCTGCGATGCCGGCGCCGACGACGACGACGACGATGGTCGTCTGCCTGCTGGTCTTGGGTGCCTCCTTGGAGCTCGCCATGGTGGTGACCGTCACCATCGTCGAGGTTGTGCTGGTGGGGCCGTGCGAGGGTCGAGGTGGTGTTGGTCTTGATTACGTACACATATATCATACATCGTTGCGTAACGTTTCCGGGTCCGAAGGTCGTTGGTTCCATCGGGCGGGCCGCGTGGTCGATGACACGGATGACCATCACCATCATGTGCTCTCGCTTACACCGCCCTTCATCATTGTCAGCGGTGAGTGCGTCGATTCTCTCATTGACCGAGGCATTGCCGGGCGCAACCGACGCCTGTGCTGCTGCTGATGACAGGGCCGCGCGGGCTCCTTTCGGTCGCCCCGGCGTGGCTCGGGATGGCCGGACGCCTCGGTGCCAGCGACGCTCGGGTCGGACGAGGGACGGACGGGATGGCGGTGCTCATCTCATGTCGGCATTCAGCTCGCTGGTGGCCTCGAGCCCGGCGCGGGGTGGGGTGGGGCGGGCCATTGGGCCTGCTGACCCGGCCGTCACGCGTGCCTTCTTCGGAGGTCACGATGCTGATGAGGACCAAGCACAGCCCGACCCGCGCGGAATGAGTCACGGCGCGTCGGAAGCGTCGGTGTCTTTGCCCCAGGCGGTGGCGGGCGGTGGCGAGGCGGGGGGAGGCAGACGTGGGGTTGAGATCGATGATGATGGTGGTGGTGTGGGGGAGGGGACGATGATGAGCAGAAGCGTGGCCGGACGCGTGCGTCCCTTGGGATGGCCGGGCGCCTCCGCAGCTTGGGTGGGCCTTCATCGTCCACCGTTCATCGGCCAGCGAGCGAACGCGTCGAGGCTCAAGCGGGGGCTCATTTCTTGGGCCATCTCCACGGCGACGGCGACGGCGACGGCTACGACGTCTGTCTGCGGTGTCCCAGGCTGGGGAAGGAACGCACGCCGGGCTGGCTGGCTGCCTCCCAGCAGAGTGCTGTCACTCAGTCTCGCTCGATGGTCCTGCTTCGGCCGGTGTTCTCGAAGAAGCGCAAGCAACCCACCCACGCTCAAGGCAGACAAGCATGCATACAAATAGGCCCCCTCCACGGGACAAGCTGACCTTTCTCTCTCCCTACCACTCCGCATCCCGACCCCTCCTCCACCCTCTTCCCCCTCCTCACCCTCACCCCGATGAAGCTCAGCATTGGCCTGCTGGCCATCGCCATCTCAGGGGCCGTCGCCTCACCCGCCCAGCCATCAAGTGGCACAGGCCCCAACCCAGCCCACACCCAGGCAGGACTGCCCGACTTCACCCAGCCCCCACCAGCCGACTTCAGCGCCCTCGCAAACGGCAGTCTCTTCAACCAGTGGCGGCCCAAGGCCCACTTTATCAACCCCACCGACATCACCGGTGACCCCACCAGTCTCTGGGCCAGCCCACACAAGAAGGGCGCCGTCTTCTCAACAATATACGGCTACCTACGAACCATATCCGGCGCCAGTCCCTTTGCCAACGCCCTCCGAGCCT
Organism: Salmacisia buchloeana; assembly: GCA_029952725.1. Classification (NCBI taxonomy): domain Eukaryota; kingdom Fungi; phylum Basidiomycota; class Exobasidiomycetes; order Tilletiales; family Tilletiaceae; genus Salmacisia; species Salmacisia buchloeana. Next base: position 843,469 of record CP124189.1, read on the forward strand.
CCAAGACGGACGACTTTGTCACCTTCGAGGACTGGGGCGTCACCATCGGCCCCGGTGGCCAGAATGACCCACTCGCCATATTCGACGGCAAGGCCATCCCAAAGGGGTACAGTGAGTGGCAAAAGGGGTACATACTTGCTTTTGGACGCACTCATTGAATCCATTATCCTTCAACACAGAGGGCCTACCGACTCTGCTGTATACGGCGGTCAGCTACGCTCCGATAAGCTGGCGTGTGCCGTACGTCCCCGGCGCGGAGCGACAAGCATTGGCCTACTCTGAAGACAACGGCAAGACGTGGACAAAGGTCGATGCCCCTCCCGTCATCCGCGGCCCTCCCGCCGGTCTCAATGTGACTGGGTTCCGCGACCCATACCTCTTCCAGAGCAAGGCCATCGACCGCGCTCTCGGCCTCAAGGACAACCTCGGTCAGCAATGGTACGCCACCGTCAGCTCGGGTGACCACGTGGCCGGTCCACGAGTGCTCCTCTACAAGCAGGAACACGGCGACTGGATGAACTGGACGTACCTTGGCGCTGCCCTGGCGCCTCAGGCCTACACTCCCTTCGGCGACTTTGCATTCACCGGCAACGACGGCAGTGAGTAGATCAGCGACGATCCGTGATCTGTGCCCTAGCCTCCTACTGACCCAACCTTTTTCGGCTTGTCTCATCAGTCAACTTTGAGTGTGTCTCGCCCACTTTCCTCGGTCCAAAGGGCGATGACCCCAACGGAATCGCCACCATCACCCACGGAGCTGAGGGCAACCGCACCGTTCATTCCTGGCAACTGTTCAAGATTGGCGAGTGGAAGGCGGGCAACCCTGTCCAATTCGACGTCCACGCTGCGGGCCCGCTCGACTGGGCCGCCGGATACGCTTGCACCGGTGTCGAAGACTACAAGGGCGGCCGTCGTATCTATTCGTGCATGTTCACCGAGGACTGGAAGACGGACGGCAAGTTTAAGCAAGGCTGGACGAACAGCTTGACGCTCTCGAGGGAGGTGAGTAGACGATCAGTCCGAGCTTCTGTTATCGAGCATCGGCTGACCGCTTCCCTTCTGCTTGTTATGCAGGTGTTCATCAAGGAGACAGTTGTCAGGGACGACGCCCTCGCTCGCAACCGTGCCTCCTGGGCGATCAAGCTCGACAACGGTAGCACCGTTCCAGCTGACTCACCGGCCGTGCCCAAGTCCAAAGACGGCTCCCTGAAAATTGTCACCATTGGACAACGACCCGTATCCGAGCTCAAGAAGAAGCGTGGCAAGGCCCACAAGAAGTGGCACGAGTCTTCCCTCAAGCTCAGCCCAAGCAAGGTCCCGTCCAAGCCGCGCCATGCCCAGATCACGCAAGGCGCAGACGGCACGTACGTCTTTGTGCCCTTTGCCAAGAGCCCGTCAAGCCGGCACTGGGAGATGGAGGCTACGCTGACGTTCAGCTCCAAGGCGCTCCGGAATGCGGCAGCCTCCAACTTTGCCGCCGGCTTCACCCTCATGTCCGGCCGGAACGAGAGCGCTGTGCTGTCGTACCAGCCCTCGAACGAGAGCGTGGCGGTGACCCGCGACCTGGCCCTATCGTCCGACCTGATCTACAAGGATCCGCAGGTGGGCAAGCTCCGTCTGTGGGACGTCAAGAACAAGAGGGGCCACGGCTTCACGACGGAGGCACTCAACCTGCGCGTCTTTATGGACGGCTCGGCGCTCGAGGTGTTCATCAATGACCACTTTGTGCTCTCGACACGGCTGTACTACTGGTACCCGGACTCGACCCAGATGGGCTTCTGGTACCGCCTCCCCGCCCCCGCCGCCGGCACGGACGCCGACGCCGCCGCCTCCAAGCTGGACGACGATACGCTGAGCGTCAAGTGGGACAATGTACGGGTATGGGAGGGCCTCTTCACCGCCTGGCCCAAGCGGCCCACCGATCCCGTCGCGCTCGGCGTGTACGCGCAGCAGACGGGATACCCACAGCCGGAAGCCAACCCGAACGGGCCCATAGTGTACGATGGGTCGTACGACATCCCTACGGGCGTCAATGGCTCGCGCTGGGACTTCCAGACATTTGAGGGCGCATGAGGGCCGGGCGCGGAGTACCAGGCAGGGGCTGGTACGTCGATACATGCCAACTTGATCCCCTTTCAAAAGAAGCACGAACCTCCTATGAGGTCCTAATCCTCTCCATCCTACTCCACGCCATCATCCTCCTCCTCCTTCCTTCTCCGTCTCCGCCTTGTCTGCACCCAGACGGGCGCCGAACAAGCATGCGTACTTCTGTCACGGGCTAATTGAACTCATCGTCTTCCCTTTGCCCTCGGGCCTTGGCGCTCACGGATGAGCGAGAAGGAGTGCGAATGGGTATTGAGGGGTCTTGGCCCTTTGAATCGGGTAGAAGTCCGAGTGCGAATAGGTCCGAGTGCGAGGGAAAGGTGCGTGGAGGGTCTTGGATGTCCTTCCTGTGCGTGGCATGCGAAGCAGTCCTTCTTGCTCGCGTCCGTTCATGGCCGTGCCCGTGTCTGGGCCCTGGCCGTGCCCAAGTGGGAGATGTACAATCGTCGTCCGTCCGTCCATCTACGCCAACCACGCTAGAAGCGGCGCCGTCCCCGTCCACGCTCGACGCCCATCTCCCTTCACTTGTGCGTCGCAAACTTGGACCTTGCCCGAATCGCCTTGCCGTACTTGTACAGCACAAAGGGCAGCGGGATCATGAGCACCGAGATGCCGCCCAGGAGGGTGCAGCCCCACGCGACGGGGAAGGCGGCTGGTCCGTTCGCTTGAAGATTGCGGTACATCGCGATCGAAAAGACGGGGAAGGCTCCTCCAATCAAGGATCGCATCGTGTCGTTACCTGCCAGTACGCTGTTGGGGTCATTTGGGTCAGATTGGTGCTTGTAGTGGTGGAGATGATGGAAGGGGAGTGAGACTTACGAAGCTTGGTAGTCCGGATACCTGGAGGGTGGAGCAAATCATTGACGATGGTCAGCATGGGTACCAGAAGCAAGGCAAGACGCTCCACTCACGCGTCTGCGAGGTAGTTGAGCACCGACTGGAAGAGGAGGAAGACGCTGACGGAGAAGAGGGAGCTGCAGAGGATGGGCACGATCCAGTGGATCGACGCGTTGGCGGTCCAGCCAAAGGAGAAGAGGCAGATGGGGAGCCACCATGCGCCGAAGAGGGCCGGCACGAGGCGCTCTGTGTAAGGAAGGGGGTTGAGCTTGAGCTCGAGCTGGCGGTGGCAGGCTCGGTGGCCGGGGAACGTGGGAAGTCAGGACTTACCCTCGGGCTCCATGAAGCCATTGTTGCGGCGTAGTCGGGGTACCGAGTAGAGTCGGTCAAAGACGACGTATCCGAGGTAGGTGACGATGGCGCCGACGAAGATGCCCATAAAGGCGAGGCCCGTCTCTGTGTGAGCGCGAATGAATTGTCAGTGATATGTTGTTGATTGACGCGAAGATGGGATTTGCGGGCCAGAGAAGACGCTCACCAAGTCCGTTGAAGCCGTAGGTGAGGGTGAAGACGAGGGCAAAGGACTCGAACCAGCAGTACAAGCACGCGTACACGAGGGCTGTGACGGTGGAGTGGAGGAAGGAAGAGTCAGCCAGGGTAGCTCCAGCGTGAACTCCATCTCTCCGGGAACACTCACCAATGTACATGTTGAGCGCGAGCACCTGGGGGTCCAAAAAGGCAATAGCAAACGGCCTCACAAGCGTCATCTTGGCAATCTCCGACCCCGTCATATGCTCCGACTGGATCTCGCCCGAGCTCCGCAGCTTGTCGTTGCCCGTGACGCGCCGCAGTCTGCGGGCGCGCCGGGTGAGAATGTTCGAGGCCGAGGTTTCGGGCATGGCGAAGAAGAGGAAGATGAGGACGCCGCCGCTGAGCCAGAGGAGGGGCCAGAGTGTCCAGCGGTAGGACTGGAAGTGGTCAAAGGCGGCGCCGCCGATGACGGGTGCTAGGGTGGGTCCGCACTGTGATGAGGTATCAGCAAGCGTTGCGTTTTGAAGGGTGCTATGTAGAACTCACCACGGCTGACATTCCCCAGATGCCCAGCGCGATAGGCCTCGACTCGGCATCCCACATGTCTCCGATGGACGCTCCGCCCGTGGCGAGAGCGGGGGACCCAAAGAAGCCAGCCAGGAAGCGGCAGATGAAGAAGCCCGCTGCCGAGGTGGTGAGGATGTTGGGCACCTGGAGGGCGACGAAGATGACGAGGGTGATGAGGTAGGGCGGGTTGCGTCCAATCTGGGGGATCTCGGAGAGGGGACTGAGGATGAGAGGGCCGATGCCGTACCCGAAGACCTGTCAAGAAGGGCTGTGAGCGGGGTGTGGATCGAAACATCGAGGTACAAAGATGGTACTCACGAAGAGGGTCAAGGAGAGGCCGGCGACGGACTGGCTGACGCCGAAGGAGCTCATGATGCTCTGAATGGCCGGGCTGACGATGGAGCTGCCTGCGTACACGCCAAAAGTAAGGGCGCAGATGCTGGCGAAGGATGAGAATTCGATGTTAGAAACGTGCCTCGATCTGACCACACAGCTTGATTGAGCTACTCACCAGAAGGTGACGAAGCACTTCTTGGGCACGCTCCAGTTGAGGGGCAGATCTGGGTCGTCATCGGTCCACTTGACCTCGTACGGGTTGGGTTCCTCGTCGTCGTCGTTCTTGTTGTCGGAGTGGGAAGAGTGCCGACTGTCTGCCTTCTTGCCGCCCTTTTCTCCTACGCGACCTTCTTCTGCGAGCGTGGCTGCGTCGGAGAGGGGCGGCGAGGCTGGCTGTTGCAATCCGGTTGGCGACTGTGGTGGGGTGAGAAAGGGCCCCGTCGTCGTTGTGGTTGTGGTTGTGGTGGTCCTTGCGGTGTCGGTGCGCTGGCCGAGCTGGGGCCGGGCCGGGTTGAGTGGCTGCTTGTCGTGCACTGTATCGTGCTGCTTGTCTTGCTGCCTGCGCTCCTTGTATCCGGGCAGGTATTGTTCTGGTGCTTGGTATCCTGGCTTGTCCTCTGGGTAGGGGAAGATGCGCCGTCCCGAGAGCGTGTAGACGAGCTGTCCAAAGGCGGTTTTTTGGACCGTCTTGTACATGGTGCCTTGCTCCTGACGCGGCGGCTGGCAGACAGGAGGCAAGAGGGAGAGAAGGAGGGAGGAGGGCTCAGCTGCATACGATGCAAAGGTGAGCTCAGCGCCTTATAGAGGGCAGCCGTCAGCACCGAGAAGAGGCAGAGAAGGTGACGCCCTTGGACGCTGTCCATCTTGCTGAGAAGAGCACGCCGTGATCGGAGACGAGTGCCCTCTTACCTTGCACGCGACGGGCTGACCTGAGCTCAGCGCGCGTGTGTCCTTCCAGCGGAGAGCTGAGATGTGACCGGGGTGAGGAGCGAGGGTCGTCGTGGTCCTCGTCGTGATCGTCGTTCCCCCTGGGTCCCGACGTCACTCTCTTAGCCTCGGCCGAGAGGTCATACACCCTCCCTTGTTGCCAACCCCCGATGCCACCATGCTGGAATCCAATGCTGACAGCCCCCATTCATTCCTCTTGTATCTGTATGGCGAGCAAGGAAACAACGCAAGAAGCCCCTCACGCCGAGGCCAGGTCGTACCGTACAAACGCGTCCACCATGGCCGGGTCCCCAAAGCTCGTCAGCGCACTCCGCGCCTCGAGGTAGAGCCACACCTTGAGCATCGGCCCAATCTCCTTGAGCGAGGGCAGCCCACCCTTGCCACCTCCTGCTCCTCCTCCTCCCAGTCCCGCATCGTCGCCGTGGCGCAGCTGCCGGCCGAGCGAACGCAGTATCGGAAGCGCACTCTTGAACAGCTGTGGATGGTGCCAAGGTGGTGTTCAGCCTTGTCCCCCTTCTCCCTATGCAAACATGACCAACTCACATCCATGTTCGGGTCCAGCTGCCGCCCAATGCCCTCGAGGAGCAGAATCGAAATGACCGTGTTCACAAAGTCGGGCTCCATCTTGACATGGTGCTGAGGACGGGAGTAGGAAAGGCATCAGTAACTCGTCATCGCCACCCATCTTGACACCACACGCAACTCACCTCGCGAACATTGGCCAGCACCTGGCTGAGCACATCCCCAATCCGGATCTTGCCCAGGCTAAACGTCTTGCTCTTCACGCTCAACACCAGATCCTGCATCTTGAGCGCAAACGTATCCTCGTCCACCACCAGCTCGGGACTCCGGCACCGCTCCACCATCAGCTGCCCAGCACGCGCACCATCAAACTGCGCCACCGCACTGAACAAGTCGAGAAAGTTGCGCCGGTTCGTAGGGCTCAGGTCCACCGTCAGACCAGCATCGATCAGCACCAGCTCGGGCTGGTACCCGAGCGCGTCCAGCCGGTCGAGCTCGTCCAGCCAGCCATCGTGGTCGTGCCGCAGCTTGCGCAGCGAATGCACCACATCCGCATCCGACAGCTCGTCCGCCGTCGGCACCGCCTTGGATCCACCGCGCGCGTAGTCCGAGTCGAACCGAGCCAGCACGCGATGGGGCAAGTCGCGCAACAGCGACTTGGTCGTCGGCTTGTAAAACTTGATCATAATGTTGCCCGGGTGCAGGTCCGCGTGGGTAAAGTTGTCAATCAACAGCATGTTCTGTTGAACAAGCAAGAGCCAGTCAGCCCAGGGATGGCCCGGATAGCGCGTCATGGAATGGGTCACTTACCAAGAATGCGTCCAGACCGAGGTTGGCAATGCGGTGATCGTACTCCGCTCCGCCATAGTTCAAAAAGTACTTGAGCGGGAGCGCATCCTCGTGCTCCTCAACCAGCACCTCCTTCGTGCTAAACTCGGGCAGCGGCCGAGGGAACTGCACTGCCGCCCGCCGCTTCTTGAAGTTGTGCTCAAATCGGAGCAGGTTTTCCGCCTCGTTCCGCAAGTCGAGCTGCGAGAACATCATGCTGGCGAACACGTCGACCTCCTCGGGGAAGCTGAGCCACTCGGCGCCGGGGATGAGGTTGATTAGGTTGGCGAAGAAGGACATGATCTTCAGATCGCGTGCAATCGTTCGCTCAACCTTGGGGTGTAAGATCTTGATGGCGACCGAGGCTGTTGGGATCTTGGGCGGGGCCGTGTCTTCGTCAAAGGTCAGGGCCAATTGCTGGGCATACTTGGACTTGGCCAACGGCGAGGCGGCGTCCTTCTTCTCGACGAGGTACGATGGTGGCAATAGGTCACTCTTGAGAGTAGCCTTGTATACCTGCGCCACCGCACCGATTCCCAAAGGCTCGTGCTCGAACTCTTCAAAGATCTCGTCAAAGGGCCGGCCAAAGACGCGTTCAAGCACCTTCTTGGAGTAGGCAAAGGAGTGAGGCTTGCCGTTGGAGTGCAGCTTGCCAAGCATGTCACAGAGCTCGTTTGGGAAGAGGTCTTGACGCGAACCAGCCCATTGAGCCAACTACAATGCCAGCATGAGCATCAGTGAATGCATATAAGCTGACCCCAGAAATGCTCTGCTTACCTTGATGAATGTTGGGCCTGCCCTCTCCATCTGCTTGACCAGGAAGCTGAACCACCACATGGCACCCCAGCGCTGGCCGTCCTCTTGGGCAGAGACCTTGCGTCCGCGTCTCCGGCCGCCCTCTCTTCTCCGTCCGACGAAGAGCATGGGCATGGTGAGGATGACGGGAGCAAAGAGGAAGACGAGAACGAGGAAGCGCTTTCCGGTGCCGATGGGCTCCAAGATGTAGGCTTGCAGCCAGGCGTGGACCCGGATGGCGAAGCGCACGATGGGATTGCGTTGGGGCGACTGTGCCTCCTTCTCCTCGATCTCAGAGATGGACTCGGCGAACTTGCCTCTCGTCTGTTGGGCGATGTCGTCGGCCGCCTTTGAGGGAGGGGCGTCGAGCTGGATCTTGGATCTGCTCATGCTGAGGGCCAGGAGGGCGGCGCCGGCTCCGACGCCAGCTACGACCCAGGCTCTCCTTGGGCGACTTGTCGAGCTCGATCCGGCGTCGTGCGCTGATGAGGACGCATTGCGTGCGACCGATGCCAGTCTGTGCTGCGAGAGTCGTAGCGCCGCCGTGCTTCCTCTCCGTGGCGTGCTTGATATTGGCGGTGCCAGGGGCGTCCTGGAGGCGGTGTTCAAGGTGCGCGCGGCCGTGTAGCGGCTGCTGCTGGACCCGGCCGCGCTCCACCGTGCTGCTGATGATGCGCAGGGCACGGCCTGGCGGACGATGCCGTGCCGCATCGCCAGCTGGAGCTGCAGCATTGTGGTCGAGTGCGCCGTTGCTGTCGATGGCAGGGTCGAGGCCGTGATCGTCGTCCACGGCGTCGAACGCGCGCACCTCGTCGCGGACAGCGAGCCCCGTGTTGTGCGGGCGGGGACGTCATGCCCCATCGAGGTGCACAAGGGTCATGCTCAACCTCCGGTCGGCGATTCGCTCAGGGCGGGAAACATCGCCCTCCCCAAATTTTGGGACGGGGGACGCGTCCTCGACGTCGACGAGCTCGCTGCCGGTGTCCACCTTCTCGACGTCGACGCTGGCCATCGCCCTGGTCACCTCTTCAGCATCGCCGTCGGACGCTGCCCTCGACGCTCGCACCTCAACATGGCGCTGCGCAATGTCATCCAGCGGCGCAACCACAAGGAGCGCTCCCAGCCCGCCCACCGCAAGCGGCTCGGCCTGCTCGAGAAGCACAAGGACTACGTACAGCGCGCAAGGGACCACCATGAGAAGCGCGACCGCCTCAAGCGCCTCCGCGAGCAGGCAGAGATGCGCAACAAGGACGAGTTCTCCTTTGGCATGATTCGCTCCCAGACCAAGGACGGCGTACACGTGCAAGAGCGAGGCGCACCCGTCCTCGACAACGACACCGCCCTCGTCCTCAAGACACAGGACGCAGGCTACCTCCGCAACAAGATCAAGGACGAGCGCAAGCACATTGACAAGCTCGTACAAGAGATTGGTCCCTCATTGCCCACACTGCGCGCCGCCTGGATCGACGAGAAGGACGGTCGCAAGCAGGCCCTACAAGAGGCTGGCCTACTCGGTGCTCTCGCCACGAGCTCCAAAGCCAAGGGCAAAGCACGCGCCATGAACGATGCTTCCTCTCCCAAAGCACGCGGAAGCGCCAAGAACCTGCACCAGGCCATCGAGTCAGGTGCACCCCTAGGCCAGGCGGGGAAACGGACCGTGTGGTGCGACGATGTCAAGGCCGGTGAGTATGCTCACAAGTAGGAGACAGGCACGAGGACGACGCTGACCTTGAGCTCGTCCACATCTTGTAGCCAAAGCCTACAAGGCAAAGGTAGCCGCAACAACAGCTGCAGACTCGGACAGCGCCGAGGACGACGCTTCCGGGGCTCGAGAGGTAGGTTTGGGAGGACGCCGAGGGCTTCACCCTTGCTTGCGATCGCTGATCTTGCGAATCCTCCATCAGCGTCACGTCGGCTACCTGGTTGGCTTGCTCGGCGCCCGTCAAGCGCGACTCAAGCAAATGTTGGAGGCCCTCGACAAGGTCAACCTGGCTCGGTCGCCCAACTTTACCAAGGAGCGGAAACGTTAGCTTAGGCCATCGACCCCCGCCCCATTCAGCCGAGTCACCCGCTATCCAGCTCAATGGGCGGACCATTTTGGCGTCAAGCGAAGAACTCGTGGCTCACATCCTCGTGGACGAAAGGTGCTCGGAACCCTGAGCCTTTGTCTCGCCACCTACTCAGCCAAGCCCAACCCTCATCTCCAACTCGACATCGACGGGGCCGACCACGCCGTCCAACAGGCTACCTTGCGGCTTCGACGTCGTCCGCACAAAGCAAGTGCGCGGAACAACACTCACTTGCCTCATATGCAGTGGTGTCTGTCTCATCTGCCTTTGTGTCGAAGTTGGCGCTGGCTGAACCGCCACCACGCTTACACACCAGCCTCGACATGCTTGCGACTCCTTTTATACGTCGGTCAGCCCGTAGGCGACGCGGGTGTTGGTGCTACGCCCATCCCTTTCTTCAGAGCGACTTAGCCCGCTGCTGTCACGCAGGCGGCTCTCCAGTGCAGGTGAGCGCTCTCAAGTTGTTGAACAAGCTGAGGTCCCAGACTCTGAAGAGCACTTTTAGTCTCTGCAGTATGGAGTCCAGCACGCTTCTCCCGTCGACCCACCCGGGTGCGTCTTACACGACTTGCAAGGCCTTTCAGCTCCAACCGGCCCCGAGACCTAAAGGTGGACTCCGCAAGCAGACTTCGAAGGACTCCTCCTTCTCCAAGACATCGCTCAAGACTGCCGATTCCACAAGGAAGATGGATCGAGGCACGACGTCGACGACGAATCTACTTCTGCCTGCCGACTTTCGCGAGACGACGGCTTCTCCTGATGCGACCCGAAAGCATCAAGATGAGCCGTTGTTGCCGATAGTCAAGGTCGAGCAGCGGATCGTCGACATTCCAGAGTACGAGGAAGTACCGCTTGATCCACGACCCGACCAATGCGCAAGTATCAAGCCGGTCAGTTCAGCTCAAGCGGCAAGGCGATGGCCAGGGGCTCTTCCCTATTGTACATCGGGTTCCGCCTCCGAGGACGACACCTCGAACGGCCGTCCTCAATTCACAGGCCTCAACGAGCCCGTTTCTACTTCACACCCTGGAGATCAACATCAGCAAGGTCGGAAGTCACATCAAGTTCGGGGTGACGGCTGGGGTGGCCTGCGAGCGCCGTCCAGCTGGTTCGGCACGACGTTCGTACCTGGGCCACTCGTCACGCCCACCCCTAGCGTGAACGATCTTCTTGAATATGGCAAGCAAGACAACGAAGGATCTGCACGCCGCGTGGCCCTGCTGATACCGTCCAAGGTACGGCGGAGTCTCAAGAGCAAGGGCACTGGAGCGATTGCAAGCATTGCAAACGCAGAGGTACCGCCGCTGCCCGGGGTGCCTTCACGCTCGTTCGGAACGAAGGGCACTGCTCGAGATGATCGCGAGGAGACGCACGTCCAGTGGTCCGAATACTACGATGGCCGCAAGCGGTATGGTCACGGATACGCGGCTGCATTGGGCGGCCTCCCTACGTCGCCTACTTCGCCCCTGGCAACCACCTCGTCGCCACAGATACGGTACAAAGGGCAAGGTGCTCCGATGTCGACGGCACTTGACTTCACGGATCGTCCGGAGGGAGCGGTCAGGGATCCTGAAGATGACGATGGGTGGAAGGACCGCTTGGTCGCGGCTGTGCAAGCTGCGATACGACACACCGCCACGGCTGCTTCGGACGCGCGTGCCTCCGTTCTCTCGGTTGCTAGTCGAAGCAAGGCCCGTCAAGGTCGGCGCCAGCCGATTGATGGCAGTCTCAACGAGGCCCAAGCCTATAGTCGACGCGCTGATGCCGAGTTGCTCGATGTTCGGACGGACGCAGAGAGGTCCCAAGCTGAGAATGGGACGCCCTTCAACGGCAAGGCAGCGACGATGGTGGTCTACGGCTCGGATTGGGTTGAAGGTCAGCCGGTCAAGACGGAAGCAAGGCCAAGTCAGCAACCCAACCATCGGTCCCTGCTACCCGGCTCGCTCGCCCACAAGACGACTCGCAAGGAGAAATGGAGGCACATGGTCCTGGTGGCCTTGTTGCTTTTCCTGCTCCTGGCACTGCTCAGCAACCTGATCGTGTTGAACATCAAGGTGTTGTCGCCGACCTCGAGCGAGCGATCGAGCGTGCCTTCAAGAGGTGAGGATACGATCCTCTCGACGCCTGCTTCAGCAAGTACAGGTTCGGGACCAAGCTCGTCGTCGAAGAGTGATTCACTCGGCTCTGTCCGGCCCACTTCGAGCTCGGACGTGACATCGACCACGGCGCCGCTGGAAGGAGTCACGTATGGTCCGGTGTCCGGACCCTCGATCTCGAAAGCGCCTGTCACGACGGCCACGCCGCAAACTGGTCAAGCCCTTTCGCCCAATGTCGTACCCAGCTCGTTGGCTACGACGACGACGCCGTCCAACGTGGTTGAACCGGCACCTGTGGCCGCAGCTGGCGACCAGACCTCGCCCAACGAGATCGTGTAGGCCCTTTCAGCTTGGCTCATCGGGTCCGACCTTGGACATCACTCGGCCTCGAGCTACCAAGGGAAGGATGGGTTGCGAAGAGGGCGCGCGAGCTCCGGAGGCGAAGAAGGGTGGACCCCGCCACGGCCCACGAAACTCATCAAAGCGCCCGACCGGTTCTTTCGGCTTTCGACTTGAGCCGAGGGTCGAAGGCTCTCGCGGCGCCGCGCTCCGCCTTCTCCACTTTTCGAACTCAAGACATTGGTGTGGCCGGCTTCCGGCTCGGGTGCGAGGTTCGCTCGTATCACATGCGTAGCCCTCGTTGGGCCATTGATGGTACCCTTTTCCTCCTTCTGACCATGGACAATGACGACCTGATCCTCATCGACGTTGAGCAGGAGCCCGTGGATGATGGCCCTGTGCCCGCGAGGGTACGGCTGCGCCGTAGTAGGAGGAGGAAGGGAGGGGAACGAGGAGAGACTGGAGCCATCGAGGCGTGCGGCGATGATCGCTGATCGCATGGACCGAGACATACAAGGCAAGCGGCGGCAGGCGGCGATGGGAGGCAAAGTGCCCGGGTTGACACATGCTAAATCTGTCCCCGCAGACTGGGCGGCCCTCCAGTGAGTCTGGCAGACTCGCCTGCCCCGGTCACCCCGCCATATAAGTACGGCAGGTGCGTCTGCGTTCCTCTCCATCGTCCGCACCACCACCATCCCCTTCCTCACCCATCCAACCCAACCCAGTCTCCCACACCCACCCACCCACCCAACAGCATCCACCATGTCGTTCAAGGCTGAGCCGCTCTTCAAGCAGATCAAGGAGGGTCTCGAGGGCATGTCCGAGAAGGACAAGAAGGACATCATGAAGAAGGTGAGTCAGCACTACGGCCTTCCGTATGCAAAGGCATCGTTGAGAATGCTCACTGATTGTCATCTCTCCTCGTATTGCCTTGCGATGACTGTCTCCTGTTTTGAACGATGCCTCTCTTCGAACGCGTCGTCCTCGCTTCTCTCGACACGTACGCAACGCACCAGACCAACGGTGTCTTCGAGATGCACATCAAGAACTCGGAGGGCAAGGAGCTCGTCTACACCATCGACCTCAAGAAGGTACGTGCTTTCCCCGTTCGTTCACTGGGCGTAGGGAGTCAGTTCTGGTCGAGACGAGACATGGGCGTGGACGATCGTCCTTGCACCTTCCGCTCCGCCATGACAGACGCGTAACCTTCGCGTCGTACTGGCCTCGATCTGGTCTCGACGCCTTTCCTCCGCCAACATCCACGCGAGCCCTAGACTGACCACCTTCTGCTTGACGATCGACAGGAGGGTGTCGCTTACGAGGGCAAGGCCAAGGGCAAGGCCGACGTCACCATCAACACTGCCGACGACAGTAAGTGGTCCCTCGCATTTGCCGTTCTTACTTTGCGGTGACACGATCACTGACGAGTGCCTCCCGACGCGTCTTCGTGTCCTTTCTTCGCCCTTCTAGCCTTCACCGACATGGCTGACGGCAAGCTCAACGGCCAAAAGGCGTTCATGTCCGGCAAGCTCAAGGTCAAGGTGTGTATGCTGCATATCTTTGCCCTTAGGACACAGACTGACCAGGCACTCACATCACTCGTACAGGGCAACATCATGCTCGCGACCAAGCTCGACAACGTCCTCAAGGGCCAGCGCGAGAAGGCAAAGTTGTAAGCGGAACGTGGCACGGAATGACCGATCATCGTGAGCGCGTGAGCAGGGTGTCCCTTCTCTCTCGCCTCTCTCGACGGCTCTCTCCCCCCACACACTTGCCGCTCCATCTTCGTCTTTGCATTGGACCGCAAATCTCCCACATCATGCCCTCTGCTTCTGAGTGCTCGTGAGTCGTGTGGTCAGCAACGGCTTCGCACTTGAAGGGATAGGAACGAGCGGCGAAGCCAGGTAGGTCGTTACAGAGATCACTCTGTACGGTGGCACGTCGCTCGTAGGCCCTTGGGACGTGCCTCTGCTGTCGGCTTGCGCAGTGACGAGACACGGCCTGGAAAACGTACAAGGATAGGACGTTCCCAAGCCAGGTGAAGCCAAGCCGAATCGATATGGACCTCTTCCTCGAGAGCGGTAAGGCCTCCTGGGCTTCAAGTCAATTTCAACGACACTATCGATGCATTGCAAGCGCGGTGATTGTACATCGTCTGCGCTAGGAAACGCCTGAGAGCGTTGCCTTCAGTGCGTTGCTGGCTCGAGCCCTTCGTGCTGGCAGGGCGTGTCCGCGAGATCGGACCATGTTGGAGCAGTCTTGAGAAACCCCCTTCCCGTCGACCGTCCCTTCCATCCCCCGGATCGATGGCGGGACCATCTCCTGCTCAAGCTCGAGGGGCCGAGGCGCCTCAGGTCTGAACCCCGACCGCATTGAAGGCGGCGACGATGCCAAAGCCTGCGCTCAGGCTGGCCACGGCGGCTGTGATGAACTCGGTCGCGGTATATCTCTGCTTTGGCAATCTGTGTTTTTCCAAAGAGAGAGCCTGTCAGCGCTTCTGACTCAAGCACGTAGAAGCACTTGCCCTCCCAGGCCGCAATCAGGATGTGAGGGCTGGACTCACGTTGTGTAGAAGAAGGTGAGGCCAAAGGTGAGGCCGAGCAGGACGAAGGCAATGGAGGGCAGCAGGCTGGTTGGGATCGAGGGCTTGAAGGGCTCTGCGATTTGGTGCAGCACCTGTGTGGCCCATCAGACCAGCATGCACATGCCGCGCGCGTCCACGAGATCCGTTTCGGTCGAGGGCCAGTCGAGGGCGCGCCGGGCAAGCAAGAGGAGAGAGTAGGAGGAGGCGGTGTCAGTCATCGTGGGCGCTGGCCGCAAGCGCACGCTGGCGTACTCACAAAGCTGTGGTCGTACGGGGTGAGCGCGAACTTGCTCATGCTGGGCAGAGCCTTGGCCAGCGTCCAATCTTCGGCGTCGACGTCGACGTCGAGCTCGTCGACGAGGAAGATGAGGACGAGCGCCTTGTCGATGAGCTCGGGCGTCCTTCCAGCGCGATGGCGTCCCCCACATCGGATCTTCGGCCCGGTCGGTACTCATGTTCGGCGATTCCCTATTCGCTGGTAACTGTCCTCCCACCTTCCACACTCTCTACCACTACCATCACCACCACCTTCCTCGTCTCGGTCTCCCCTCCCTTGCGCTCAAGCTCCCCTCGGTCGAGTGGGCTGAGCGCGCGCACGCGCACAAGGCGCCCAGGATGACCTCGAAAGCCGCCACGGAGCGCAACCAGCGCATCCTCCTCGAGCTCGCCCGCCAGCCAGGCAACGACAAATGCGCCGACTGCCGCTCGCCCAACCCGCGCTGGGCGTCCTGGAACCTGGGCATCTTCCTCTGCGTCCACTGCGCCGGCGTGCACCGCAAGATGGGCACCCACATCTCCAAGGTGCGCTCCATCACGCTCGACACTTGGACCCGCGAGCAGGTCGACGCCATGAAGGCCGGCGGCAATGCCAAGTCGAATGCGCTGTACAACCCGGACGAGATGCGCAATCGGCCGCCAACCAACATTGAGCAGTCGGAGCGCGGCAGCGAGCTGGAGCGGTACATCAGGAAGAAGTACGAGTTCAAAAAGGTGCGTTGGACACAGGCGTCGATCCTTGACGTCTGAAAGTGAGCGCTGACTTGGGGCGCGCTCCGTGCTCTCGTCTCTGTCATTGCGGCTGTAGTTTATGGACAGGGGCCCGCCACCAGTGCCACAGAAGGACCCACCAAGCATGTCACGCAGGCCATCGCCGATGGCGAGCCCGCGCACGCCAAGCGGGAGGAGTCCGAACATGACCGGCGCCTCGCCTTCGTCTTCCTCCGTCAGCTACTTTCCAAGCACGGCTGGCACCACCTCATCAAGCAACGGCAGGCCAGCACCTTCACCAGCAACATCGCAGGCATCGAGCTCAGCGCGTTCGCTCGCCGTACCACCACGTTCATCTTCGGCACTTTCAGCCGCCACCGACAGGAGCAGTACGAGTACAAGTGCTTCAGCCAAACCGAGCAACAGCTCCAATTTGCTTATTCCGGACATCGACTCGATTCCGACACAGCCCTCTCCTTCGCCCACGATTGCGCTGTACCCACCGCACATTCATACGAATGGCTCGGTACCGGGTTTTGCGCCACAACAGACGGCGTATCTGTCGCCCGCCGCCTCGACCGCATCCTTCATGGACGCGTTCTCAGTCACGGCGCCGGCCACTTCGCAAGCCTCTGCTGGCTCGATGGGAATGGGCATTGTGCCCTCTCCCTCTCCCTCCCTCTCACCGTTCGGGGTGTCGCCTATGCAACATCCACAACAGGTCCAGCAAGCCTTCGGAATGGGAATGGGCATGTTGAGCCCCATGGCGACGGGCTCGGCATACTCTCCGTCACCCTCACCATCCATAGCTTCGTACGGTGCATCAAACAACCCATTTCAACAGCAACAGGCTCAGGCTCAAGCTCATGCGCAACAAGCACAAGCAAATGGATCGCCGTTCGGCATGGGCGTCTCTGGCGTTTCCTACGCTGGCTATCCCGCCGCCTCAGCTTCTACCAATGGGCTGGGAATGCCCTTCGGTAGCTCGGCAACGACAGCAAGCACCAGCTTCGCCCAAGCATACCCAGCAAGTATGGCGTCAGGCTCGCCCTTCGGCTTCGCCGCCTCGTCTCCAATGAGTCCGGGTGCGGCCGGCCTGAATGGAGCCGGAATGATGATGATGTCCGGGCAGGGTTCGATACAGCAACAGCCGCAACAGCAACAACAAGCCGGCTTCTTTGGCGGCGGTAACAGTGGCGGTGCGATGCCGCTTCAAGCGCAAGCGACTGGCTTCAATGCCTTTACGAATGGGATGATGCCGTCCCACTTACGACAGTCTGGACAGCCGCCCGGTGGTGCGGGCGGCGCGTGGGCTTGACTGGCTCTACTGATCAAGCCACTGCGGCGCGGCTCGACAACGGACGCATGGACACGCGCGTCCTTGGTCCTCCTTCCCCTCATCCTTATGGACGCTTCCTTCACTTATCGAACATCGTGCTTGCCACCTGCCTTAACCTTCATTCGAACTCAATGTACCACTTACAATGCTCCTTTCTCCGGCGGCAGCGGCGTTCGCGTGGCAGACGAGAGGGGCGGCGACGAAGCAGGAACGGCGGCGTGCGCGTATGGATACAGCAAGCGTCTGACCTCGACAATCGAATCGTTCAGGTTCACAGCGGCGGCAGACGTGTCGAAGCAAGCTGGCAGGCAAGCAAGCAAGGCGAGTAGCCAGCAAGGCTGCCCCTGACAAGCAACCTCAAGCCATGCCTGCCTCACTTGTTGAGCTCCGCCGAACGCGCCGCAAGCTCCTCCTTCGAGGCGGGCGCCTCCAACTTGGACGCGATGCTCGCGTCGGGGATGTGCGGGCCCGGATTGTTGGCTGACAGGGCTGTGACGGCCGCTGCGTGGGCACCGTCGTTGGAGGAGGGGTCGGTGGTGCCGGAGCCGCTGTTGGCGGGGTCGCTGGGGTCGTTGGCTTTAGTGATGGTGGTAGGTGGTGGTGGTGGTGGAGAGAGAGGAGGTCAGTGTAGGTTCATCGCCGCTGAAGACGGATGCGCGCACTCACTCTTCGCCGGGTGCGGCTGGATCGAGAAGGTCTGCTCGTCGTTGTTGGAGGACATCGTGGCGGTGTCAAAGGCGCACTCGTCGAGATGGTGGTAGTCGTCTTGCAGGTGCTCGCTGCTTGTGGCCATGGTCGGCATCTTTATACGGACCCATCGAGGCGTTGAGGCGCAGTCGCGCTTGCAGCAACGTCATAGGCCATAGCCGCCCGCCCGCCGGCTCCACTCGTCTTGCCAGGATCAGCGTCCTATGATCATATCCGTTTCGGACTCACCCGTCCAGACTCTGTTTACCCCTCCCAAAAGACGAAGGTACATGTCGACGCGGTCATGTTCGTGCTGGCTCAAGGCACTCATCATGCATTGGGCCCTCGAAGCCGGCTCGTCTCCATCTCGTTCCAGTGCGAGAGCTCGGCTTGAATCCGTCGCGGTGTCGTACCTGCTGGGCCGTGCTGTGGATTCAGGAGGACACGAGATGGCATTGTCAGGACCTTGAAGAGGAGGCGAAAGCAGTCGCGGCGGAGCTCACCTCCAAGCCCTTGATTACCGCTTCGTAGAATGTACCAAGCGCAAGGTGCTGGGCTGCGGCTGACGTCTTGCCTGCCCGCTTGGCTTGGGCATGAACCAGTCGCTCGAGCTCGCTGCGAAGCCGGAAGAGCCTGGGTACCAATTCGAGATCAGTAAGGCGACCGCGGCGAGGAATACCATCTGCAGATGACTCACTCGCTGAACATGAACGGCTCCTCTTCACCGTCTTGACTCAGATGCACCAAGCTGGAGAACGTCCGTGCGTACCGAGAGCATACCTGTGAAGTGGATCCAGAATGTGATGAGCAAGGCCTGACAAGCTGCGTGCGTTGTAACAGTTCAGGACTCACCAGTCGAACGAAGTCATCCGTGACCTTGTCGGGCGTAGCACCCGCTCCACCGGCTGCCACTCTGACCAAGCCACTGAGTAGCCCTGCCGCAGCCGGTGGAGCGGGCCCTTCACCCGTCGACGTCGACACGCCAGCAGCCGCAGCGGCGATATCAGCCACCTTGCGCACACTGTCCACGTTGTCCGCCAGACTCTTGCGCAGTAGCGGGCCGGCCTCGTTCCGAAAGGCGAGCAGAACAGGATGCAGGACCGAAGAGGAGCCGCGTGCGAGGGAGGCGGAGAGGAGGTTCGAGTTCAGGCGGAGCATGGTGGCGAGGGAGAGGAGGGATGGCGGCGTCGCACAGGCGTTGAGGACAAGCTTGACAAAGGACTGCATGAAACCAATGCGGACGCGTCAGCTTGAGGTGCGTTCACTGAGGAAGGCTCTGCAGGGCCATACTCACCAACCAATGGCCCAGCGCAGGCTCCATGACTTGCTTCCAAAGCTCGTCCGCGGCACCACGACCTTTTTGGGCTCGTTGCTCCTTGAGTGTAAGCCGAGCAATGTTTGTGACAGCTTTGCGACGACCGTGTCTGCGTCCACTGGCAAGGGAGAGGGAGCCGTTGAAGCCACTTCCAAGTTCGCCGACCGTGTCGTCTGCCTCGTCTTCGTCGAACTCGTCGTCGTCATCGTCGAGCTCATCGTCGTCTCGATCGCCGGCCACGCTCGCGCTGTCTTCCGGTCCGGGCGTCTCGTCCAGTACAGAGGTGGCATGCTGGCCCAGCGCCGAGCCAGGACGGGCGTTGCCGGCTCTGCCTGGGGACATGGCGCTGATGGAGCCACGCTGCCGACCGTTGCCCTGATGACTTGGTGCCGAGGATCTCCTTCCCAGAGCGGAGGAAGTCGATGCCAGGACTCGACTGAGACCAAAGGTGGCTACGGACTCCAAGTTGGGACTGCGGACAGGTAGACCGCCTGCGTCGGACATGGACGTGACGGACGGCGGCGCGGTGCTTGATGGATCGAAGATGGCGGTGGAGACGGGAGGGGGCAGTTGCTCGAAGAAGCGGACGATGAATGCATACTCGGAGCAGGCGTTGTCGAAGAGGACGAGGGTGAGGGAGCGGAAGAGCAGCTCCGGTGATGCTCTCTGGAAGGGAGACCTGTCAGCGCCGTGCAAGCAAGCTGAAGGCTGTGTGAGTAACTCACCACGGAGGCATCGTCCGCTTGATAGGCCAGGAGTACCAGTGGCCCGTTGAACTTGGCACAGGATAACCTCGTTGCGTCCCACTGGAGCCATGGATCGTTGGTGCCTGTTGCTGCTGCGTCCTTGTCCTGGTTTGCATTGCTGCGGGACAGGAATGCGACGGCCGTGGCTCCGAAGCCGGCAGCTGGCACTTCTTCTCCCATGAGGACGTTGTTGACGTCGTGGGCGGTGCTGCGGTTGCGTATGGCTGTGAGCGCGCGGGTATATCTGCGGAAGCCCGTTTCAAAGTAGAGACGGGCTGCGGCGACGTAGGCGCGTTGTACGTCGATGCTGACGCGGCTGGCGTGTCGAGCCAGAAAGGCGTAGAGCGGGCGGTAGTGCTGGGCGAGCAGGACGGATGACTGGAGCACCTGGAGGTTCGTGGTCACGCTTGACCGGATGCTGTTGAGGGGGGCGAGCAGCGCTGGACGAATCTTGGTTGCGGCCATGAGGCGGCATCCCTCTGCGACGTCGCGGGCCTGCTTGACTGCCTTGATGTCGGTGCGAGGTGTGGAAGCGGTGGCCGCCTGCCCCAAGACGGGACTTGGCAGCGCTGAGGCGGAGGCGGAGGCGGAGGCGGAGGCGGAGGCTGCGGCTGCGGCTGCGTCTGCGCCCAGGCTCGAGGCTGCGGTGGCGGCGAGGACGTGCTCGAGCTCGCCCATGGCGGCTGGCCAGCTTGCGTCTGGCTCGGTGTCGAAGATGAGGTTGACGAGACTCGGCCGCAGCGTGATGGTCGCGAGCAGGTCGGACAGCGGCCGCTCGAGCTGCGCGCGCGCCTGGAGCCGGCTGTCAATGTTGTTGGACCGACGCTGGAGATTCGAGATGTGCGTCGACACCGACTCGAGGTCGCGCTGGAACGTCGAGAGGAAGTCCTCGAGCGCGTCGAGCAGCGACGTCGACGCATTGACCTGGTCGTGGAGCGCCAGCCAGCCGGGCGCGCGCTCGACGAGCGCAGCATGGAGGCCGTCCCGGTCGCGCGCTGTCGCTGATGCTGACGCCGCCATGGCGAGTGTCGATGCTGGCGAGGACCACGTCGTCGTCGTCGTCGTCGAGGAGGACGTCGTCGTTGTCAGGCTGAGAGGGGAGGAGGTCGGTGCGGGCGTGGGTGGTGACTGGTGACCTTCGTGCCCTTGCCAGAGCCGACGGGGGAGCCGGTGCCTCCCCTCTCCTTGACGTATCCATGCGCTCAGCGGCACAGCCAGGCGTCCTCCACGACGACGACCACCATCACCCTCAACACCACTGCCGGCGATGTCGACAGCAGCGCGTCTCACACGCGCGGCGGCGCAGCGTCGTCTGCCAGCCGCGACACTGACGGCGGCGGCAGCATCGACGACGACACCGCCGACGGCACTGCTCCACCGCCGACTGTCCTCGTCGGCCGCTCCCTTCCGCCTCGGCGTCGGCATCGGCATCGCGCCACGGCCCTCGCCGCCGCTGGCCAGGCTCGGCGGCGGCACGACGACGGCGTACCAGCAGGCGCAGGCCAGGACCATCTCCTTCTCATCCGTGCCCAGAGTCGCATTCCGCGTCTTCAGAGTGCCCGCCTACGCAGGAGGAGCCGCCGCCGGGGTCTTTGCCTACACAAGCTACAAGGTCGACGGTGAGTCGCCACGCTCTCGCTCGCACCCAGACAGCTGCATCTGACTCTCTCCTTCGCCCTCCCCAGAGCTGCGAGGCTACATGGGCGACAAGCTCTCCAAGACGGGCGACGCCCTCCTCGATGCCTACGACTCGGTCAACCGAGTCGGCGCCAAGGCCTACGCTGCAGCACAGACCAACCTCGAACGGCTCCAAGAACAGTTTGAAGAGCTGGAACTGCCAGAGATCAAGGCACCCGCCTTCTTCCAGAACTTTGTCGACCGCGTCAGGCAGCGGGCAGCTGCCTCGGGCACGGATGAGGACGATGGCGGCGACGGTGGAGGATCCCGTCCCGGTGGCGGTGGCGAGGACGGGGGCGGCGGAGGCGGAGCGGGCGGACCCGTCGCCGCCTTGGCTGCCTCCATCTTTGGCACCAGCGGCGAGATCAACCAGCCGACCGAGGAGAATGAAGACACTCGAGCCCCTGTCAACACGTCGGAAGAGCTCATGATGCTCACCCGCAAGCTCATCGAGGTCAGAAACATCCTCAAGGAGATCGACCACGAAGACGACAACCTCACTCTTCCCTCCATCGTCGTCATCGGCAGCCAGAGCAGCGGCAAGAGCTCAGTGCTCGAGGCCATCGTCGGCCACGAGTTCCTGCCCAAGGGCAACAACATGGTCACCCGTCGGCCCATCGAGCTCACCTTGATCCACACCGACATGGAGCCAGTCCAAACCACGGGTCGCGGACGTGGCAAGGGTGGCAACGTCGTCGAATACGGAGAATTCCCCGGTCTCGGCATGGGCCGCATCACCGACTTCAAGCAGATTCAAAAGGTGCTCTACGACCTCAACATGGCCGTCCCAGAGTCGGAATGCGTCTCCAACGAACCCATCGAGCTTCGAATCCACTCGCCGCATGTTCCCGACCTGACGCTCATCGACCTTCCCGGCTACGTGCAAATCAGCTCCATCGACCAACCCGAAGAGCTTCGAGGCAAGATTGAAAAACTATGCGAGAAGTACATCCAACCACCCAACGTCATTCTCGCCGTCTGCGCAGCCGACGTCGACTTGGCGAACAGTCCGGCCCTGCGGGCCAGTCGCAAGGTCGACCAGCTCGGTCTCCGCACCATTGGCGTCATCACCAAGATGGATCTCGTCGACCCAGAGGTAGGCGCGGCCATCCTCACCAACAACCGCTACCCCTTGGCGCTCGGATATGTCGGCGTCGTCTGCAAGCACAAGGCATCCCGCTCCGATGTCGGACACGAAGATGCAGGCGACGGCAACATCACTGGCGCAATCCTGCGACAGGAGCAAGACTACTTTGACACTCATCGCCACCACTTCCGGGCTCCGACACGGGGAAGAAATGCTGGCGTCGAGCCCATGCTGGGTACAGACACCCTCCGGAGGCGCTTAATGACGGTTCTCGAAGAGAGCATGGGCTCCTCGCTTCACGGCATTGCCAATGCAGTCCAAGTTGAACTGGAAGAGGCAAGCTATCAGTTCAAGGTACAATACAACGACCGCGCCATCAGCGCAGAATCATATCTGGCCGAAACCATGGACGAGCTCAAGCTCCGATTCAAGGAGTTTGCGGACAGCTTCGGCAAGCCGCAGGTGCGCTCGCTTCTCAAGGACGCGCTCGACCAGCGCGTGATGGACATCCTCGCGCAAATGTACTGGGACGAACCACGCATCGGCGAGCTTGCCCAACTGGCGGATCAGCGTAGGGTAACGCCTGAAGACCTGGACAGGTTCTGGCAATACAAGCTTGACGCCAGCACCTCTGGGCTGACCAAGGCGGGCGTCGGCCGACTCAGCACGCAGATTGTCGTCGACGAGCTCCGTCGTCGACTCGAAAGCATCGCCCAAACGGAACCGTTGAACCACCATTCGGATGCTCAAGAGCGGATCCTCGCATACGGAACGGCCATCCTGCGCGATCGGTTCGGTCTCACCGCTGACCAGGTCGAGAACTGCGTCAAGCCGTTCAAGTACGAGGTCGAGGTCGAGCCCAGGGAATGGGAGGCCGGCCGCGAGCGCAGCCTGGCCTTGTTCGAGCGCGAGCTCAAGATGTGTGACGAGGCACTGTCTGGCATTCGCAAAGCCGTGGGCGGGCGTCGTCTGCGTGGAGCCGTCGAGTACGTCACCTACCTTGAAGAGCGGGCGAAGCGGCGAGCGCAAGCACGTCTCCGTGGCGCCTCGGCGGAAGAGCAGTCGTCCGAAGAGGAGGGTGACGACGCGAACGACTTGCGCAGACCCGACTACAACCCGGCCATGCTGAACGAGGCTCGTCGCGCGATGGACCTCTCGCTTCGGTCAAACGTGCTCCGTATGCGAATCGCGGCGCTCAAGAGCAGACGATGCAAGGCTGGCCCAGAGCAGAAGGCGTTCTGCCCCGAGGCTTTCATGAATGTGGTCGCAGACA
This sequence comes from Salmacisia buchloeana, assembly GCA_029952725.1. Classification (NCBI taxonomy): domain Eukaryota; kingdom Fungi; phylum Basidiomycota; class Exobasidiomycetes; order Tilletiales; family Tilletiaceae; genus Salmacisia; species Salmacisia buchloeana. Next base: position 867,135 of record CP124189.1, read on the forward strand.
AGCTCACGTACACGGCGGTCATGTTCATCAACATTGAGATGCTCACCGAGTTCTTCTATCAAGTGAGTTGGCTGCCGGCCTACGTACCATCGTGGATCTCGAAACTGATCGCCCCTCCTCGTCTGCAGTTTCCTCGCGAGATCGATACGCGACTCGTACAAGGCATGGAGAAGGCCGACATGGCCAAGTTTGCAAGAGAGAATCCTAGCGTGCGGGCTCACCTCGACCTTCAGGAGCGGAAGGAGAAGCTGGAAATGGTGCGTCACTCCGCCGTTCGCGACGCTGCCAATACCCCGAAGCCTTACTAACCGTGCTCCGTGATGCGCCCTGACAGGTCATGGACAAACTGGACAGCCTCGTCAAGCTCTACCAAGAGCGCCAAGCACCTCGACGCGAGTCGAAGTGGAGCCTCTTCTGAACCCGTTCGCGTACTCCCTCAAAGCCGGACCACTCCTCCTCTCCATACACGAAACCGATACCCTCGCCTGAAAAGCGGTCTTTGAGATTCAAAGCCGAACGACGTCCCATTCAGCTACTTGTACATATCAGACGGCCAGCGCCAGCCTTGATGCTGGTGATGTACGATACAACCACCCCTTCTCAGATGTCTTGTGCTTGACGCGTGACGTGCAGGGTCTTCATTCAACAGCCCTTTCAAGTTGAGTCGATGAGGACTGCCTCCATTGCCACAGACGCCAGCGGCGCAGTCTAATGCGCGACGTTCTTCGTGAGGCCGATGGACTTGGCTTTGCGCAGGGCTCTCCGCCGTCCAAGCTGACAGGATCATGAGAAGGATGGTAAGTGATCTGTCCGCAAAGCAAAGGCGAACCCATACGGCAACTCACCTTCTCCTGCATCGCCTGAGCGCGCGCCTTCTCGATGGCCTTGTTTTGACGCTCCTTGATGATCTCTCTTCGTCTGTGATAGGGGTGTAGGAGGAAGAAACGACGGAAGAGAGCGGGCATCAAGTCGTCAGAGACGTTCAGGACTGCGAAGCGGTACGGCCCCTTGCCCTCCTCTACTCACTTTGTCAGCTCGTCCGCGCGCCGCTGCTTCAGCTCGCGCTCCTTGGCCTTGGCCGTCTCCTTCTGCTTGCGAACCTCTTCCCGTGCTGCCCAAGAAGTCTTCCTCTTCACGCCAGAGATGATGTCGGTCTGACGGATGGGTGCTTGGGCTTGGACTGGAGTTGGTCCTTGAGATGGTGCTGCTGATGACGAGCCCGTCATGATTGCTTGCTTCTGGACTCGAGGCTTGCTTGGAAATGTGTGGCCCGCGTTGCCGTGGTCGCTGCGCTTGTCGAGGTTGAGACTGGTGTCGATGTAGAGAAGTGAGGTAGTTGATGGTGGTGGTCGTGGTAGACGATCCGCGCCGTGGCGAAGGGGAGCATGAAGATGCTCCGTGGCGTGCGAAACTAGGCGCCGCACTTCCGTGGTCCCTTCCGCCCTTGTCCAGGTCGATGAACGTACTGAGAGCCATGCAAACTGCTGATGCGTTGAGATGGGAAACAGAACGGATTGAAGGACAACAGGGGTGAGAACCAGGATGTTCAGAATACATAGATGGCGCTTTGGCCGGTGCGGATAGGTGGAAGAGGGAAGGCGTAGAAGCACGAGTACCAGCGGAGCCTCACGGCTGTCCGTAGTCGCAAGCGTCCCAGCCGCTCTGATAGTCGGCGTGCTCGGGCGCTTCGTACCCGTCACCTTGTCCAGCGCTCGAAGGCGGCGGCATATAGCCGTACGGTCGCAGATGTGCATATTCGTCTTCCGCTGATTCGTCTGCGCTAAAGCCGAGCGACCGGCGCGCCTCCTCCAGCTTGGGCCGAACCCACATGCTCCCACTCATTGCGATAGCTTTGAGAACGGCGGCTTGAGCAACGTCCATGAGGAGAGGAAGCTGTTCTGCGGTGGTGCCTGATCCTTGAGCGTTAGTCGATGTGTCGTTCTTCGGCTTCAGGTCGAAGTCCGACGATCGCTGTGACGACGACATAGCTGCCTCATTGTCCTCTGCATCGACCTTGCGTAAGGGCACCTGCACCGCAGGGTTGTCCTTGTCTCCCTTCCCGCCGGACCCGCCGCCGAATGACCTGCTCAGCCCGCCAAATGGAGCAGGCGTGCGCATGCGCTCGCCTTCAAGCTCGCGTGCGAGTGCCAGGCCTTCTAGCTCGGCTTCCCAGCCTCGCTCAGCAGGCGACGGTGTGACGCAGCGAGCAAGGACGAACTGCAATAGCTTGGGTGCCTCTTGGTGGAAGCGGTGCAAAACACGTGCCGCAGGAGACAAGGGCGAGTCGGGTGCTTGAGCATTTGCGTAGGCATTGGTGTCCGAGGAAGAGACTCTTGCCTCCGTCGAAGCTACTGAGCTTGAAGTTGCGTCGTCCTTGCCACGCTGCATCTCGGCAAGCACCGCGGCACGATGCTTGAAAAATGCACGCTGGCCGGCGCCTAGCAATACCTCGCGCACTTCGAGATCCGGCATGCCATCGCGCAAGGCGAAAGCGCGGATGAGGTTGCATCCTAGCGCCCAGAGGTCACCCGAAGGTCCCATCATGCGCCCTCCTCCACCGCCATTCTGGCTGCACTGAGACCAGGGTGGTAGACTGGCTTCAGGCGGCGTCCAGTCGTACGAGATGAGGCGCACAAGGTGCTCCTCGTCATCTTCATCGTCTTCGGAGGCCTCGGCCTCGTCATCGGCGTGTGAGGAGGGTTCACGAGTATTGGCCCGGCCGACGCCGCCTTGGTCCATAGATAAGCCGTTGTTCCCATGATCACATTCGTGTGCAGCAGCAGGGAAGGAGGTCTCGACGATCAAGCCCCCGTCTTTTCCGAGTCCCTTGTGCGCCGGCGCTTGCAGGGCTCCTGCAACGAACGACGGCACCGAGGAACCACTTTGACTTGATGGGGAGGGCGAGGCTCGTTCAGAGGATGAAGATGGTGGAGGCGTGGGTACCGAAAAGTCTGCAGTCTTCGCCGTGCCTTTCACCGCGTGCTCGAGCTCCACCCTACGCTCGCCTGGCGATGTGGACGGGGACAGCACCGCCAGCTTAGCATGGCCACCGCTTTCTGGCCCACGACGGGATGATGGCCGACTGCCGCCTTTCCGTCGACTGCGTGATTCACGATTTTGATGATGCCCTTGGTGTCCGTGACTGTGATGCGGCGTGACGCTGACGCCGTTCTGATGGTGATGATGATGACGTTTCCTTCGGGGCTTGCGAAAGACATTTGCGTTCTCGTAGTCGATGACGACGAGGCGTCCCTTCACATCGAACATCAGATTCTCCAGCTTGACGTCGCCGTGTAGCCAACCGGCGTTGTGAAATCGTGCAAGGGCGCGAAGTGCCTGCACGAAGACGAGGGCGACGACTGGGTAAAGCTCGTACTCCTCGCAACCGACGAGCACGAAGAAGGCCTCTTCAGGGTAGTCTTCTTCGAGACGAACATACTTGCCGTCTTCAGTGCGCAGCAACCGGCTGACCGTTGACCGATGCGGATTGAGCGTCTGCGCCTTCTGGATCTCCGAGATGATGTCCTCTACGTACGTCTCCTGCATCGATCGAATCAGTTCGCGAGAGTAGTAGGCAGCTTCGGCTTCGGCACTTGACTCGAAGCTCATCCCTGAACTGTTTGAGGTGGAGAAAGCCGACGAGGTGGGTTCGGGCAGCGCGCCGCCGGCGCGTAACTTGGCTTCGACACTCTTGATCTCCATCGCCGCGTAGAAGTTGCCATGACTATCCATCGCCCAGCGCCGTAACTTGGCCGCAGACGAGACACGATTGTCAGGTGTGGTGATCAGGTAGGTGACGATGTTCGGGCCCCGGTCAGGCTGCTCCGAATCATCATGCTCGGGCGAGCAATCTTGAGTGCCGTTCAAGTTGACGCCTAGCGACGTGTCGTTCGTCCCATGCGCGAAATGTTCTGGTCGCCGCCGTGGCACATCCGGTCCATTGAATATGCGCACACTCAGTCCGTCCTGTACCGCACCCTCGACGAAGGGTCCGTCTTCGTCGTAAAGCGTGCCCTCAACCGCTACGGAGGGACATCTAGCCGCAGCCGTGAGGATTGTCCGCTTCGGTCGTCGTCTAGCCGACGAGGATCCTTTGGCCGGCCCATTTGTTTGGCCTCGCGATGTACCGTGGTGATGGTCACGCTTCTCCCGCTTGGCATGGAACGGGTGGGACGACGGTCGGGTTGTGCTTTGTTCCGTCCCCGTTTCTGCCGAATGACTTGGTGGCTGGGACAGCTGGGAGCGCTTGCGACCAGGATCCGCGGTGAGGGAAAGCTTTCGCGCCGCGGGCGTGCGATCTGCGCGCACTGTCTGCGTGGACGCGGTTCGGTCTGCATGTGGCCCACGAGCAGTTGTGGAAGGAGAGGATGGTGAGACGTTGGTACTGAGGGGTGTCATGGTAACCTTGGGAGACCCGCCGGCCGAGCCAAATGATACTGTTGAGGTGGAGCTGGTGTGCGAAGTCTTGTAATGATGATCGTCGGCGGAACGAGCGGTGCTGTGAGGCAGGATTTGAGAAAGTGGCGCCAGGGACTGTCTGCGCTCCCTGGGAGTGTGGTAACCACTAGAGCTAGCAGGCGAGCCCGAGTGTGCGCTTCGAGGCGTGTGGATCCCGATGACCGTCTCGTGTCGGAGAAAGGCAGCTTCAGGACCATTGGACGAGTACCTGCGTTCGCGTATGTGCGGCGAAGGGGAGAAGGGTGCTGGCGAATTTGACCGTGAAGACGTCTTCTCCAGGATGGTACTTGTGCTCGTGCTGGAGAGGAGCCGAGCGCGACGTGTGAGCCGGCGCTGCACGGAGAAGACATCGTCGCCACTTCGATGTCCACCCGCTGCGGAAGACTGAGAATTTGACAGTCTGCGACCGATGTGTTGGTGATCGTCCTCTTCCTCGTCGTCTGAGCTGAAAACGGCGGCGTGCTTGACATACTCGTCGTCGGACTCGGAGCGCTCCGAGTCGGACGAAGACGAAGAGCCGCTGCCGCTGCTACTACTACTGCTGCTGCTGCTGCTAGATATACTTGGTGATGAGCGACAGTCGGTGACTGCGCTGGCGACGCCGCGTGGCTGCCAACCGAGCTGGAGGCTCGAGTCGCGATCGTAGCGGTGCCATCGCTCCCAGTCCTTTCCGAGGAAGAGAACGGCCGTCCTTGTAGGTACGGACGAGGCTGCGATAGGCGTAGCAAGGTTGGACGAGCCGATGAGAGGCTTGTCTTGCTTACTGGCAAGGGCAGCTTGGGCGGCAGCCGTGTATGGCAGGCCCGACTTTTGAGGCGACTGCCTGTTCAACCTCGACTTGTTCAGCGCGCTCGATGCCGAGGACGCTGGATCTTGATTCTTGTTCGCATCACTGATGGCGCTGTTGGGGCCCGTCGGTGCAGAGGCTGGCGATGCCATCTTGAGCCCGGCGAGATTGCAATCTCACCTTGCGTCGACCCGGCGAGGAGATGAGATGCCCTTGAACGCCGTCAGCGGCTTCTGCGTTCCTCTGGTGACGGGAGAAGAGACGACCGGGTTCACTGCGCCTTGCACGCCAGCATGAAGGGTTGACGGGGTGCTGGAAGAGCGGCCGAGGTGTCTGGTGAGCACCCGCCCGGCTGCCCGCCTCGACGCCTGCAAGTTGGAGCAACACGGTGCGCGATGAGTGCGCGCCTCGACGACACCGGCGCGTGCGGCAGCGTGCTCACCTGTGAGGACTACGCGGGACTATGGCCGCCAGGGTACAGATGCGAGTCGGAGCTGGAGCTGGGGATGGTCGTGGTCGTGCTGATGGTGAGGCCGTGGTCGTGGGCAGCGTCAGGACCGAGCGGGCGGGCTGCCGTCCTGCGGGAGCGGTGTTGTTCTGAGGGTGGGACCACGTGAGCTCGGCTCGGCGTCCTTCCTGGTCAGTGCACGTCCCCCTCATCTTCCATGACGACGACGACGACGACGAGCATGGCATCGACACAGCCAGCTCCTTCCCTGCCACGCGGATGGCACGAGCCGGCCTGGGGCCTCCGCGGCCACGGCCCCGTCCACGACGAGGACTCCATGCGCAGCAGCGACAACGCGGTCGCGGTGACAGACTGGCTCTGCTTCGGAAGCCCAGCTGCCCTGCCCACAGCCCTGGACGGCGACCTCGAGATCCTCTGCAAGCAAGCTGACGGCCTGCCCCCTCGAGCTCAAGCCTGGCTTGATGCCTCCCAGCCCCCGCTGAATACCCTCCCGCTCAAGCCCTACACCCTCATCTTTCCCTACGCCCTCTCGTACAGCGCGCCCAACACTGACGAGGACAAGCACGAGCCCATCCTTCACCTCCTCCTCGGGCGCAAGCGACGCGGAAAGGGCCAAGGCATCCTGGTCAACGGCTTCGGCGGCAAGCCAAAACGAGTGACCGAGCGAAGGAGCGGTGACGCTCAGCTCGAATCGCCGCTTGCCTGCGTGCTGCGCGAGCTCCACGAGGAGACTCGTCTAGATCTCGTCCAACAAGGATATGGCGGACAAGCAGTGCACCACGGTACGCTGCTCATCCACGCCGTCGATGACGAAGAGGCCAGCACGGACACCGCGTCGAGACGGCACGAAGGAGGCGGTCAATTCTTTCCAACCACCGAGCGTGCCCTGCTACACATCTTCTCCGTCCGTCTGCCGCTCGGCCTTCTCTTAGACGCCCACAAGTAAGAGAGGCTTCCCCCTCGTCCTCACCTGTCAACATGCTGACAACCATCATCTTCGCGACCTGCAGGACAGAGGAGATGACACCTTTGCTCACAACCCTGCCTCATGCACCCTTATGCAGCATGCCTCCCGAAGCACCTCTCCTCCTCACCCTCCTCTTTGCTTCTTGTCAGCCACAGTCACTACAGCGCGTCCAGGGCTTTGGCCTCGCAACAAGCCCGGTCCCTGCGCCGCATGCCAGAATCAAGCGTATCCGACTTCGGGCACGAATCGATTATGTGGGATCCGAGCTCGTTGCTACACCTGCTCCCTTCATCGATAGCGCCGACAACGGCCAAGCGTCGGCGCGTGAAACAGAGATGAGGAGGCGGAGACCACATCGGTGGAGGGCCGAGGTCGCGCTGGCGCTCCTTGAGCCCTCCGGTCTGGCTCCAGGTGCTCGATCGCCGCTCACGACTCGAAGCGACGCGACCTCACCACCCTTCAAACGGTCGGCGCAATGCAGGTATCCATGATGGCAACATCTTACAAGCAGAAGAAGGATGCCCAAGCGCGGTGCGGAGTTGCAGGTGGCTGAAAGAAAGGATGAGGAGAAGATGCGCCAAAGATGGAACGGAAAGATGAACCCGAGGCTACAATCGACAATCAGGAGGCACTACCTGTCGGTGTATGGACCGGTACGCACTGGCTAGCTGGCAAGGGTGACATTGCCGTATGGGGGGAAGGCGAACGACTGGGCCTCACGTGGCGACGTGTAAGCGCGATCGTGACGCAAGATTAAGACGGCCGGAGGAGAAACGACGGCGAGTCGAACGGGGCGGCTGGCGGTTGAATATGCCCTTCAAGAGTCCCGAACGACGCGGTCGATACAGCGTGCCACGTAGCTGTCATATCAAAGCGCGAGCCGTAGTGTAAGCGTGAGTAAGGAAAATGCAAGAGGACCACTGCGTCCACTTACTCGATGTTGTGCGTGTTCAACCCAGCCATGCTGATCCGCGAATTGGACGTGAGGTAGATGTGGAACTCGTTCACCAGTCGGCCGCACTGCTTCTCCGACAGGCCGAGGAACGAGAACATGCCTGTGACGACCAGAGACGGAGGGCATAGTCAGCGTAAGCACTCAAGAGCCTGGAACGCGTGCTGACGGCCACAGACGCGTCAAAGGGTGTCCCTCTGCTCACCAATTTGCTTGACAACGTGATCCCAGCTGCCAGGTGTCTTGAGCTCGTTCGTCAAGATCTCGAACAAGCGCTGACGCATATCGATGATGCGCCAGGCCATCGCCTTGACGTCGACGCGCCACTGGTTCCACAGCGTGACATCGTTGAGGATGAGGCTGACGATACGCGCGCCAAAAGCGGGCGGGTTCGAAATCTCGCTGCGCTGGATCACGCTCAGTTGCGACGTGACCGCCTGGGCCTGGGTCGGGCTAGCCGAGACGACGTGGAGCGCGCCAATCCGCTCGCCGTACAGACCCGCATTCTTCGCAAAAGATTGGCAGATGAGGAGCGGAATCGAGCGCCGGTCAACAAAGTGCCGGACCGAGTACGCGTCCTTGTCGAGATCACCAGAGGCAAAGCCCTGGTAAGCGCAGTCGAAGAAGGCGAAGTGGCCCTTCTCAACGAAGATGTCGGCGATTGCACTCCACTGCTCCTTGCTCGGGTCCACGCCGGTCGGGTTGTGCGCGCACGCGTGCAACAGGAAGACGGAGCCGTTCTTGGCTTGCCGGAGCGCATTCGTGAACCCGTCAAAGTCGAGCGCAATCCGTTTTGAGTCGTACTGGCGTGTGATCAGATTGTCAGATCACCATGGACGCGTCTTTTGAGGACCTCTGACAACTCACGTAAGGGTAGTCGACGGGCTTGATGCCAATCGAGTTGAAGATTGCCTTGTGATTTGCCCACGTCGGATTGCTGATGTAGATCTCCTTGGAGCCACCGAACTTGCCAAAGTCGTAGAACTTGGCTAGGAAAACGGCGCCGAGGTGGTTTGCACCTGTACCAGAGATGGTCTGCGCGGAAGAAATGCGATTCTCCAGCATGGCCGGGGACGAAGGGCCCAGGATGAGCTTGGCGGCGGAGGCGGTGAACTCGGCGAGGCCAGTAATGGAGAGGTACTCGTGGTCGATTGTGTCATCGGAGAGGATACGGGCCTTGGCCTGGAAGCGGATGATTGTCGTGTGAGCACTCCAGGCATGCTCCATGAATCAAATGGTCGCGTCGTTCACGGCCAAACTCACCTGCTTGACAGAGGGCAGCACCCATGGCTTGCCAAAGTCGTCGCGGTACGCGCCGACGCCGAGGTTGACCTTCTCCTTGTGCGTGTCCGCCTTGTAGGAGGCCGTCAGCTTGAAGATGCTGTGGTCGCGTCAGCGATAAGGTCGTCATTTCCGTCATCATCGTACACCGACAACGCGTGCACGCCTCAAGCGCGATGAGAGAGTGAGTCGGGACAGGGAAAGTGAAGAAGTAGAAAGAGCGTCTGATGAGCTTCGATCCTTCGTGAGAGCGACGGGAGTATGATGGTGGTCAGGTCACGCACGCATCTGGGGTGCTTGAGGCACCGACGACCACACGTCCGCGGCCTCTGCTTTGGACGGCGCACAAGATGGGAAAGGCGATGATTCGGGCGGCACACACCAGATGTGCGCATTGGCGGCGAGATCGAGGTGACGGTCGAGATCGAGATGGGACGCGGCACGAAGCGAATGCAGCACGCAGCGGACGAAGATGTTGCGAGAGCAGCAAGCCGGGCAAAGACGAGGCAGATGCGTGATCAGCACTCCATCTGAAGCAGGCCAGCCAGCCAACGGCAAAGACCAACTTACTTGGCACGGGCGCAGCTGGACCCGCGGCAGCGAGGTGCTTGTTGATAGAAGCAAGCCGTTCGGCCATGTTGTGGTATGCTACTGACCTCTGGTGTCTTGACAGAGCGCCAATAGATGGGACCGCCGTCGATGCTTGAGAGCAGCGTCGCAGAGAGGGGAGCCTGCTTGCTGATCAGGAAATGGCGTGGTGGGGGGTGATGGTGGTCGTCCTGGAGGAGGTCGGGGTTGCCCAGCGCCGCGGTTAATAACGATGCTGACGGCGGGCGGGTACAGGGCAAAGCTCACGCTCGACCTGAGCACGCTCAATGAGAGACCCACTGCTCCGTCTTAACGCTCCAGCACACACACGGGCAGGGCTGGAGGGCGGAGGCACAGGGCCATGGCCGTGATAAGATGCTCCCCTCATTCCTGGCTTCTTTCCTTGCTTGCCCGGGTCCTTGCCGTTGGTCATCCATACGAGGACGAGGGAGAGCATCACCCAGGTTCGCCCCGCCCCGGCTTTCAGCAGCGACTTGTACTGTACGTAGACTGTAATTCAGTCCGATGGCAAAGCCATGCAATGCTGAGCAAGCCTTGCTCGTGTGCCACTGGACCAGGCGTTCGCAGTCGTCACCATCGGCTCCTCCCCAGTCTCCAGTGTCCGGGGCGCACTGCGAAGACTAGCCGGCTGCATCTGAATACGAAAGAGCATGCACATCAGCTTCTGACCCGGTAAAGCTCACGCTACGGCGCACTCACTCTGGCCACCGCAGCGCCGCGGGCACCGCTATCGTTCCCGGCCTTGGAAGTGGGGGTGCGCGACGGGCGACGGGCGACGCAACTGCCGAAGAACGAACCATGACCACATCGTTCAGCACCCGGGATGCCTTGCCCTCCCAGCGAACGGACGAGTCGAGCCGGCGGTTTCTCTCTCGACCGTGAGCCAGGCTGCCGGCCCACGTCGCCGCTGACCTTGAGCGCAAGAGACCGTGGCCTTGCCGACTTGCTGGACTCGCCATGGGGCCTGGGCGTGGAGGCTCTGTGGGAGTCGTCCTCATGATGGTGCCCGTCCCCGGGGGGGGGGGGGGGGGGGGGGGGGGGGGCGCGTGTGCGTCCGCCATCCGGCCCGACGCTCCGAAGACTATAATCATGACCGGCGGCTACCGCGTCCTGCTCATCTTGCTTAACCCTCGTCGCCCAAAGCAGCGCCGAGGATGAGCAGGACAACCATCTCGACTGGTCAGCACAGGTGGCTGACCTGGCACTGCGACAAGGATGCTGCGGCGGAGTGCCTCGAGCGCGGCAGCGCACATCCTTCGGCCCGCGCTATGGTTCTGCTCCTGCTGGAGCAGGACCATTCACGCCAGCGCTCGCCTGCAGGCATCACCATCCTCCTCGCGGTCGACAGAGGTCAAGGCAGCTGCTCCGTCTTCCCCATCAGTCTCTCCGCCGCCTCGCGAGGTCACGATACCGGCCCCGCGAGCGCACGTCAACGACCCCAAGTCGTTCTTTCAAGCCATCTCTCGCGGCCCGCGCCGCGCCCTGCACGACAATACCGCTGCGTTGAGTGCACTAGGAGACAGTTGGGAAGACATGTGGTCCAAGGTGCTCGGGGGCCGTCCACGACCGGGAGGTGCGTCCACCCCAAGCTCACACCCCTCAACAGACAAGGCTCTACCACGCGGTGCTCGACAAGCACCAGGCTCACCGCGCGTAGGCAAGCAGATCAATCGTGACTTGAGGACTGGCGGTGTTCCTGTCAAGGATCGCAGGTGAGCATTGGCATCATCAGCCGGCCCTGGTGGTATGCTCACTCTCAATGCCTGTTGGTCCCGTAGATATATACTCTGGGCGCTGGAGAAGTACCGACAAGGCTATGACCCAGCAGCATTTGCGATCAAGCCCAAGCCAAAGAAGAAGATACGCGGGTACGTGGCTCACGCATGCTCGCTTCCTAACCGCCTTCTCATTGCTCACCATCGTCTTCGCGTTCCTTGCACAGCTGGGGCCCTCGAGTTCAGAATGGCGTTCGCGTCCGTGGTCGCAGACGACCTGGAGAAAGGTAGGCGGAAGGACTGCCGTTCAATACCACGGCTACCAATACCTCGCTTCGCTCGAATCAGCAGCTCATCGTCGTGGCACGCCGCAGTCGTTCGTCCGACTTGTACTTGCATTGTGTAAGCTGTGAGAGCAGTGGTGCGAACATAAGACCTCGAGTCCTTCCAGTCATCCGAGAGTCAAGCCGTATCGGCAAGGCGGGCCGGGGCCCGATGTCCCACATACGCGAGCCAGGCGCGAGAGCAACAGTGTGACTGATGGCAGCGGGGGGGTGAGCACCTTCTCATGGCGGGTGCGCGCGCGCGACGAGCAAGGTCCACGCTGGTGCTCCCGACGTCCATCATCCCCCACCCCCTCACCCGTTAGTCAACTCGTCTGGACGACTCTTGCCAGCGCCATCGCCAGCGGGGCTTCTTCATATCAGCACAGACGGCGCCATCCATCGCCGTCGTCTCATCTCTGTGCTCTCGATCGCAGTCCCCGTCGACGTCCAGCCGGTCGGTCGGTGGTCACCTTCCCTCAGCACGCATCTTGCCGACACGGACGACGACCATCGTCTCAACGCGCTCAAGCACTGACGAGTCGAGCAGCACGCTCATACACACAGGCGCACGCCTAGCCAGTCAGTCTCTACCCAAGTTCGATCTCTTACCCCCGACGCTCTCTCCTCGGTGCTCGCTCACCGCACGCACAAGCTTGCTAGCCCACACTTCACGCCTTCGGGGGCAATGACGGACCATCACAACAACAACAGCAGCACTGCCCCGTCCAAGTCCAGCTCGGGCGGTGGCGGCAGGGCTGGTCATCGCCATTCCCACTCTCGTGGTGGCGGCGGCGGCGGAGGAGGAGGAGGCGGCGTCAATCGACGCAATTCGCAGCGGTCCAACAACAGCAACAGCAGCCCTGGCTCCGGTCCGGGTGCACCTGGCGGCGATCTCCAGCATCTGCTCCATGATCTCAAGTCTTCAGGTACAGTTGCCGTTCCAGGCGTGGGATCTGGAGTAGGCGGCCCCGGCGCCGGTGCGCAAGGCGATGTCAAGAGTGAACTCGCCGCCATTGGCAATCACCTTGCTGTCCAAGAGGAGCAGCTTCAACAGCAGCTACAGCAACAGCTCAATCTGTCGGGTACGGGTCCTGCCTCTCGACCAGCCCGTGGGGTACCTTACCCAGCCTCGACGAGAACGCCCCTACTTCCAACAACGCCATTGGTGGTACACCCAACGTCGCTCCACCCGGTGCCACTCATCGTCAGGGGGGCCCTCGCTTTGCTGGAAACGCCGCGTTCCAGTCTGCAGTCGCTCGTCACGCCGCGGCCGCCTCGGCGGCCAACAACGCTGTCGCAAATGACTCGGCAACGACGCGATCGGCTCTCAATCATCAGCGTCAGCTTAGTCTTCAAGGCAGGTTTGCCGACCTTGGTTACAATGTTACCAATGCCAACTTTCAACAGGGCATCCTCGGCGCCGGCAACGACTACGACAGTTTTGACGATGACCGCGCCACAACCGTTTCCTCCGATTTCGCCGGCAATGCCTCTTTTGATCCCACTCGCCGCTCATCACCTTCGGCTCCCACCAACAATTATCCTCATCGTCGGGCAGGATCCGATCTTAGTGGCCTCACTCCTACCCAGCGTTTGTCTTCTCCCGCCAGCGTGGGCGGCCCATATGCCAGCGGCGCTTCAGCTCACCCTGGGGCAGCCGCACAAGCTACGGCCGCCAACGTTGCTGCTCAACAAGCGCAGCACCAACAGCAACTTATTGCGGGTCAAATCGCAATCCAGCAGCAGATCGAGCTACTTCAGATGCAACAGCAACAGCTCCTTCAGCAGCAAATCCAGTTCAACCCTTCCTCAGCACTCGGTGGCAATAGGGCAGGTGCTGGAGTTGGTGCTACCGGTGGCAGTGGTACTTATGGCGGACCACCTCACAACTTGGGCACCCATGGGGCCGGCTCTGGTGGGCATCGCCGTATCCAAAGCCACGCGCCCAGCGCGGGTGGTGCTGCCAACTTCATGCCCAGCTTGAATCTCTACGGTTCCAACCAAGGCCTCAACTCGTCGTTTTCACAACTCAACACTAGTGGTGGCCACCATCAATCGCAGTCTTTCCAGCACCAACAGGTGCCCCGAGGACACGGCCGGCGCCACAGTGTCAACGTGGTCAACAAGTCGGCACAGCAGCAGCCGTCACCGAACCAAGAGCTTCAAAGTAGTGTCAGTCCCGTCTCGCCAGGTAACGCATTCGCCTTTGGTTCGCCGGGCGGCGCTGGAAGCAGTCCGGCCGACGCCAGTCATCAGGCCCTTACGACACGGCATCAAGTTGGGCACTTCTCGCACCCATCCGTTCAGCTCGCCGCCTTGTCGCCCGAATACCTTCTTGCTGCTGGCGGTCTCGTGTCATTGGGCAACCTTGGCCTCGGTTCAGGAGGTTTCAGCGAGCTTGCCTTGGCCGATGGCTTCACGTCCATGGGTGGAGGTGGGAGTGGTGGCCGTGGTGGCCATAATCGCAACGGTTCAGCCAGTTGGCGAATCAATGCCAACCAGAGCGGTCAAGTAGTAGACCTTGCACAAGCGCAGGCACAGCTTGCATCCTTGCACGCCTTTCGTCAACAGGCTGGCGGCGGTGGCGGACATGGCAAGAACACCTCAATGGGTGGCGGTTTCCTCGGCCAAGGCTTTGGCGGCGCCTTCCCCAGTCAAGGCAACTTTGGAGGCAACCATGCTGCTTCTCAACGCAAAGCCCTCTTCGGCTCGTACCTACCTCAAGCAGCGCTGCCGCCGCTCTTGGCGGCGGGAAAGCTAGTCGTCGGCATGCTCCGCATCAACAAGCGAAACCGTTCAGACGCCTATGTGTCTACCGAGGTCCTGGATTCCGACATCTTCATCTCCGGCTCCAAGGATCGCAATCGTGCCCTCGAGGGTGACCTTGTGGCAGTTGAACTCCTCGATCCAAACGAGGTCTGGTCCATCAAGAAGGAGAAGGAGGACAAGAAGAAGCGCAAGGAGGAGAGCGGAGCCGTTGTCGCACGAAAGCCAGACAAAGCCAAGGATGATCTCGAGGTCGAGGGAGCTCAGCTACGGCTGATCGAAGACGAGGAGGAGAATGACCAGACGCCGCCTGCCCTGGCAGGTCATGTCGTCGCCATCGTCGAGCGCACTCCAGGTCAACTCTTTTCTGGTACCCTTGGTCTGTTGCGGCCAAGCAGTGCTGCGACCAAGGAAAAGCAGCAGGCCGAGCGCGCTCTGCGCGAGGGTGGCGACGGAACTCAAGGACAGGAGCCACAGCCCAGGGTGAGTCTTTGAGACAGGGTTCCTGGCATTGAACATTGCTTGGCTGACCCATCTTTATCTTCTCAATCTCGCACGCAGCCCAAGATTGTGTGGTTTCGCCCCTCAGACAAGCGCGTTCCTCTCATTGCAATCCCTGCCGAGCAGGCGCCGTCGGACTTCTGGGACGAGGGCGGTCAGGAAAGCTACAACAATCGTCTCTTCGTCGCTTCCATCAAGCGCTGGCCCATCACCTCTCTGCATCCTTTCGGCACTCTTGTCGAAGAGATCGGTGTTATCGGCAACGTCGAAGCCGAAACTCAAGCCTTGCTCAAGGACAGTCTGGCTTCCGTCACCGAGGACTTCAGCGACAATGTGCTCAAATGCGTCCCGCCTCTGCCCTGGACGATTCCGGAGCGCGAGTACGAGCTCAGACGCGACTTTCGCGACGCGCGTGTCTTCACGATCGATCCAGAGACGGCCAAAGATCTCGATGACGCCGTCAGCATTCGCGAGCTTGACAACGGCTTGCTCGAGGTCGGCGTGCACATCGCTGATGTCTCGTACTTTGTCAAGACCGGAAGCGCGCTCGATCGCGATGCCAAAAAGCGCGGCACCTCGGTGTACCTCGTTCAGCGGGCTGTTCCGATGCTGCCACCGGCCCTGTCCGAAGAACTTTGCTCGCTGGTTCCGGGCGTGGAGCGGCTCGCCTTCTCGGCGGTATTCACCATGACCAAGGAGGCACGCGTGGTGGACACCTGGCACGGGCGTACCGTCATCCGCTCCTGCGCCAAGCTTGCCTATGCCGACGCGCAAGAGGCCATCGAGGGCCGAAGCGTGAACGAGTCAAAGATTTTGATGCGCACAAGTGAAGAGAAGACGACGACTGAGCCCGCAGAGATCAGTGCCGCAACCATCGCTGCAGACATCCGCCAGCTCCACGAGCTTGCCAAACAGATGCGCCAGCGGCGATTCGACAACGGCGCCCTACGCATCGACAATATCAAGCTCGCCTTCAAGCTTGACGAACACGGCCTTCCAACCGATGCAAACCCGTATAAGACCTTCGAGGCACATCAACTTATCGAGGAGTTCATGCTGCAAGCGAACATTTCAGTCGCTACCAAAATCGCTTCGGGCCTGCCGGAAACGGCGCTCCTACGCCGCCACGAGCGACCGATCGAGCGCCGTCTTCAAGGCTTCAAGGATCGGGCCAAGCGACTGGGCTACGATATCGACATTTCATCTGGCGGCACCCTGTTTGCAAGCCTGCGAGCCATCAAGGACATTAAGGACCGCGAGGCGCTCGAGACCTTGGCCACGAAGAGCATGGTCCGAGCCAAGTACTTCTGCACAGGTATGGTCGACATCGCGAAGTACGAACACTTCGCGCTGAATGTGCCGTTGTACACGCACTTCACCTCGCCCATCCGTCGGTACGCGGACCTGCTTGTCCACCGCCAACTGGACGCTATTCTCCAGAACCAGGCGGACAAGTTCAGCTTGGACCGAGAGACAGTGGCCAAGATCGCCCAACAATGCAACGTCAAGAGAGATGCGGCCAAGCTGGCTCAGGAACAAAGCGCGCACTTGTTCTTGTGCTTGCTCATACACGACTTGACCATGCGATACGGGCCAGTCATTCGGTATGTATGATGGCCCTTGCTCCAAGCCGCGCGTACTGACGATGACTATTCCTGCACAGAACGGCTACGGTCATCGGCGTGCTTGACGCGGCCTTTGATGTCGTAGTTCCCGAATTTGGCGTTGAGAAGCGCGTTCATCTTGACCAGATGCCCATCGAGGTGAGCACCTGGCTTCTTTTTCGGGTCACCGTCCTATACTGAGGCTTCGCGATTGGCGTCCTGCAGCATCACATACACGATGAGCGCCACAATCATCTCTCCATCTACTGGAAGGAGGGCGTCGACGTCCTGACGTGGCTGGCCGAGAATTCGGACGACGTCCACGTCAAGCGCGTGCGTGAGGCACAGCTGCACATGAAGAATATGGAGATGACCTCGCTCTCTCACGATGACGAGCAAGCCCTCTTTGAAGACGAGGAGGACGAGGCGCTGGTTGCGGCGCGTCGTGCCATGCTCAGTGGCGAGGACGCCAAGGACAGTGTGCAGCGCACCAAGAGCTTCCGCAAGGAGTCACTCAAGTTCGAAGGGATCCAGGACAATGTCGATGGTCACAAGATTCAGGTCGTCAAAGAGCTGGCCACGGTGCCAGTCATCATCACATCGGACATGACCAAGTCGCCGCCGGTGCTCAAGGTGAGAGTTCAGCGGCACGTCGATCCTTCCAGGCGCCACAGTTGCTGACAATGAACCGTTTCCAGGTCTTCGCGGTTAACCCATGGGGTCCAGGCGTGGGCGCTGCCCCGTGATCTCCTTCGCCTGACCCTGCAATCATGACCTCTTCTCTCCTCGCTGTGTCGGCGCCGTTCATTTCTGTCTCTCCCACCAATATGATGACCTTCTCCAAGCTCGTCGAGGCCGAGAGCGAGTTCATGGTATGGACGCGACGGGGTGTCGCTAAAGGCGCACAGACGAGCAGCAGCGACAACAACAACATCAGCAGCAGTGCCGCACCCAAGGCCTCGTTCCAGACGACCACCACCCACCTCCCTGGTACTCGACCCGCGCACATGGAAGGCCAATGACGCGTCGACGCAAGCAGCGCATGGACGATGTCGATCGCAGAGAAGGCGACGGCGACGAACATGCGCTCCTGAATGATACCGCACCGCCTCAGCTCGAGCCCAGCTCCAAACGGCCCCGTCTCACCGCCAAGCCCACAACGTCGAGCCCTGCGCAGGCCCACCTCACGGCTGTCTTTCACCCGCGCGCGCTGTCATCGTATCTCGAGCTGCCCATCGAGCTGCGCAAGTACTGGGCTGGGCGATACGACTTGTTCTCCAAGTTTGACGCGGGCATCTCACTCGACGCCGAGTCGTGGTACTCGGCCACGCATGAGCGCATCGCCGCCCGCATCGCCGAACGCTGTCGTTGTCACACCATCCTCGACGCGTTTTCCGGCGCAGGTGGGAACGCGATCCAGTTCGCCAAAGTATGCGAGCGTGTTGTCGCCGTGGAGATCGATCCCGTCAAGGTAGAGCTAGCCAGACACAATGCTCGCATCTACGGCGTCGAGGATCGCATCACCTTCGTCAACGCCGACATATCTGACTTTGCGGAGGCGCACAAGCGCGCCAGGCTATCTAGAGACCACATGCAGGGCAGTCTGGACGGCGAGCGCTGGCACGGGGCTGATCGACTTGACTTTGACGTCGTCTTTCTTGTGAGTGCTTGTGCATCTCCTTGGTCGTCGACGGCTTGGGACTCATACAGCCTGGAGCATTCGCAGTCCCCACCTTGGGGTGGACCGACGTACATACAAGCAAAGACGCCGCCAAGTTCCTTGAACTCGCGGCAGAGGCGCGAGCAGCGCCGTGCGGAGGCCCGGGTGCTGGCCAAACTGGCACAGGCCAACTTGGTGCAGGACATCGAGCCGCAGCGCGAGAGCGTTGACATCGGTGCTGATGCTGCGCTTGCTGTACAGCTTGGGCTGCCTCTCGCCTTCGAAGGTCGGCTTCTACATGGATCAGTCGAAGCGAAGGGGCGTTACGATGATCTTGAAGAGAATCCTGCACCGATGCCACAGCCCACCGAGCTGGCCCGGACCTTGACTGCTACACAATCTGTCGCCACATCAGGACTCTACCCACTCTCCCGTCTCAAGCCGCTACCAGGTTCTGAGCTCTTCGCCCTCGCACGATCTCTCTGCGCCAATGGCTCTGCGCCCAGTGCGGACCCAAGCAGCATCATGATGGCGCCAACAGGGGTCTCAACATCGCGCTCTACCTGCCCCGGAACGTCGATCTCGCCGAGGTGGCTGCGCTCCCTCGGCAAACAAGAGACGCCGACCTTGAAGCTGATGCCGGCGACGTACGACGACACCACGATTTCAACAATGGTCGTAGCAAGCTCATACATCTGGAGGAGTGCTGGCTGAGGGGCCGGCTCAAGGCGGTCTGCGCTTACTTCGGCGAGCTTGCAAGTGCTTGGGACCCCGTTCGGGATGGCTGGCAGACATGACTTACAGATGATCTCGTACACACGGTGAGTCGGCAAGCCCCTGACATCGTACTAGTCCTTGACCTTTGTCTCCTTCCCGCAGTGATGCTCGCCTGTCCTACGAGACATACCAACTCTGCAAGGCTACTCGAGACGGGCCTGATTGCAAGCGGGCTGACGCATGGCAGTGGTACTCTGTATCTCGTTGCCCGGCACCACAGCATTCGATTAGTGAGTACGATCTACTGCTGGTCGAGTCTCTGGCCCCCCTGACGTTCTTTGCTTCCCCGTCATTGCCTCTTTGACGAAGTTCTGATGACCAAGGCCGAATCAGCAACACCATCAATGTACCCGCTTTGAGGTCGTAGACATGTCACAAAGACATCGACGTCGTCAGTACGGACGCCTCGCCCGTGGCCCTCATCGTCCCTAGGCATCCGTCTCCTTCACTACGCGTCCCTTTGAAAGGAAAGCAGCACCGCTCAGCGCAGGAAAGGCCCGCCAGTTGCGTCGACGGAGCGCGCGCAGTTGTACTCAGCGTAGAGTTGACGGCCCGGTGTTGGCCATGGTGGACGGGTTGACGTCGAGCAGTCCTGGCTTCGCCGCGCGTGCATACCTCTTGACGCGGTCACGTGATGGAGGACGCGTCTGGCCAATGTTTTGATCGCGAGGACGCGAGCAGCTGCGCCCGGGCCTCCATGCGCACGACCACCAACACCTCGAGCAGCCCATGCGCATCTCAAGCACCAG
This sequence comes from Salmacisia buchloeana, assembly GCA_029952725.1. Classification (NCBI taxonomy): domain Eukaryota; kingdom Fungi; phylum Basidiomycota; class Exobasidiomycetes; order Tilletiales; family Tilletiaceae; genus Salmacisia; species Salmacisia buchloeana. The sequence continues at coordinate 886,756 of CP124189.1, forward strand.
CACGTCGGTGTTGACCGGACGCTGCCCGCAAGAGCTTGCGCAACCCGGCGGACGTTGGCCTGGGCCCTGCGGTGAGTCGTCCACCGCCAAGGCGCAGCTGCTATTGTTCCAGCTGACCGTCGTCCCTTCTCCTTGACCACGGCCGTGCACATCTGTGGACAACGACGGCTTTCGCAAGAGCAGCGCGTGCGGTGTTGGTCGACCTGTGCCTGTTGTGAGTGGAAGCGCGTACCCTGCCTCTGCCTTTCTGCTGCTGAGCTTGCTTGTCATCGTCATCGTCGCCGCCCGCAGCTACGAGACAAGCATGCTCCTCGTCTGTGCACTCGACTCAAGTCAGCTCATGGCAGCTCTCATCTCTGCTTCGGTCGGACATGTCACTCTGTGCGGCTCCCAGCAGGAGCTATCGGATCAACTTCATGGATGCAAGTCGTACAGAGTACCAAGCTGCTTCGCTGCCAGTCTTGCGTCGCCGCTTGCCGTCGAGGAGAGGTGCGACCTTATCGCAGCATGCTGGTCGTCGTCGTCCAGGAGTGGTGCCATCCAAGCAGCAGCAGCGACAGCAAGACGACGCCGCGTCGCCGCACAACGAGCTGCTCGTCGCTCAGAGCCTCAGACGTCGCACCTTGTGCTTACCCACCATCGTCATCATCAACGGCCATGCCGGGCAACACCCGGCATCATCGCTTCACTCCTCCAGCACCCAGGCGCGTGCGTATGGGCAGCCAATGCACAGCGAGCACATGTGCACCAGCATGGAGGACGCGCGACAAGGGCTAGATGCGCGCAAGGAAGGGGCCAAGCAGCTGCCTCTACAACCCATCTCTTGCGGTACGTCCCCTCTCCTCATCGACGCGCATATCATCGACATCGACCTTGACCCTATACCACAGCGTCCACAGTGTCTTCTTAGTCGTCATGACCTCCAGCATTGACAGCCAGCAGCTGTGTATTGGTGCATATACCTCGGCCTTCTGGTCGTCAGCAACCCGGTGAGCACACACCCTACTGCGCACCAAGTATCCGACCCACTCAGCCTCTATTCTGCCTCACAGTAACGTTCATCTTCAGACTGAGAGTATCCTCAGCGCTGTGATGCTGCCAAACTGAGTAGTTCTTCCACCTCCAGCCTTGCCTTCCTCACCGACCCTTCGATCTCACCTTACAGTAGTCCACGCCAGCTCAAGGATCAGTGATGGCATCACCACATCACCGCACAGAAGCGTCAGGCGACTGCGAATCACGCTGCCGAGGTGAGTCCGAGCTGAGGTTCAGGGGCCGCGACGTGGTGAATGACTGATGATTTGGGATGACCCTCCTCACCCTTCCCCACCGCCTCTCACAGGCACGGTCAACCCAGCTCAAGACGACGAGCAAGGGTCAGGCTTGGGTCGTCGAGGCGTCCATGTCTGGCGCTCTTCACATGTGGCTGAGTGAGTAGGCTTCAACACATACATGATAGACAGTTGCTTACCCAGAGACATCTACATGCTCAAGCACTTCAACACGCGTCGACCATCATCATCCCGGTCCGGCAGAGCTCAGGCACAGGTCGGAGTTTGAAGTGCCGGTGCTGAACGGTGGCAGCACGTAGGTGAGCAGGCAGACGCGTGTCATTGACTGTACGTTCTATCAGACAGCACTTCATGAGGATCAAGGCAACGGCAAGTCATACGAACCCGCCATCATCAAGGCAATGACGGAGCCCGAGCCGCAACGGGGACGAGGAAGGACATCAACCGGCGATGGGCGGCGGCAAGACGTAGAGGGGTGAGTGCACAGCGCGTGGCATCCATTGACATCATCCCACGCAGAGCGACCACAACAAGCGTCTTCAAGAATATCCAAGGACCGACATCGTCACGCGTTCGGGCAAGCTGAGCCGCCGCACAAGCAAGGGGTGGCGCAGCGGACGACCAGTCTCGGTGAGTGTGGGACGAAGCGTGTTCAATGAGTGCATCAAGCGTATGACTGACACCATCCCACCCCACGACGAACACCAGGCATCATCAAGCACCATGTCAAGATGAACGCAGCGCCGTCAAGACGTACAAGGAGGCAACGTACCGTCGCATCGGTGACGAGGGGTGAGACGCGTCCGGTGAGTACGGAGATGCGTCCGTACTGATGCATCTCAGACACAGCTCGAGCACGAACATCAAGGTCCAACATCAAGACGAGACACACAAGCAGGAGCGGGGCCAAAGCAGCACGAGGCCCGCCACGCCACGCCGGCAGACGGGGCCGGGAAAGGACGCGTCCGTGGTTGGCGGCGCGAAGGATCAGGTGAGTCGGACGCGTGTTCACTACTGACAATATAGCATCACAGTGACAAGACACATCAAGCAGGACGGATCAAGCAGTCAGCAGCAGCACCGCCGCCGCCACGCGTCGCAAGGGAGGCGGGCGAGGAGGAGCGTCGCGTTCGTGAGCAGCGTCGATCAAGTGAGTGAGACGCGTGTGCTGCTGCGCGTGTGCTGCTCACATCATAGTGTTACAGCAACAAGGTCACGTCAAGCACAAGACACATGAAGCAACATCAAGCAACATGGCACAAGCATCATCGCCGTCGAGTTTGCGATCACGGGAGACGGAGGAGGCCATGCGCGCGATGGAGGACGGTGGCAGCACGCGTTCGGTGAGTGCTTACATGGGTCACTACTGACATCGTACTACAGGAGCAAGGTCACGTTCAGCAAGACACCGGGCAACGTAGCACAAGCACCACCCATGCCGCCGCCCCGAGGAATGGGGAGGCGGAGGAGGGTCATCTAAGAGTATTCCCTAACAGGCTCTACTCGCACAGCGCTCTACTCGCACAGCTTACTCGCAATCGATCGATTTCTGCACACCTTACTCGCAATCGATCGCTTACTCGCACAGGCTCTACTCGCACAGCAGGCTTACTCGCACACCATCACCACCACCATCGACCACCACGACCACCATCACCACCATCGACCACCATCGACCACCAACCACCAACCACCAACCACCAACCACCACCACCGTCAAGACCCCATCCACCGCGCACCACCAGCAAGGCAGCACCAAGAGCACATGTGAGTCGTTCCTGTCCATCCAAGCATCCATCCACCCGGCTGACCACCTGCTTCTCACCTCAGCAGCCAGCAGCACCACTGCCGCCGCCGCCGTTGCCCTCGCCTCGTCGCGGGCGCCGCCGCGTCTTGGTCGCGTCTCCGTCGCCCTCGCCTCCGTCGCCCTCGCCGCTGCTGCCGTCGTCGCTGCCGCTCGCGTCGCTGCCGCCATCCACCACGACGACCAGCATCCATCCACCATCAAGACCACCCGTGAGTCCCTCCCTCCCATCCATCGATCCCATCCGACTGACCGCCCTGTCTTGACGTCAGCAGCACCCGCCGCCGACCTTGGCCGACCTCGCCGCCGACCCCGCCGACCGCGCCCACCTCGGCCGACCTTGGCCGTTGTCGCCGCCGACCCCGCCGACCCCGCCGATCCCGCCGCCGACCTCCGTCGACCTCGCCGCCGTCGCCGGCGCCCTTGATCGCGTCTTGGTCGTCGCCGCCGCCGTCCTTGGCCACCGTCGTTGCCGCCTTCGCCGCCGGCGCCGCTGCCCTCCATGGGTGCCGCCGCCGTCCTCCGCCGGCGCGGCGTCGACCATCACGCTCACCACCACCATCGTGACCAATGCATACAGTGAGTGCCCCCATACGCTGCGCGCATCCACTAGCACCCCAACTCACCTCTGCTCCCTCTCCTCCACCAGCATCATCGTCTATCTGCGTGCTGCGCATCCCGTGCCGTCCACACTGACTCTTCACCCACGTCGCTGACCTTCCCTTCACAGCAGCAGCTCTTCCCCTTCCTCCCTTCTCTCACACTCTTTCCTCCTCTCCCTCAGCGACTCGACGCCGACGCCGGAACAAGGCCCAAGCACCTCAAGAACCCGCCGACGCGTCGTCCTCGACCCCAAACGAAGATGAGTAGGTCAGGAGGTCCATGTGCTGAGCAGTGAAGTACAGACACGCGCTGACCCACGTCTCTCATAGGACATCCAGCACGTCGACCTCGCCAACGTCCCGACCTCGAGACCCAAGACCTCGATCACTCAGCAAGACACACATGACCGCCCCATTGCGGCAGGACCAGTGCCGGTCCGGCGCCGTCCCATGCTCGTCGAGAAGATGCAGGTGAGTGACGAGCGACGCGTCACTGACACAACCACTTCACAGAACGATCATCAAGGTTGTTCAAGAACATCAAAGACGCGTCAAGCTGCACGACGCCGACGTCTTAGGGTTAGGGTTAGGGTTAGGGTTAGGGTTAGGGTTAGGGTTAGGGTTAGGGTTAGGGTTAGGGTTAGGGTTAGGGTTAGGGTTAGGGTTAGGGTTAGGGTTAGGGTTAGGGTTAGGGTTAGGGTTAGGGTTAGGGTTAGGGTTAGGGTTAGGGTTAGGGTTAGGTTAGGTTAGGGTT